>JAWWLV010000179.1:56099320-56115183 GCA_035041135.1 Platyrinchus mystaceus
CCTGCTGGGGTTTCAACCTGGTCCAGTAAGGCAGGAGCCTTTCAGCAGGGCTGCTGCCTTTTATTTCATATGTGCTGTACCTCTGTGAGGGGGGAAAGCACGAGAGTGACTCAGCTGCTGCCACAGGGATTTGCAGCTGCAACCAGGAACAGGGGAGGGACGGCCATGCCACCAGCACACATGGAGACGCCGTCAGCTGCAGCCACTGCTCATCAGCTGCCGTAAAAGTTAAGAACCTGTTCCCTCTCTGATGTTAACAGGGACTGTGGTTGGGCACAGCATCGTCTGAGGCCACAAGCCAGCTGGGAGGGCTCACAGGGAGGGCTCTTCTCCTCCCTGGTTGGCCTGACACTGCCAGGCAGGCTGCGCTGTTTTGCAGAGATTAGGGACAAAACTCAGAACATGTGATCTTGAACTGATCTCCCTAGGAAAATACTCTGCTGGTGGACCAGAAGGTGGTCCCAAACACAAAAGTGGTCACGTAACTGAATTACGTGTATGGCTGGAGTACAGATAACAGCTGGGGAGAGGGCAGGTAACTCCAGTACCAACAGAGATAGTGGGACTCCCTTAGAAATAACCCCCTGCTGCTCCATGGAAAGTGAGGGCATGTCAGCACTGCACTGTGCCTTGCAGAGATTCTGAGCTTTTGGTCAGAGACTCTGTGACTGTGCTGGAACAGAGCCCTGTCCAAGAGCCAGCAAGGGTCTGCTGGCCACTTGCCCTCTGCCCTTCTCCCCATTTCCACTTTCTTTAAGTGGCCCATTAAGCACATTGGTTCCTTCACACTGACTGTCAGTCACTGACATTGCCACAGGGGTTTCACCACCCAGCACAGGCAATACCTGAACACTTGCCCCTCAGTGGGACTAGTGTCCTTTTCAGGATTGCAAGGAGACACCTACACCCAGCTGGGATCCACCACCCAGGCCCTTTCCCGAAGGCAGGTGTAGACACACCACCTTTCCCGGACCTCGCCAGGGCTGCTGCTTTCCTTTCCAAATTAATCTATTCCTCCTTTTCAGTGATTACACAGAGTCTGGAGCTTTGGTGCAAGAACTGGGGGAGTCAGGTTTGCTGAGTGAATGGATTCAAATGCTTGTTCACCACTTAGTCCAGTGGGAGCTGGTGGGGATTCCCATCACTATTTCTGAAAATGGGTCTGCTGTGCAGCAAGGAGCTCAGACTATGATCAGATAGAGAGGGCACCACTGCAAATATGACTGATTTATTAGTCAAGATTTGGTGGCTGCCAAACCTTGTGCATTTTGCATTAAATATTTAGCACATTAAAAAAGGAAATGGTTTTCTGGAGCAGAGTGCCCCTTCTCATAGGTGAGTGGTTTGACTGCTAAACCATCAAAGTCATCATTTCTCCTCTGCTGCCTACATTGAGGTTACCTTGCTTTCTGCAGTCTGCTTTTTGGTGAGTTAATGGGATTTTTGCAGGTTTTTGAGTTATTTCTTGATGGAAGACTACTCTAAGACAAAGGGAGTGAAATGCTCATTCTTCTAAACTGCCCCACCCCTATGAAAAATAGAGGTGTTAATATTACTGTTTTCCACTCAGCTAGTCTGCATGGTTTTGATGTGAATTCTGAGCAGCCAAAGGTACAAAGAGATCCCACAGCTCGATGGGAAAGGTGGGTACCTCCAGCTGTAGCACAGGGCAGTGTTTAACAGCGACTCTAATTATCCAGAGGGGTTGCTGAGAGAGGCTTCCCTACTGCATTAAGCCCTTAAATGAAGGTTGATATCTTCAGGAAGTCTAAAGGTTGCTTAGCATTTATCAGAGGGTAAGAGTCAGCACATGGGTATGAAGACAAGGAGACAGAGGGCACAGGGCTGGGGACCACACTGTGAGCAAGGAAGTGCAGAAGAGGAGGAACCACAGGGATGAAGCTGTAGCTCAAGAAGGGAGGTGTACAGCCAACAGGCGGGGTCAGGGACGGGATGTAGAGGGAACACTGTGCTGGAAAACAACATAATATGGCCCTTCTGTTTTAAAGAAAAATACAGTGTCCTCTGTGTAAGTCCGTGTACACCCTTGTCTGACCCTGCTCTGAACCTGGGTGTGTGACCAGACATTATCTGGTGGGGGCCTTGTAGAGCTCTGTCATAAATACTGTTTGCAGAGAAATTCCTACCAGAGGAAGAAGAGCTGTGCCAGGAGCAGAAGTGGGAGACACAGCCCCATTGACAGAGAGGTGTGGAGGGGGTAAGGAAGGGTAGGACCGTGGCTGCCCACCTCCCACACCTCAGGGCCACCCGTGCAGCACAAATGCACCTTCCCTCTGCGCACCCCAGCGCTGCTGTTTTATCTGTAATTCGTTTTGCATGATTAGCTTGACATGATGTAACCCCTGTCCTTATGACTCAGCACGCCAAATATAAGCATCAAATGACTACAGAGTCATCTGATTTACAGGAGTCTCACTTATAACAGCTCATTACCGAGCCAGCCAAGTATCCACGAGCCAGCCAGCGGAGAGCAGATCGGAGAGCTTATGAAATCAGATTTTGGGAAGACTTTCCTGGTCAGGCCTGCAAAACCACCTACCTGCAGCTGATAAGCAAAATCGTCCTGCCTTACCTTTTAGGCTTCCCTTTCTCACTTCAGTTTGGCTCAGGAAGCCAAGCTGTACCAACTAAAGCCACCTAACGAATGGTCTAATGAGTCTGTTTAAAACCAAGTTGAAAAGAAATCTGGCTGAGAGCTAGGGGATGGAAGTAAAATTTTCCACCAACAGTGTGAGACCAAAGCAAACTCTAGGACCGGCAGCTCTGCTGATGGCAGAATTTGCATGCAGTATCTCTGCATCTCTGCAGCATGTCCTTTCATTACTCAGTTGGTGGTCAGAAACTCCAGTTGGCTGTGAAGTATATTGTTCACACACAGGCTCTCTGTATTTATTTTATTATTCAAAGAGAGCCAGATCACCAGAAGTTTTTATTAAATCACCCTGCTCTGCTTTACAGCTCACTCCTAAAATGCTAGATAGGGTCAGTGGCTTGGGTAGGTAGTTCAGGCTAAGATATTTTCTGAATTACTACAGCTAGAACTACTGCACTAGGATATCCCAGGCACTAAGTTCATGTTATTTGACTGCAAAGCATCAGTTTGACATCTAGGTTAATAAAGGAAACAGACATTCAAAAGTGCAATTCTACTGGCATTCAGCTCTTGCCTAATCTGATCCCCTCTTTCATGTACATTTCTCTTTCTGGGCTTGTGCAGGTCTGCCTGTGCCCTGAAAACAAGAACTTAGAGGGATGAAGCTCGAGCTGCTCTGAGAGTTTATGCTTATGGATTCAGAAGACACATGCCCAAAGCCCTTCTCCACACGGTACAATGCAAACAGCTCTCTAGCAGGGTAGTTCTCCAGCCTCCAGGCTATAGGATACTTGGGATAAGGGTTTTCCAGGAGCAGAGATGGGCACTCAGGTCTCCCCACAGTTAGATAGGTCCCTTGCAGCCACAAAGGAAACAAAAGAGTTTTATTTCAAATCTCTTCGCTATGCCCATTCTGTTACTGATGCATCCTTGTGCTGGCCATGCTCCCTACCTGCACACCTCTTCCTAGTCAAGAGCAGATTGACATAATGTCAGAAACTCAAGTAAGGGATTCAGTTTTTAAGAAAAACTCAGAAGGTTTGGGTGTATGGTAATCCATGGGTATTTCTCATTCTCTCTCACTCTTTTTGTGCAAAGCTGTCATGGGAGACGTGACAGACAAAACCCTTTGGGCTTTGCCCATGTATGACCACAGTTTGTATTTAAAAAAATAATCCTGGAAGTGCTTTGCCCAGTTCACATGATTTATTGCTTCAGGATGAGATTTTCTGGAAATATGTGAGATCCTCTGGGATCAAAGCAGCCTAGAGAAGGTAAGGTGCTGTTATCATTACATCTTCAGTCACCTTATTTTCCCCATGGGAGAAGTAATTGTGCATACAGTTTGTGTCTGGAGGCAGTATATTCTACAGAAATGCCACTTACTACTGCATTGCTTTTCATCTGAAGAGGGGAAAAGTGATGTGAAAATGCCTGGAGGAGCAGAAATGTGGTAATATGAATCTCATTTTACCATGCCTAAAAGAACCTCATGCAGACAAGGAGTTGATAAAAGAGAGTCAACGCTGAATAAAAATTGCCAATTAGAGCCCTATCAAAAGCAGCACTTCCACGGTGAGATGCGTTGGCTCTCCCTGCTTTTACAGAAGCCTGTGCTAGTGTGTGCTTGCTTGGCTCTTTTATAATCTGTCTGTACATCTCCCATCCTGAAGCCGTTGATTTCTTTCCAAGTACTGCTTCCAACAGTTGGATGGCCAAGAGCACTGGGTGTGGTGCTGGGTAACTGGGCAGAGGTGCTGCAAAGTTGTTGCTCCAAGGCAGGGCACTGGAACTTCCCAGTCCCAAGATAAGGAGTTTTTTGCCATCATGTGATGACAGCTCATAGTGGTTGCCATCACTTTAAATGGAAACACCCCTGGGTTAGCCCTGAACCCGACAGAAACTGATAGTGCTCAGCAGTTCAGCCCCTGCTTATGGCAATCTGGGGAGAGAAGTCTCATTTTCAGTGCTGGGTTTGGAAAGCAGCATATGGGCAGAGGGAGGGCATGTAACTGCTGCCATGGGGCCCAAAGTTTTGGGAAGGGCTGCAAGACTCCAGTTGGTGAGGGTTGTCTGCAACCTGTGGGCTGGGACACAGCCCTGGTTTGCACCAACCATCACAATACTTGTGCAGGGGCCAGTTTTTAATACCATCCCCCAGCTGAGCAAGGGGCTCATCCCAGGATGGCCAGCCTGGGATCTGGCAGCACTCCATTTGTACCAGCCTGAGACAGTGTATCAGCTGTTTTTCTCACTCCTTCCACCACTGAAACTTGTGGGGCAACTCCTCGGGCAGGGACAGGGTTTACTTTCACCCTTTCTTCCCTGGAGTTTGTTCCTGCAGCACATTGCCATGGGCTTCAGATTTATTTGCTTTGCTTTTCCCATCCCATTGCGTTTGAGGGGGTAAAGCAAAATCACCCCTTTGCAATACTCTGTGCACCCATCCCCTCAGATCATGTGAATCTTCTCCCTCCACCTCCTTGCTCTCAGCACTGAGTCTTATCCGCAGCGAGGCTGATAAACCAGGGCTATGCCATTGGGGGCAGTGTTACGTGCGTCTTGGCCACACACAGAGAAACACACGTGCACGCACACATTAGTGCCAAGAAAGAGGCAGCAGTGAAGCTGCCCGTGAGCTGGAAGGTACCTGGAGGCCTCTCAGAGAAGAATCGGGCTTTTAGGAACCCCTTTGAATTCAGCTCTTCCTCCTCCAGGTAACAGAATATTTCTAATATCTGATTTCCCCCTCAGCAAATTCATGTCACCTGTTCTGACTGAATTATTTCTGATTTCACCCAGCGTAAACTTCTACTGGGTCATTTATAACTGACCTGTCACAGGGTACCATATATTCTGCTGTCAGAAAGAGCAGTCCTGATTTATTGGGAATGACTCCATTAAGAAATTACTCGTTTACTTTCAGGGGAAGAAAAAGTTATACCTTTTCTTCATCTTCTCAAATTTTATCACAACATCATCAAAAATAAGGGCTGAAAGGGATTTCTGAAAGTCATCCAGCCCTGGGGCAGAGCCAGGACAGATTGAGCCTCTAAACCTTTTTGGACTCTACTTGGCCCCAGTGTAAGGGCACAGCCACGCGGTCACAACCTTGCAGTGTAAAGATCGCTCGGTAGTGGGCAATTTGCAGAGTTTTTCTCACCTTTTATTTCAGGAGCTCCAGAGTGGAGCTCTAGGGCAAACCTCTGTCTGTACCAATGAAGGTTTCGTTTTACTGTCTGTCTGCAAGTAACGCCTCCCTCAAATACACTCCTGATGGGGAGGTTTTCACTGGAAATGTTTGTTGTCGTGAAACAACACAAAAGCAGCATCCACATCTGCACATGCAGAGTCCTGGTGGTCACAGGGGCGCAGGAGCAGCAGGAGCAGCGGTGTTTGGTCAGCAGAGGTTGTTGGATATGAGCAGACGTGGCAGGAGGGAGATCTCACTGAAGGGAAGGGTGCTCCCATCCCTTCTCCTCAATCATCCCAGCAGGACCGCTGTCTTTACAGTAACAGACATACTGCCACATGGTGATGCCATCAGTGAGATGTGCTCAGCAAGTCTGTCGGGCATCCAGCAAACGTGCTGTGAGCAGCCGGGTGGTGGTTCCTGTCATGAGGGACTGTATGGAGAGATTGGTGTGATTCAATGTCCGTGGTATCACTGCCTCCCATGTCAAAACATAAATCTATTTCTTTCCACAGCAGGATGAAGGTGTTTAAAACAGGCACTGTGCTCCTGATCAGGTGTGTGCATCTTCTTTACACTCACCAGGTTTCCAAGCAGGTGTATTTTGTAGTTCCTAAAACAGCTGGGTGGGAAGCTGCAGTGTTGCCAGCAGCTGATAATGCTGTGTGAATTCCTTTTTCAGATGTTTGTTTATTTTGCCAGTGTCCTTAATATGTCCTTGCTATGGGTGTAGCCTTAGTGCCAACAAAAACCTCCCGAAATTTCAACAAGGGCATCTGATCCTGTATTAGGTTGCAAAAGTAGTGTTTTTCAGCTGCTACTTGAACTTAAAACCTAAGCCTGGTTTGCAGCCCCGTAGACCTCCCTAGCTAGCCCTGTGCCTTTCCTCTTCCTTGGGAGGGCCTGGGCTTTGAGGCAGTAAGCTCCGTGTGCTGGGAGTGGTGACACAGCTCTGCTGCGGTGACAGTCGGTGGCTCGGGGCACGTCGGGGGAGCACGTCTAGATGATGCACGTGTTGGTGATCCCAGGAATCTTTTCCTAGAGTATGTCCAGGGACAAGTCCTTTCCGAGCAGGGATTCACTCTTTTCCAAAGTCATGCCTTGCAAAATGTGGAGTCATGGGGAAGGTTATGACGTGTGGACATGGGGCAAAGTTAGGGGAGACACAGTTGTTTGAGTCTGTTCACTCTTCATTTAGTCCATGGAAACAAACAGTTTGGCCTCAAGTGTGAGGTGTTGTTGCTTTCCCCTCACTTCTGCAGTTTCAGGATCAAGAAGATTTCTTTATCTGCAATTTAATATCTACACAGACTGCTCGGATCACAGCAGTCATTGCATTTAGTAACATGCTGATGAGAGAGGAGGCTCTGCAGTCTGAAGCACATTTAGCAAAGTGTATAAATGCGTGTGTGGGGGGGAATCCCTAAAGACATCATTTCTGTAACTATGTGCATAAAAATTTAAGCCACTTCAATAAAGTACACACAAATAGTTTGCAGTCTCTTGTCAACCCTAGCTGCTCTACTGTGATTTCTAAATAGAATATGATTAATGTTAAAAATAATCCAATAGATGAATTCTGTCTTTTGGATTGTTTTTCCCAGGTCAAAGGCCATTATTGCAGTAATTGAATAATCCCACAGACCTTTGCTCCAGACATTCACTATGGAAACTAAGCAATGAGGACAGGCTATTCTATTTTTCAGTCATCCAGACAGCATTTTAATGGGAAAGAAAAGTCTGATGCAGTTAAAAGCCCCTCTAAAAGCAGATTATGGGGAAAAAAAATAGATGCTCAGATGAGATGTAGGCTGGTGATTCACTTCAAAATACTGTAAATGTTAAAGGCACCGATAATCACTTTGGCAGGAATGCAAAGACATATAAATGCCTTTTCCCCCTATGTTCTCTAGATTGAGGCAATGGAGAGGGCTGTTTTCTTTCCATGAGATCAGTGAAAAGCACAGATTTTTGAAGTAGAAATTAGGTGGTTGTTCTGAGAGTGTTTTGAGACTCTCAGATGAAAAATACGCTGCTGTTAGAAGTTTTGCATGTCATATTTAGACAACAGTGTTTATTAATTATAGGATAGAATTATCCAATGACTCCAGTTGAGATTGTGACATAGTGTGCCAAGTATTATATACACATTGTGCAGCAAGGTGTAAACACAGCCAGGGACACCTCAACTCTGAATAGACTTGTAGCTGATCACTGTTTATTTTTCCTGTTTTTACATCCTTGCAAATCCATTGACTCCAGCTGAGATGCTCTTGGCTTACCTTAACTTTGGATGGAGACAAATCATAGGCGAATTTCGTTATTTTTATTTTTATTTATTTTTCATTATTTTTATTTACCATCGAAAAGGTAACTTATTCGTCTGAAGTCACAGGAGTAATATGTGGAAGAGGTGGCATTGACTCTAGATACAGTGTCCTAGATGCATAAGACTTTTTTTCTTCCTATAAGAAATGCTAAGCTCATTCAGGATGATTGAAACACCCATGTGTTGTTTGGTGGTGAGCATTCAACGTTTCTCCTCCAACCTCTCGAAGTTTTCACTGGGTCCTGGCAGGTTCACATCCCCTGTGGTCCTTTCACAACTGCCAAGAAAGACTCTGTCGACCTTGAGAGATCCAGGAAAAACAACTGCAAACAGAAATGCAGATATGGGGCATGATCCAAACCTTTGACCAAGCAGGGCTGCCACTGCAGCACTCATCAGGCTGGTAACTGAGCCACCCAGGCTCAGTTGCTAAAAACATAACGGAATTTGGTTGCAGAATTTAACCTTTAGAAGTCCAGCAGCTGCTCCCCAGGCCCTCTGAGAGGCTAAGCAGTCAGTGTTTAAGATCCCAGATTTGAAGCATTGCAGATCAATTTTTTTATGCGTCTTCAATAACCTAAAAAAAGCCAAAGGTCTGTTGAATAGGTGCAGCTGCATTACCGGGAGAGAAGCATTTAAGATCTGGCACAGGAAAAAGCACATGTTTAAAAGACAAGCCTATCAGTCTTTAATGAGGTTAGATGGGGACTGAGTGGTCATCTCATCATTGAGTAATCCTTAATGCAATGTGCTCTGAATCTATAATTAAAGCAGCTTCCACCTTTATCTCACATGCTAAATCTTGATTTCTCCTCATTCTTGCAAAACCTCTCTCCATTTTAAAGGTACACTTGATGTATTCCTGAGCCTTGAGAGGACTCATCTTGAGTAGCCTAGTGGCACTGTGAAGGGTTCACTTGGAGCTAAGAAAAAGAAACTAATCCAAAGTGATGTTTTCTACTGACTGGGTTTCAGTGAAATAAAGTAGGTTTCAACAGAATGAAGCACCTTTATCAACTCTTGTTACCCACTGTCTCTTGCTGCAGTGTGTGGCTCCTGCCAGCTCACACTCTTTCCTTATGAAGAAAGTAATCTTTGCTCCTTCTTCAAAAGCTCATCTCTCAACCCAGAGGCCCTTCAGATCTCCCAGGAGCATCCTTGACTTCTCCCCCATTGAAGTCTCTCCTGCAAAACTCTCCAACAGCACCTGTTGCTGGAAAAAGCAACTCAAGGCAAAAATAATTGCCTAAATTTCTAGAAATTACAGCCTGGAAACACTTCCTCAGGATTAATGGTTGCCAAGGTACCCCCAGAGATAAGAGAAAGAAGGAACCTAGAGGTCCTAAAGGGCAAATTCTCACAGAGCAAAGCTGGCAGGAATTATGCCACACCAAGCCCTCTGCCTCTTTATTGCGCAACTGTGAAATTGTTGTAAAAGCACAATAAAGAACATTATCAGATAATTTCTTTGTGGTCCAGGCCCTGACCAACAATTTGGCATTTTCTTTCGGTTCCTAACTGTATCCCTGGTTCCCTGTGTGATCTTCAGCAAGTCCCTTAGACCAAACTTCCTCTCACATTCCCAGGTTCCTAATTCCCACTGAGTTAGGTCGGTATGTGCTGACCCTGCAGTAGTCCAACTCTGCCTCAAGGCCCGGTCTGTGCAGTCCTCCCTTTCTCCTGATGACTTCCTTGCTTATTTAGATATATTTGGACTGGGTGGCAGACACTGTCTTCACTGCAGCATCTGCCAAAGGTGAGTTCTAGGCTCAATTTGGGGCTCTAAAACACTTCAGTCACGACACAGAAGTCCTAAACTACAGATGGTGGGGAAGCTTTCATAACCACGCAAGAAGTGCATGGAGCACTTGATCTCCTTGCAGCAGATAAACTAAATAAGCCTTAGTTTTCCCCCAGATATTGAGCTAGAAGTGTGAGCCAGGCGTGGTTTCCACAAAACAGTGGTTTATCTAATCACATAGCCATAGAGCAGAGCCATGTTGACAGCTGTCTCGGCACAAAGAGATAAACATGTCAAGAGTTTCTCCTAAAGTAATAGCAACATTCGGGTTGTGACTGTGGGAACCGTGTTGTCTTCACTGAGCATTCCGGAGAACTGGTGCGATTTCACAGCACCTCTTGTGTGCAAAATGAGAGGCGTTTGAAGGCAGGTGAGCTGCGGGCGTCTTTCTAAACATGCCAAGTGTTTTACAAATAACTCCTGAGAGCTGCAGCCAAGTCCAGCTGGGATCCCTCTGCCTGCTGTTGGAAAAGGCTTTATGTGCACTGTGGCTGCTGCCCAGATCCTTTAGGTGACATCCAGCGGGTGGGAAGGGCTCAGCCCTGGGGTCTGGGTGGTCCGTGGCACAAAGTACAGACTTTTCACAACAATGTGATACCACAGCGTGGTCATCCTTTTCCTGTCCACTCTGCCCAAGTTCTGCACAAATCCAAGGCTTGCAAGCTGGAGGAGCACCATGGTATGGTCTGGTTAGGGAGGGTGAAGACAACCCACAGCTGGGGGATGTTTAGGTGGTGACTGTGGAAAGGGAGTCCCACAATCTGTTAGCAATGGCTGTGGCTCTCATCCTGTCCTTCACATTCTTGCCAGGGAGCTGGCGAGCCCAGGGGTCTGAAGGGAATCCACCCCCTGGGCACTGCTGGGGGTGGGATTTGGTGAATTTGCCAGAGCACTGCAGATAAAAAAAAAAAAAAGGGTGGGGAGTTGAACGCTTTTAGCAAAGGTTGCATTTTGTTCCTCTAACACATAAAGCCATCACAGCTAAATGCAAACAGACCCCACAGCAGTATTTTTGCACCTCACTGTTATGGAAATTAATGGGAATTAGGCATTAGGCAGCAAAATGAGTTTCTGGCTCTAACCCTAGTTTTGTAATGTGTCCAGTGCCCCATTAAGAAGTAAAACTCATTAAATGTCACAGAGTCTCTGAAACAAAGGTGACTGATGTATTGGTAAATTGGAAATGCAATTTTCTCCATCTTCAGCTGCAGAACTGTGTCTTGCATCTGACGTTGTTTCATTATACTAATGTTTTTCTTTTTCTTTTTTGGAGATCGTGTTCCCAGAGAATTTGAGTCACATATAAATCAACCTGTCTTACATGTCAGTTTGTTTTTTGCTTCTTAAATTGAACAACTACTGGAAGTTAAAGTTTTAGGAAAGAGCTTTCAAATTAATGCAAAACTTGAATTAGTCTTATACTGCAAACCCGTGGGAAGGAGAAAAGTTCCCTCTGACTGGCAGCCAACAGCCACTTAAATTAAGGAAGAATCAAACCATTTGCCAGTTTCACAAAATGTCAACACATCTGTCTGAATTATGAATTAGGGATATTGAGCTTAAGTAGAAAAAAACAGACAAAAAGTGGACAAAACCAGATCTGGGTCTCCAGTTTAGATGCAGAGGACTGAACTCGGTTACCCCTACTTTTATGTGTTTGTCAAAACAATGTTGAAAAGCACCTCTGCTTAAATAACTCAAATTCTCAGTAGAATACTAACAACTCTGGAATCCCTTGACACTTTTTCTTTAATTTAGGCTTTCCTTTGTTGGTTTGCTTACACTAAAACTCCAGGTTGAAATAACAGTTTTGCTCTATACTGAAAGAACTTGCGATCTTCTGACCTACAGTGAACTGTTGTGTAAGTTGTCTCAAGTAATGAAAAAAATACATTTAAATAGCAGTTTTAATTAGAATTTAATTGTGATGCATATACAAATTATATGTATATATAATTTGATTATAATTTCATTATAATACCCATTACCAGCCCTGTAGGTAACATACACTACGAGTAGGCTTCAAAGCATTTCACAAAGGGAATAAACATATGATTAGCACTGTTTTACAAATGGGGAAACTGAGTCAGGAGCTGGCTTGGCCAGAAGAAGGCAAAAGGTTATCAGCAGTACTGCACCTCAGTCATCTGGGCCCAGATCCACGGTCAGGCCCCAGGGTCGGCTGCATGCTCTAGTATCCTTCTGACAGAATAAACTAAGCTGGGCATTTGGGAGCTAAGGTAACTTCTCTCTCCAAACACTCTTCTCCGTGCTTCTCCCCTGCAAAATCCTAGACAATATCTGCCTCCAAAAAAAGACATTAGGCAACACATGCTAATTATTATTGTGGAAAAACTTTCTGTCTTTGGCAATCAGTCAAACAAGACGTTGTCGTGGAAGGCTTATACACCTTTAGTCACCTCTCTAGCTGTTTAAAAAATACCTCTGAAGTGACTAACCCTGTTTAGACCTCTTGAGGTTTCACTTGTCCAAACCAATGTCCCACTTGCAAGCCCTCTGCTGCTGGGCCACCTCCAGTGATCCTTCGTGGCCATTTTGCTACAGCTGCTTCTCATCCCTACAGACAGACACAGCAAGAGCTCACAGCATGTTTTGCCAGGTCATCATACCAAACAGATAAGCAGATCTGGATTGCTGCAAGAAGTGTGTGGGTGAGGAATTAATCCTCCTTTAATTGGCTGCTAAGAACTCCATAGCTGTAACATTCTCCACGGCAAGCATTAGACAGTACACAGTGTCAGACCTTAAGAAAATAGAAATACATACCTAAACCACAATGTAAACCAAAAGGTATAAAAAGGTGTGTTTATAGGGAAAAGGAAGCTGTAAAAGAAGGGATTGTAATGAATAAATGAAGATATTAAAAAAAAAAAAAGAAAAAAAGAGGTAAAGAGCTTGACTGTGTCAGTCTTTTCCAACTTAATTGATTCTGTGACTCCTGACTTGTGGGTTGTTGATGATGATTTCTATCATCATAATGCTCACAAAAAAACCCTGAAATATGATTTTTTTCCCCTCATTGTTAAAAAACCCACGTTTTTTTTTCCTGTACTAGCGAAATGACAGTGCATTCTCTGGAAGAAAGAAGAGAGAGACATAGTTCAAATAAATTAAAAAGGAATGGGAAAACTATGGAGTAAAGATATGTCTGAATGAGTCATACATATATACACTGTCAAGAGAGATGAATTTACACAGGAAAGTTGGCATGTTTGTAAAATTTCCTGCCCAGATTGTGCCAGCAGAACATATGGGCTTTTGAACCTGCAATAACCTTAATGTGTCCATGCCAGGGGCTTTTGTCCATGAAATTGTCTCTTCTGCTGCTTTGAATGATCCTCCTGGTCCCCGTCCAGAGGGGAGAGTGGCTGCAGACACTCACACAGCAGGCAATGTGTGAAATGTGACCTGGGATTTCAAAGTAATTTTAGTTATTCCAGGAAGGTGAGAATTGAGGAAAAGGCACTTCATGCCATTTTGTTTAAAGACGTACAACACAGAGCATTGCACTGAAGTGTAGGTTTCCTAGATTTGAACTGTGGATTTCTGGGTGACTTTGGACAAGACCTTTAACAGCCTCAGCTTCCCCCTTATGCAGAAGAGACTGTCTGAGCATCTTTCATGGAGCATCACAAGATTCACTGATGAAGAAGACATATATGTAATCATTAGTTTCCTTTAGCATTTCTGAGTGGGTGAGTTATGTCCAGAAGACAGCAGGATCTGATCCAAGAGGAGTTATTTAATTGCAACAGTGGCACCATGAATGGAACAGAATATCATCACAAATACGTCATACCAAAGTGCCTGGAAGGGGAAGGATGAGTAAAGCACACTATGCAGTCAAGTCCCTGTGCATTAGGGCCTCCCTGTTACACCCCTCACAGCCCCACTCCGATTCTACAGCTCCCTCAGCTTTTCCTGTGCTCCTGCCCAAGGGCACCTTGGTTCCCACCAAAGAGATCCAGAGCTTCCTTCTCCCTGGAGCTCTGTCATCATTGCCTAATCGTGGTGAAGAGTTCAGAGTTGGCTTGTGCACTTGCACAGGAATCATAAAATTGTTTACGTTGGAAAAGACCTCTAGAAGGGAAGTAGAGGGGGAAAGGTACAGGAGAAACACAGCACAAACCAGTGAGAGTGAGGAATGGCAGGTGGGTCCGTAGTGATGAAGTTTCATGGAAGAGTTACCGGCACACCTTGGAAATGATGCTCTTGGTGGAGGGGATGGTATGGAAGATGGCACAAAGCAAGGTCAGGGTGAAGGAGACAGGCACATAGGAGGGAGTGTGGGATTAAAAGGAAAATATGACCTAAAGGCAAAAGAAGGATCCAGAGAGGGTGAGGAACCATGACAGGATAAGAGCAAGAGGGTTCAGGGGTAAACAGAAGAGAAAATCCCCCTGTGATAATATTAGGTAGCTAAATAAGTCTGAACATTGCATCACATCATCACTGTCTTGCTTTCACTGTAGCAGTTACTGACAAACTCCTCAAATTATTTAACACACAGAAATACACAAACAAGCAGCCTACAGAGATGTGTCAGCTTGCAGCCCTGAGGCAACTCTCACTTGCAGGCAGCCCTGGGTTGATGGACCCTGGGGAGCCTTTGGTCCAGCACCCCTGGTAGCTGTGCTGTCCCACTCCCATCATTGCTCTTCGATGCTGCTTCCTTCCCAAGCTCACTGTTAAAAGCAATGAGGAGATCCTCTTTTCCAGGGGCTGGAGGGATGGCCAGGAAATGCATCCAGGAGATGGGCTGTGCCCTAAGGAAAGGTCTGAGCCCCATAATACTGGATGAGGGAAGTTACATCCCTTGCTGGGATGTAGAGGGAGGCTCAGAGGCCCGTTGTGGGCCCCTAGTTGCTTGGTGCTGAGAAAAAGGAAGGAAAAAATAAAAGAGAGAAACAATATTAATACCTATGTTTTTGCTTAACTAGGTGCAACTTTCAGGGTCAGGACAGGAGGTCAGAAACTCTTTGCTGTTGTCCAGCCCTTTCTCAGCTCTCTGCCCTCCCTAAGACCATTCAGCAAATCTCTAGAGGAAGACTTCACAGGTGTAAATACCTTAACTCCCTTGGCTTTGGGTGGAGATACTGCTGATTTGAACCAGCTTTAGCTTCAAGCCCAGTGTGGTTTGACCTGAGAATAAAATGCTATCCCAAAGAGAAGTGAACTGGAAGCCTATGCCCAGCCTCAAAGGTGAATGCTGTCTTAAAAAATCTGATTTTCTGCAGTAGTTACGTCACTTGCATTTGCTATTCTTAATCTGTTCCTAAAATCTAGGTTCCAGGATGTCCCTGTGCTACTGCTTGCTAATGGGAAGCCTGTGTATCTCACTCCGATGTTATTCTTTCCAAGCAAATGCACTTGTTAGCTTTCCCTACTTACCCTCCTCATGTTCTCACATAAAAATGACTCAAAAAAAATTGTATTTCCTGGAACAGTCCTTGACAGCCTGTTTACCATCTTTAATTGATCACCCATCACTGACTCCTTCTCTGCCATAACCACTCAATATTTCAGGGCCAGGCCAAGAACTTGCATTAAGTAGTGAAGATTTGTACGGTGTGTCTGTAAGACAAGAGGAGCCCTTGGAAAGGTTAAATACTCGGGTCTGCAGCTCTCCCCATTTGGCTGGAGACTGAAATGCTGCAGGCAGGGGTGTGGGACACTGCAGCAGCCCTTAGCAGGCACAGGGACTGCCTGCTTAGCAAGGCTTCGGGAACTGGAAGCTGGGGGAAATGGGAGCAGTCCTAGTCAGAGGGTGGTTAAAGCAACTTATGTTTCTCTTCCCACACATCTAGCACTGCCCCTGGAATGTTTTTGATCTCCAGTAAAGCTGTGTTTCAACACAAAAATGGAATGGTTTTCTTTATTTTTAACTCCTTTTCTCCAAGTTCTA
>JAWWLV010000179.1:56115283-56165906 GCA_035041135.1 Platyrinchus mystaceus
GATCTCCAGTAAAGCTGTGTTTCAACACAAAAATGGAATGGTTTTCTTTATTTTTAACTCCTTTTCTCCAAGTTCTATTATTGGCAGATAGGAGGATTCAGGATGGAAAAGTGGAGGAGGAGGAACAGCCACAAAAAATCTAGATAAGTGAAAAATGTGAATGGCCTTGAAACACCAAGAAATGTTTCATTCTACATCAAAACTGAATAAAGTTTTTGCTTGCAAACTGAGAGCACTGAACAAGTAAATAAACAGCCAGAGCTCTCGTGCTGTTTGAAAAGTGATCTCTTGTTTTAAAGTGTTGCTCACTGACAGTATTTCAGGTTCCTACCATAATTTGCCATCCAGATTCCTATACCACATAAGGTCCCTAGGGGTGGGCTGAGTCAAACTCAGGGAGGTGGGATGTGGGATATTTGGAAACACAAGGCATTCCTTGCCTTGCACTGTTGGAGCATTACCTGTGGCTCCAGCCCCAGTCTGGACAGTGACCCCTCGGCGGCAGTGGCTGAGCAGCAGGACAGCCTGGCCCAGGGTGCACGTCCCAGAAACAAAGGGTCTGTGAACTGGACCTCCAGCCAGAGGCAAGGATGCCTGCCTGGTGGGTGTGATGCCTCCTTCAGCCATGCAGGGCACAGAGAGCCTCAGGAATTGTGCTGAATCAGTCCAGAACAAGCATACAATTGTTCACAGCACGGTATTTCATTAGAGTCATTTACTGTCATTAAAGCAGGTTGGTGAGCAGCAGGAGTTTCCAATCCGTCCACTTCTGGGTAGGCTTGTAAAGTCCTTTGTTTCCATCGGCATTAATTATCCATGGCTCGCTGTGCGGGGCTGTTGTAAAAGCAAACCTTTGGAGGTGGGGACCTGCACCGAGCTGCCTTTGAAGAGGAGATTCAGGGCATTTGTGTGCAGTGAGATGTGAGTGAGCCAGGCGGGCTGTCAGGGTGATACAGCGCAGCACATTCAGCACTGAGAGAGGAGCAGGGAGCCCCGGGACATGCACTTCCTTCGGCTGGGGCTGCACAGCCCATTTTCACTGGCAGATGCTCTCTCGGGAACAGCAGTGCTATATCCCGGCTACACGGCCTCCAATCTTGCAGCCTGTGCAGCCTGTGCTCATTCTGGGTCCCTGCATAGCATCTGTCACACAGATGGGTCTGCCCCTGCTCACCAGCGTCATGCAGGTCTTGCAAAGCTGAGCTGGGCAGTGCCTGAGCTCCTCATGTTTCAGCTCTTCAGTAATATGTTGGGAGCTGTAGGATATACACTTTGCACGGGAGTTTTGATGTTAAATCCATCAAAACTCAGAGTACTGCTCAAAGGAAGCCATGTAAATCCCTTCATGAATTGTGTTTAATTTGATCCAGGCCTTGTCAAATCATGGTGTTGTTTTCAGAGAGAAGTCAGTGTAATGTAAGACATTTCCTAGCAAGGACAAGCTCCAGCTGCTGATCCTGTGTACCCTGGTCCTGAGGAGTGGTGTGTTCCATCTGTACGATCAATATGAACATTTTCACTGTGCGTTTAACAGATTCCACCTGAAATCCCTATGAATCCATTGTAAAAGTGGAAGAGGGTATCCTTTAATCCCTGATTGAAGTTCCTTACCATGTTCCTACTTCTCTGGTTGCTACTCAGTCCCTCACCTAGTAGTCAAATGATACCTTTGCCAGAGATTCCAGCAAACATCAACAATTTAAATCACCCTCACACCACAAATCAATCACAGAGCTACCTGATCCAGCTCCAATGGACTGAGCCTTGGCTTTGCCCACGGTTTAGCATGGAGCAGAGTCAGGCCACTCTGAGTATCAAGCTAGTCACCCCAGCACTGCCCCTAAATCATCACTCAACAAAGCAGATTAACGCCTGTCTCCCTCCCTCCTGCATCCACTCCGTGCCTCCCCACATCAATAGCTCCTGAGCAGCTGACTTTAGCATAATGCAGTGATCCAAACGTAAGCAGACACAGCGGGATTTACTGGAAGACGTCGTCTCTCACAATCCATTATTTATAACAGTGCTTTATGATTAAACCTGAAGCCATTAGAATGGCTCGGGCTGGAACCACGTCGGCTTACTCAGATGCACATGGGCATGGCCATACCAGAAAAAAAACAGGTTTTTCCCTGCACTGTTTATGGGATATATAGGGAAAGGGTAAGAAAGCAAACAAGATGACAGTTTAATGCTGAAGGGATTGATTCTGATCTTGTGGGAAGGCACCACAATTTATGTGGGTGGTGCTGAGGCTGCTTGCTGGGGCCAGTTTGTCTGAACAGACCTGGCTGGAGGTAAAGCAGCATCCTACTTCTCCCTGGCCTGGCCTGGATGCAGGTGCTCTCCATGGAGGTGTACCAAATCCCTCTGGTGCATCCCCCACAGGCATCAGCCCCAGTGAGCTCTGCAACCCTCCCTCCCTCCTCACAGCCAGCTGCATATGGATGTGTGCAAAATCCTAATGCTTAATCCCGCTGCTGCTGCATCCACAGAGAGTTCCTCTGAGGAACCCCTCTGTGAAGCTGTCAGTCATAGCTGGCAACTAGAGCAAGCATTCCTGAAGCACTACTGGTGATATCCAGAGTACCCAGGATGCACTTCAGTCCTGGCCGGTGAATCCTGTGGTGGTTTGGGTATAGCTGCCTCCATGAGGCAGCACTAGGGGAGCCCATGCCCTGCTGGGAGATGCTGCCTGAACATGACAACAAAGATGCTGCCTGAACATGACAACAAAGCAAAACATCCCTCCTGGAGTGCCTTTGCTTGGTCATCACCCTTCAACCGTCCACACTACAGATAGGTCTGGGTAACTGTAGCTGTCAAAAACCCTTTAGGACTGCTTTTAAGCTGAACATCAGCCTGAGCTGACTTTTTGTGGCCAGTTTGTCAAAGCTTTCTCCTCCTGGTGAACTGTTCTTCCCATGGCAACAACAACACAACTGCGCAGGTCAGGGGCTTTTCACAAGAGAAGAAAATACTCTTGGTGTAGCCTGATGGAAGCTTTCCCATCCTGTCTAGCACGGGGTCTCAGCTCCCTGGTGGAACAGAGCTCTTAGCCAGCATTTGCTTTATTTAGGGGAGAGCAATGTAGATCCCAGAGGAGACTTAAAAATGAGCCTCTCCAAACCTTCTTGGTGCATGGCTGCTCTCAGCTCCAGAGTTTGAGGCATGGGATGCTTTATCCCACCCCACAGTGCTGCCTGCAGGAGCTTTGTCCAGAAGTGAGACAGAGATTTTGGGACCTCCCAGAGGATCTGGAAGGGATGTGAGGATGCAGAGTGAAGCAAGAGGAACTGCAGCTTTTCTCTCTCTCTCACGGTTTGACCCTGGCAGGCAGTAAGCATACAAGATACTATAGAGAAAATTAACTCTACCTTCACAAAACTAAGTATATCCTCCAGCAGGTAATCTTGGTGAATTAGGAGAGACAGACAAAGAGAATGGAAAGAAGGAATTAAGGGAAAGTCCCTTTTTTCTTCTCTGAGAGAACAAGGGCTGGCAGCTGTAAAGCAGAGTTGTCTGACAGCTCCCTGCCATACCCTTGGCTCTAACAGGAGAGCTTTCTACATTGGCTGCTGTGGCTCCACACCAGACACAGCAGGAACCATTTTTCAGTGTCCTTCAAAAATGTTTGCAATTACGCTCTCCAGAGCCATCCTTCTGATATTCCTTGCTCTGATCCCTTCCCCATCCAGGGGCTGACCCTGAACTGCTCCATGTACAGATGGGGGTCAAAGGCCAGAAACTTCCAAACTCAGAAGAGTCAAAAATTACTTTCTCCACCAAAGAAAGCAGAGGGGGAAAAAAACCCAACACATAAAACCAACCAAACCCCTTGCTGGCAGCAGTTTGCCAGGGCAGTGAATTAAGGGATCTCTATGGCACGTAGAACATCAACATGGCATCCTTCTCTTCTCCATTGCTGAAAGCTAAGAGTTGTAAGTCCATCACAGATTTCAGCTTCCTGGCTCAAGCTGTGGAGCTGCAATTTTTATTTCTGCCATTTCTAGTTTTGTCCAGAGTAGAGGCTATTTCAGTCATCCTTCCTTTTGTTGGATATGCCTTATGTTATGGGCCTTAACTCTGCTCCAGCTTCACCAGGAACAAGATTGGGGTCAATATGCTGAGTTTCCAGCACTGGGCACAGTCTGGTTTTGCTTTTTGGAAAATAAAAGAAGTTCTGCTCCCTCTGCCCAGGTCCACAGGCTAACAGTGCATAGAAAAGCTCAAAAAACCTGAGAAGGCTGGAGAGCAAAAGATGCACTTTTGTGAACAGAAGAAGCCATCTGAACTGTGCCTCTAGGTCTCCTTTCTGTCTCCAGTCACCCCATTTCCCTCTGAGTGAAGTAAGAAAAGATTTTTTCATGTATTTTTTTTTCAGAGAATCTCTGTCTGCCCCATCCCTACAGCAAGTAAACTCACTTGGTCCTTTCTAGGAAGCCACAGGGGAAATCCCACCCTTTGCCAAGCACCCAGTTCACCATGAATGGGGTCTTTAGATGCCACTGGCTGCAGGTGCCAGGTACAGCTCTCCAGTGAGGATTTCATCACTGGCTTGCCAGCTCAGGTAAAAAAAACACCAGCAGGTTGTAGTTGTGGTATGGTGACAACTCCTCCAGGACCAGGGCAGAGCTCTGTGCCCAGACTGTGGCGTAAATCAGTTTGTGACACTTCACCATTACAGCCCCTGTTGTTTGGAGCAGGAGACCTGTTTGGGCACCACAGTTTCCTTCTGTACCCAGCGTTTCCCTGAGGAGAGTCCCTACATTGACATAAGAAGAGATCAGTGTTGGCATAGCTGGCAAAACACATCAGACTTTATTTACACCACCACTCACACAGTGGTGAACTCCTTCAGCTCACCTTTGCACTGGTGTAAATTAGGAGTAGCAACACTGTGGTACAGTGAGATAAACCCATGATGAGTAACAGATTCCCTTGTATTTCCTTATCTCAGTGCTGTGACCTGGCTGCTGAAAAGCAATCTCAATCCGTCACTTCTGGAGAATAAATTCCTTTACCAAACTTCAGGCCTGGATTCTGTCAGTCTCTGGCCATCAAGGTTAGGAGATTACTTTATGCTGCCTGACCTCTGACAGTATTTTAGGGGCTCATCTACAGCTGCCACTATTCATAACTTTTTAATATTTTAATATTTTTATAGTTTTGCTTTCTTCAGCCTGGATGTAATAATAATGAATGTGCAAAAAAAAACCCAAAAAGTTTTGTTAAAATAGCTGCCTTATAGGGGCACATACACAGTGGGCATAGAGGGCAGACAAATTTTTCTGCACATCTATCAGATTCCTTTGGTATAACCTTATTTTCCATCGGTCTTATGAGGTCAGTCCCGTGTCTCATACTCATTTCACATAGCATTGTCAAACTGTTTTGAAAGAAAAGTGTTAAAGCTTTCTAGCAGGTCATGGGATGCCAATAAAGCACGCATTTGCTTGTTCAAATAAAAAATCCTTGCCCCCTCTTGGATAACTGGCTAATTTTATACAGCCCCAAACAATATCTCTGTTGCTTGAGGTTTGTTCCATTCTTTTAGCAAACCCTCGAGCCAAAGGATGCTCCAGTTACAACACAAAGGGATGTGTGGCTTTGATAGCACTTCCACACCTTAGGCTTCCAACATCTTATATTTATGTGACTCAAAGACACGTAGAGTCAGAGTTGGTGATAACCAAGCATCTGTAACTCCTTTGAATTCTGCTGAGTTGTACTTTGGACTAATCTGTTGAAGGATTCGTTACTGAATAGAACGAAGTCAAGGTGGGTTTGTTTTAGCCAGGAGACAGGAGAGTTCTGTCCCCAGCATTCTGATGATTCACTCTGATGGATTCAGTTTTGCTGTGGTTAAACTACTGTAGCAAAATGGGGTGGGTACAAGAGCTGGTGCATTCAGGAATAGGTGAAGGATATCTTCCTATACATTTTTCCATCTGAAAGTGATACAACGGGGAATCCTTTTCATCTTTTTTTTGGGCACTTTTACTTTTGGGTCATAAAGTGATCATTCCACTTCATAAGGATTGTTATTGGTTCAGGCAGAAAGTATAGGATGATATTTGAGGACACTGATCTTGTTGGATTCCTGGTACAAGGGGGACTAAATAGCAATAAATGGGAAGGACATGAAGAATGATTAAGGGGGGGAATAAATAGTGTTTTGCAGTCACCAAGAGAGAGTGGATGAGGAGCAACAGGGCATTATTTGTCATACATGAGGACTGAAGAGTGTCCAGTGAAAAGAGCAAGTAGTAGATTTATTTTAAAATAAACAAGGGGAAATACTTGTTCACACAATGCATAACTGAGTCATGACTCATTGCTACAGGATGTTGTGGAGGCCAAAAGCCTACACAGGTTTAGACAAACTCAGGGAGAAGAAGTCCATTGAGAACTATTTAATAAGTTGGTTCAGATGCTACTTATAGTTCACAGTCCCTAAGCACTGGTTGCAGGGATCTAGGCTAGGACGGCATAAGCAGGGAATAGGTAGCTTAGTACTTACTGTGTTTCCTACCTCTTCCCTCAGGAATCTGCTTCCTGTCACTGTCAGAGAGAAGACCAGGCTAGGTGGACTTTCTCACTTAGAAGGTATTTGTATTTTGCAACACAAGCCTATTTGTGAAACTAATGGTGGTTGTATTGATGACTCACCTAAGGGGAAGATTGCTGTGAGGGTGGCTTGCTGTGAGTGTGGGATTTGTGTGCACACCTATTGTATGGAATAAACCAATGGTCAGTTATGCATCCGAGTGTGGGAGTGCCATTACTCATCTGCTTTGCTTCCAGGCTGTATGACACGTTTTTGTGAACAAAATCACCACCGAGGAGTGCTGCTTTTGTCACATACTTGGGATTTTACTGTGATGGGGAAGGGCAGAGAATTCAGCCAAGGGCCAGGGTCCCTTTAGTTTTGCTGCTTCATGTTCTTCTAAGAGGGGAGTGAAGGGAGGAAAGACTGTTTTGGCTCTTAAATAAGTGATTTGTAATAGGCTGTGTAAATACAGGTTGATGCTCAGTGTTGTAGAGCACTCATATGACCCTCATAACAGTTTTGGAGAGCTTGGTTTTCCTCCAGCATCTCTGCCTGCTGTCTGGGACTCTAAAACATACAGGGGTTAAGGTGATTAGACCTCAAATTTGTAAGAAGGTTCTTATTCGCATCCACTGCTCAGCCTTCCAGGAAGATCACTGCAAATTTCATCCTTGTGTCTGTTTAATCTACTTAATCAAATCTAAAAGTTCTTATAAAGCTTTTATATCTGAAGTTGCCTCTGACTGCATGGGAAACGGGGAGATTTGCAGCTGGCCTTGAGAAACAGTGAGGATTACAAAACTGCTGCTTTTATTCTCCTAGAGGAAATTCATCTAAGTGTATCCAAGTTCCCACTGCAAATTATGAGTATGTAACACTGGGAAATGGTGGACAGGTAAATGTAGGGTTAATAATATAACCACAGAAGAGAGCAAATCTCTAGTATTTTACAAACCCAAATGTCCCTGCAGAGCAGACAGGCCTTCAGCTGTCAAAAAATATTTCTTCTCTGAGTTTCAGATAGAGAGTGAGGTGGAGAGACTGGAATGGGAAGGAAGGTGTGAATAGGTAGAACTCAGGGGCCAAGGCTGAGAACCAAACAAATACTCAGGCTGAGAACCAAACAAATACTCAAGTGAGGTGTACCTTCTTCCACAGAAGTCTTTGCCATTGCAGTGGTGATCTGTAGTGAAACATGTTCTCCAATCTCTTTGCCTTGGCTCATAGGGCAGAGATTAGCTGATCCAACCAGTTCAGAAAGCACTGAAAAATCACGAGTTTTCCTTTGTTTTGCTTTCTCCTGGCATTTTGTGAAGAAAAAGGATATGCCTGTGTTTTATTGGACTTGTTTCTTCTGTCAGTTCTCTGAAAATATTATAGAAATTGGATCTGTCCATGTTTCCCCCTAAAATTCTGGAAGAGTTATTGGATTGGTCAGATTAAAGAAGCTGTACAAATTAGGTATCAGCTGCTAGATATTTGGCAGCCTGGGCAATGCCAGTATCAATCAAGTTACCTGTTCAGTGTTTCTCCCATTCTGCTGGATTAAAAAACAGAACTGCTGGGCTCGTGAAGAAAACCACCAGAATTCATCTTCTCCCTGCTTGGGTTGCTCTTTGCCTAAGGAGTCCTTGATAACATTTTGTTTCCAATTGCTGTGCTGTGGAATTACAGCTTATCTCCCAATGCTATCTGAGAAGGTGATTTGTTATGCACTGTTTTGGTGAGATGAAACAAATTATAGGAAACAGAGCTTGGAAGGATGGGAACTCTGGCTGACACTGGGTGGCACTGAGTCTGTGCTGAATCCCTCAGGTTTTAATTAAGGGGCCTTTTTGCTTCTTGTTCAATTTCCCTACTTTAAACCATATGGAATTAACTGTCCTTGGATGACGGAGGAATGAGGTGAGAAACTCCATCAGCTTCGTGCTTTCCTTCTCCTGCCAGAACTGACTCCTGGAAGGGATCATGTCTCCTGCTGTCAGTGGTCCCTTTCTCTAGGCATTATGAAGTGCTGCACTGAGTCCTGACCTGGGTCTTTAAGTCCCTAAGACAAGAAAGTCATTAAAGAAAACCCCTGTGTCAACAATAAGTAGAAGTTCTATATTTTCTTAGGCAATTAATACCTGAACAAAGAAGCCAAATCTGTTAGTCCTGAATGAAGAGCTTGCAGAAAACCTGGTCCTGGCAGAACCAGCCAGGGGGACAGAGCCTGTCCTGCCCACTGCTCCCAGTGTCTCACATACATCTCCTGGCAGTATGACATCATAGCAAGGATCTGCCACTACCAGCCAGCTCAGAGCTGAAGGCCATCAGAGGGGAGAGGATGTGGGAGAACTGATTTTGGGGAAAGCAGCATCCTTTTAGCTTTGTGCCCTCTCCTACATTAGAAATCCTCCTAACACACCAGTTCTGCAACCTTCCTACCAGCAGCTCCACAGAAAGCCCCTGACAAAACACTCACAGCTCCCAACAGCTTGGTTTGAAGTGATCTCGTTAAAAGTGAAATCCCTTATTCCACTAACAAAAAGAAGTTTGAGTTAAAGACAAATTACTTAAGCCATTTGGGAAACACATATATGCCTTACCATCTTGTTGATCTGATGGATGCACTGCTTGGATGGGGAGGCACAAACTGCTCCTATCCCCCCCTTGCTGCCTCCAGAGCCTGCTCATTCCAACAGTCTGACCACATAAATCCCCACAGACAGCGGCCTCAGTGGCTGAAATGTCATACACTGGGGTGCAAGAACTCTGCAAAGCCTCCAAAGACACCCTCTCCACCCAGCTTTCCTTGCATCCAACTGTCCTGTGGCAGGTCTGTGCTGTGGGATGTGCACAATGCATCATCCCATGAAGTCTTTAAGTTTGTTTCCCTAAGCTACAGCAAGGTGCCCTTAGACTAGTTCTGTGTGGCTGTTCTTTCTTAATGAAAAAAACCACCACTGTATTTCTTATATCGATTTTTTCTGCAGGTTCAAATATAATTTTTTCTGCCTCATAATGCAGAATTTCACCAATTTGAACTAACCTAATTGCTTATCCAATTACTTGTTTTGACTATAAAAAACTAAATGAAACCAGAGATTTTTATTTTGCTATGTTTAAGTAGGTTTGAAATGCTAGAATTTAACTGAGCTTTAAAAAAACCCCAAAAAACAAAAAACCAAAACAAAACAAATAAACCCAAAAAAACCCCACCAAAAAACCCTTTATGCTTTGGAACATGTTAACTTTGGCTCCTAAAATGTATTAGCCATAATACTAAACACATGCTGTCATAACTCAGGAAAACAGAGACACACAGACTCTTTTTTTCAATGATTTTGGACATTGTCTCCATGTGTAACTTTATACATAAATAAGAATTCTCTCTGTCCCACCCCACCCATGCATTTTTAATATTCTCTCTGAAAAGGGTTTCCTTAAATACTTCAAGGAAGCTTCTTCTTCTTCAAAGATTTTTTTCCTGCCTCCCTCCTTAAATCAAGAACTTGGGTGGCCTCTTTTCTGATAAAGGGTGTCAGCCCTGTGAGCTTTGGGGTTTCAGCTCTTTCCTGAGCATCTGTCCTGGCTGATGACTGCAAACACGGTGAAGGAAGCAGGTGCTCTAGGAAGGCTCCAGGAGAAAATGTTACGCCAGCAATGTTCCCGTAGCAATAACTGCAAGGAGCCGAAATTTAGAACTACCTTGGCAGCCACACTCATGAGCACTTCGGATCCAGAGACTGATGCATTTTAAAAATTGCTGGTTTGGGAGTGTTTTGGAGCCCAGATAGCTCTGACAATGCCCCAGTAACCTCAGTGCAGTTGTTCCTCTCTCTAGCAGGACACGATTTGAACAGTGGGCCACCGTCCAACTGCACTGATCTGTCCTTGATTCAAAAAGGCCTGAGAGAAGAGGGGGATCAGCAGATAGGAGAGGTGGGGGTCTGGAGCACGTGTTGTACAGGGAGGGACTGAGGGAACTGGGCTTGTTCAACCTTCAAAGCAAAAACTGAGAGTGATTTTCCTGCTGTCTTCAGCTACCTTATGGGAGGGTATTGGAAGTTGCAGCCAGATTTTTCTTGGATGTGCACAGCAATAGGACAAAAAGCAGTGGACACACGTAGGAGAGCAAGAAGCTCACCTACTAAGGAAAAGAAAATTACCAGGAGGACAGACAAGCACTGGGCAAGCAGGCTGCCCAGAGGATGGGAAATCTCCATCTTGGAAGACAGCAAAAACCTAGATGAGGTCCAGAGCAACCCATGTAGTTGGCCCTGGTTGAGTGAAGAGCTGGATTAGGTGGTAGCTAGAGGTCTCTTCCAACTTGAATTTTTCAGTGTTTCTGTAATTTCTCATGTATTGTTCTTTTTCATTTTCTTCCGTGCTTGTGGTTTTGTGTGCTGTGCCTGGTCAACTCTGAAAACTGCAGGAGAAACAATTTTGTCTGGCCCAGAATGAGGATCTACTGAATAATGATTTTGGCATCCAGCAAAAGTGATCAATCTTTCACTTTCACAAATGTCTCACTTATAAATCATGGCTTGCTTGTTTAATTGACCTCTCTGAGAACTTCTGTTGTGATACTACAGCAGTTAAAAAAAAAATCATAGGACGGGTGTTACATAGGTTGGTAAGAGGAAAGGAGACAGTGCCACACACTAGTAGAAGATGTCTGGAGCAGTTTCATTAATTCTGCCTTCATACAGGGTCTTCTCTCGGCAGGGTAACTCTTTATAGTATAATTCTTCCTTTTGATTACTCCAGAACACTGCCAAATGTGAAGATAAAGATCTAGATTCACCTCTCTCGACTTAGTAAAACCTGTGGTCAAATCCAGCAGAATACCAACAGCACTGAAAGGTAAGATCCAGGAGGAGCCCTGTCTCACAGGAATAAGAGCAAAAAAGAGAATAAATGGATTGCCAATATTATATCCAGTCAAGCCAGGAATGCCAGGTCCTTTCTGAAAAGAAACTACACAAGGTTCTCTCACCTTTTCTGCTGCCATTGGTAGGAAATAGACAAATGTTCCTATACCTTCTTCTATATAAGCATTTCCAATAAAGTCAGTATGATGATATAGGAGCATGATTTAGTTCTTTGCTTGCCAAGTACTTTGGTATCTTTGGAAAAAAGTCCATAAAGGTTTTAGCCATTATTAATTACGATGATTATTGATTCTTGCAAAATACTGCCTGCTTGGAATAAGATAATGTCACTCTGTAAGTGGTACAATATTGCAACATAAAACAGAACATAGTCTGTGTTTGTCAGTCCAGGCATATGTGCACACATACAGACATGAACATATACAGAGAAGGGCTGCATATGACCCAGCCATGTGTCCTTCCTACCCTGGCTTCAGGGGAACAAAGGTAATATTCAGGAGCCTCAACTGGTTGCAGTGGGCATTTACCATTTTAATAACCAATAGAGGAACTGATGGGCCAAAGAGACAAGTCAACAACAGTGTGTTTGCTCAATCCAATGACTAACAACTCCTCTGAGTGCTCATACAGTGCTTTATGAATAAATTGTGTAATTCCCTATTAAGGTTGCAAAACACACTTTGGTTTGGGATGTAGACCTGTGGTTTGTGCTGGCTGCATCCAGCCAGCACGTTTCAGCACCCCTGCAGCACTGTGAGCTCAGGAGCAGCTCATGGAAGTGTGTCATTATCACAGCAATATGTGCCCATAGCTCACAGAGAAATGCATCATCATTTCTGGGTACTTGGGCTCCTTAGACAAGGAGCAGGCCCTCGATGTGTAATCCAGAGTCATCAGGTTGGTGGGGGAAGAGCAGAAAGAATTATATAAATTTCACCCACATGTGGTGATGAAACTACTCCCTAGAGCTGTTAGCCTGGGCCTCCATCTATTTGGGATCCATATTCTGCACCCTGCAACAAAGTTTATACTACAGGATTCCTGACCCTCAAGGCATTACCTTACTATTAACATCTGTATTTGCTCTCTTTCTGAAAAAATGTACCTGTCAAGTGGAAGCTGGGAGAGACCTTCTCTCTGACACTCAGTGGTGAGAGTGGTGTCCTAGGAAGTGAGAATGTGCCTCCCTGTAGGCACAGGTGAGTAATGAACCTGCCTTTCCTGAATCCCAGTGAGTGCTTTGTCATGGGGTCTTACTTTCTAGGAGACAACACTGGCTTTGCTATTTTCAGGCAGCCACAGGTGTCTGCATTTGGTGGGAGCCGCTTTCTGTCAGTCTTCTCAGTGTACTGTGATAGCCTCCTGTGTCAAGATCATGACATGTACATGGACAAGTGCCTTGTTTATAGATCTGCAGGTCCAGATCATGATGGTCAAAAGCCAGAGGAACTTTAATGTCAGGAAGTGAAGGATCTTGGATGTTCAGATGCTCCAGACCTTGGTGTCTACTGAGGGAGGATTTTCAGAGCCACAGTTACTCATTTAAATGCCTAATCAGTATCTTACTGAGTGACTGAGACCCACATCCAATGAGGAGTTTAGACATGTGATCCTTTTATAGGCTCCACAGTTTCACTCATGCACTTGGCCCAATGTGTTGACTGTGTGATGGATACCACCATCTGCTCCATTCTCCAGTGGCACCCAATAAACAGAGACCAAGGAGCACACACAGTGCTCACCTTCAGCACTGGATTTTTGGCTGCATCCAGGCAGGAATATAAAATGGTGCACAGGCTGTTTCCCAATCATGGTGTGCCACAGTCTGCATTGATACTGCTCACTTCTCTCCATGTTGGCTGTGACCAAGGGGTCTGCAGGAGCAGTGTTGACCCTGGCAACTATGAACACGGGCAGAAAACCGTGCCATGGTGCCCACCAGCAGCTTAGTGATGAGGATGACCATGTGCAGTGCTCAGACCCATCTCTTGCCCTAATTACTCACTGGGAATGAACATTTAGCTCAGAGTACAGAAGCTCATACATCTATTTAGGGAGGTGCTGGGTTTACACAGTGTGCCAAGATCCCTTGGGAGATGTTCTGTTTCTGCTACACTTCCTCCCAGATAAAGATTGCCATAAATTTTATTTATTTATGTTTAGTATTTACATCTGATGGTGAATAACAGCCATAGCAGTGCTGGCACAGCTGTGGGCACAGACTATCACCCACACAAATGAAATAGGAATTTTGGGTTATAAAGTCTTTGATGACAGACAGTATCTTTTTTTGTGGATAGAAAGGTCCCTTTTTAGCCAAACAAGTCTGAACCCTCACCAACTAAGTACTATCTTTCTGATCTCTCTGTCCCTCTATCTTAAGATAGGAGTTACTTGGGAATTTATTCATACTTGTGCTTCTGCCTCTGTTGCCAAAAACTGGTCAGTTTGAACAAATCCTTTCTGCTTGAAATCCTGCTGAGGTACCCATCAGAGAGGAAAAGCTGGATGAGTCCAACAGATAATGTCATGGCTGGAAGTGAAAAGAATCAACATCCTTTCACAGTTTTGAATGAGAAATACAAGTACTGGTTGTAATTATGAAGGTGAGCAACTCTAAGAAAAGATATAACACCTTCAGCTAGTACAAGTATTTAAATGTCAGCACTTAACAGATCATGATATATACCTGCATATGGTGGCATATGAACTTTGATAGTATGCACTAGGGATGCACAAGTAACATCCAAGAATTTCCTCCATAAAATCAAGGTTACTCATTTTCTCCTAATTTTGCAAGCAGAGGGCAGCTGTTCTGGCATTCCTCTGCCCAGCTCTGGCGTGTTCCACTTATGAAATTCCTGGAGCAACACCTTTGGGCCCTGGTCCACTGTAATTGCTGAGTGGAGGGCCTGCATCTCCAGAGAGGTCACCTGGACAAGACTCTGCCCAGGTGGAGCTCACGGGCATCAGAGCAATGGTCAATACATCTCTGGAGCACAGATGTCAGCACGGAAAGGCCAAATCTGAAAGTCACTAGAATTGTTTCATAAATAACATGGAGGATAATTAACGACCCCATTATAAAGACACAGCTATGGAAACAATTGCAGATTGACTTTTGGAAGACATTTGTTGCAGAACTGATCTGAAATACCAGAGAGGGGCTCATGGGATTGGAATCTGTTTGCTGCACATAACATTTGCCCGTTGACTCCTGGGGAAGCTGAGAGTGTGCACAGGGCACCACAGAATCACAAAATGGGTAAGGCTGAACTATCCATAGGGATGAACAAGTATTCCTTTCATGTCTGCCAAACACTCACTTGATCTTCATTGAAATTACTTCCTCTGCAGTCCCTTCAACCTCAGATTCCACACCACATTTCTTTCTCATGTTTCTCAAATTCTTCATGACTTGTTTGATAGGCTCACTTACTGCTTTACCCTTGTGTAATCTGAGGACAATTTTAAGTGCCTCGACATTTCAGGTGCCTCTTGCATTTTTTTTTAGGAGTTCAAATGAAGACCAACTAAAAAATTCAGATCCTTCAGCTTTTCGTGCTCAGAAGCCTTGGCCTTCTGATACAGTTTGCGTTGCTGGTCCCAAGTGATTTGCCTTCTCATAAAAAAAGAAAAAAAACCACCAACAAAAGCACAAACAAACCAAGAAAACAGGAAAAAATGAGAAAGGAAAATTATGCTTATGTGTCTACTCAAGGAAATGACACACATCCACCTCCTTTCTCAAGCAAACAAACAGCTTCAGAGTAGTTGCTTGAGTCACAGCTGCCTCAAGAGAGCTGAGAAGTGAGCTCCAGTCTTGCTCACTCAGGACACAAGAGATGCTGTCCTTTGTTGTAACTTACAAGCAGAGCTGAACCAGTGACAGTCTGACCACACAAAGATACAAATCTGTCACTTCATTCTGCATAAGCCCATATTTTAAATTACTGTACACAAAAGCCACTGCAGCCATAGCAACACTTTTTTAAACAAACTGCTCCTCAGTGTAGTTTTTATACATTTATGTAACCCCTTCTTAGGCAAGCATAAGGGTGTGTGTCTCTATAGTTAGTATTTAAACAGACATATACTTATTGATACGTGTCTGTATGTATATATACACATATATTTATAGGTACATACGTGTAATGCAGAATAGTGGTCATGCCCTGTAAGTTAGAGTTCTGTGAAGATCCTCAGTGACTCAAAGCACTGCTCATCACTTCAGTCACCAGCCTGGCAGCTGACTAACCCAGTAGAGAAACAGGGCATTGGTGTTAGAAAGCTGGTCCAACTGATGGTGCTAGTGAGTACGAGAGCAAGCTGGAGGGAGCGGACAGGCTGGAGGAAGAGACATTGCTCTTTCACCATCTTTTCATGGGATCAATTCAGTAGATCCACAGCACAAGCTGTTCTCCTGGAAAAGCCTTTTTCTCTCTCCCATTACTGCGGAAAGAGCCCAGAGAAGCAAGTCTTCCTTGTCTTGGCCTTGCTAAATACCCCTCCTATTGCTTACACTAGGATTTACGACAGCTTAACTAAACAGATTGCAGGACCAATTAAAGTTAATCCATGGAATTCGAGACACATAAATTTCCACAATTTAACCACATCAGTTAGTTTTAATTTCTTGCCTTTTCTTGTCCCCTTTTGTAACATGTCCAAAGCAGCATCGCACGGTCCTGCAGCTTCAGGGTTCTTTTAGCTGTTTCTCATGTTTGAAGACAACTTGTAATGGGAGGATTTCAGTGGAACAGCTCAGAGAGAATATTAACATACTTCAGAGGGATATTATGTGGCTATGACAGCTAGAACAGCTTGGACATTTCACCTCATGCCTCTCGCAAGTCAGAAGATAAGAACACAATCCCCCTAAGGCAAAATACTGTAATATTTCTTACTGTAATATTTCTTACTCTGTAGCCATGAAAAATGCCTTTCAAAATTACTCAAATAATAGGAAAATAAACATTAAATGCTCTTCAAACATGTGTTTTCCTTAAGATGACTATTTTGCAACTTTATATATACACTGTGAATCATTTCATCTGATTATTTAAACTGCTGCATATACACCTACACTTTTAGCTCTATGAATCCATCTCAGAAATGTAAAATTCTGGATTCATTAATTCAAAAGCTTGTCTTGCAAGTCTATAAAATGACCTGATTCATTTTTATATTACAGAAAAATTAATTGGAGGAAACTGTTGGGTCAATTGGAACAACCAAAGTTTGATGTGAATGTATCCTAGCATACAGTTTTTTCATATATTCTGTTAGAGTAAATTGCTGCCTAAAAAGAGGGAAGAATATTTTAGTACGGACTTTACAAATCTTTTTTCCTGATCTTAATTATTACAAAATTGTGATAAAGCTGGTAGAAAATCCAAGGAAATGAAGGAAGAGTTGTTATCGAAACACACAGAGAAGAGCTCTGTAGCCACAGAATACATTTGTTGTAAACACAGCACTTGTGACTGGGATGAGCCGGTCAACCTTGAGGACTCACCATTATCAGAAAAGTGTGGACAAGCACCAAAAGCTATTAAGGTGCCACAACCCTGGTAACAGTCTCTCGTGTGCTTCTCAACTGGAAGAGCTCTAAGAAAGCCAATGTTTTGCAGCATGAGCCATGGATGGCTGAAACTGCTTCAAATGACAATAGCAGTGGCCAGTTACACTTTGTGTGATTTTACTCTTAGAGGTTCTTGAGTATATAACGGCTGGGAAGGTAACTGCCTGTTCACAAAGAAAATTTAGGCAAATTTTATCCCCTGGTGTCTCCTCATACATCTATGCTCCAGTCAGACACAGTGATCTCAAGTCACTTGCTGAGCCTTTTTTCTTAGTTTCAGGGACTCTCAGGGCAAAGCCAGCAGAGTGATCTCTAGAAAGCACTGTTGTAAAATCATTAATTCTGTGTCTTGTTGAAAAAATTTCTTCAATTCCCAGGAAAGGCATAAAGACAGAAAGGGCTTGGTTGCTAGAACCAGCCTTCACTTCTGCACATACATAATTTCTGCTGGTTGTAATTGATTCAAGACTCTCTCCATGCTATAGACCAGACATTTGAAATCAGTAATTTGGTCTGGTTCATTGAATGTTGAAATTCTTGCAGTAAATGAAGCCAAATTACCTAAGACTTGCAGATTTTTTTGAGATGTAGTAAAAGAAAATGGTAAAAATAACAGCAAAACCAGGACAGAACAGACAACTGTCTTACTCAGAGTGCTCTGGATTGCAGACTGCTGGTGTGGCTGTCTGGAGAAGGAGATGCAAAGCGTCCATTTACACGTTTGGATGAAACACCATCTGATGGACAGTTAAGTTTGAGAAGGGGAACAAGTAAGGGGTAATCAGGTTTTTATCCTCATGCCCAGGGTGAGAAAGGAAAGAACGTCTCACAGCCCGCCCTCAGGGTGTACAACCCGTGAGGGACACAGAGCATGGCTGAGGCACAAGGTGTCCTCACACAGGGCTGGGTGACACCTGAGGAGCAGATCACAGCACTCTGCACAGAGCGTGATCAAACAGCAGCCCCATGCTACAGACCCTCCCCAGACCTAGAGCTCATGTTGTGCTGGCTTAGCAAAATCCCCAGTTTGGGGGGCACAGCTAATACACATGCCCCAGGTGAGCTAACTAGTCTGCCCAGTACCAACTCTGAGTCTTGCTCAGTGTGTCAGTAGGATGTAGGGATGAAGTTCCTCCAGCTGTTTGGATGCCTGTGACATAAGACCAGCAAATTCTGGCATGTGGCTCACAGGACAAGAGGATCAGCCTCTCTCACCTGCACTGCCAGCTGGAAGCAGATCTGAGTCTGTTCTTCTCATCATGTCTAATGAAGAGTGGACAACACGAATATCATCTTTTCCAGCAAACATCCCGAGACTTACAGGGTGGGCAGCAGGCGCCCAACCAACTATTTGGGTGTACATTGTGGTGTCAGGGGGGGCTGTTCCTCATCCCTGCAGCAAGAGGAGCAGCAGTCAGCCTTGCCACCCGCTTCCATGGCCATGGCACAAAACATTCCCAGCAAAGCTGCAGTGCAGCACAACAATGGCTCAACCACAGCCACAGAGATCTCCCACCACAGTGGCTCCCTGGCTAAGCTGACATTTCCCTTGCAGCACTGATGTCTCCCTTGCAGTGCCATGTCTGAAGATTGTTCTCAGTCTGTGGAACCACCTCGAATGATTTTTCCTCTACAGGCTCTACTTTGCTGCTTTTCTCTTCCCATGTCACTAATGGCCCTTCCAATACTTGGCAGTCCTGCAATGAGATTTTCTAGTCATAATTTACCCCAATGAGGGAGTTTGGGAAACAGGATAAAATAACACACACACATAACACAACAGCAGCCTCAGCTGAGAGCCTAGGAATATTTCATTGCTGTCCTTCACAAGGATTCAGCCTGGAAAACAGCAGCTTGAACCTGACTGTGGCTGACCCTGCAACAAATAGTGTCAGGATGTGCTGATCCGGATGTTCTGACTGCAGTCATTTGCCATCGAATGTCATTGTCTTCTGAGCCTCCATTTGGAACTCTCTGTGAGGAGCTTTGTGCAGTCACAGCCTCTCATACAGATGTTGTCAAATGCTTCCATGGCCCTTGCTTACTTAGTGGATTTTCCATTACCTGGAACTAAATTTAGCCCAGTACTTCTGTCTTGAAAGATGCTGTATAGAAATGCAAAATTAATACATTAAAAATTAAACAAGGCAAAGATCTAAAATACTAACACTACTGCAATATATGCAGTTCAGTTGTCTATGTATTTCAGAATACTTTTGCCAACCAGGTGTTGCATATAAATTTATTTAAATATAGAAACCTCGGTGTCATTATTTCAAAAGAGAGGACCCAATCTTTTTTCCAATTATAGCTAATGAACTGATCTCACTGACTGTAGGGAGAACAATATCCAGGCCTTAGCAATAAACTTAAAAATATGAAGTTTTCAAGTCACCTTATTCTTCAAGGTTCTACTCCTAAACAGCATGTAAAGCATCAGTAGCTTCTAAGTAGAGTACAACTGGTGAATAGGTTGACAGGATAGTGTATAGTTAAGTATTTTATAAAATTTAATAGCTTACTAGATTTGCTTTTTAAGAGGCTTTTAGTTAACTAAATGCCTTTCCTCGACATAATTCTATCCATATGACATGTTTTTCCCTGACACATTCACACCCATATAAATCATGTCTGTATTCAAGTGAATAATAAATTAGTGCCCTCTATATTCAAAAATGAAAAATTAATATGAAGCATGACCTAACTTCTCAACAAGAATTTGTTTGTTTGTTTGTTTTTTAAAAAAAGAACTATTGGTGTGTCTGTGCATCTAAAGTTTATATTTTGCTGTATTATTAGTTGACACAAACTGCGTGCTTTCATGTCTGAATTCAACAGCCTTTTACTGCAACTGCATTAATGTAAAATGTGTGTGGCATAATTGTCATTGCTAATTGCAACCTTATGACAATATCCTGCAGAGTCCTGCTGACCCCATTTACAATAGCATAAGAAGCCCAGGCCAGCTGCTGATAGATGCGTGCTGAGCTTTTTCTGTTTGGTGGGGTTTTTAAGCATAAATAGAAATGAACACAATCTAAATCATAAAATGCAAGTCCTTAGGCATCTGGGGAGAGTTTGGATCTAGACCCAAACTTTGAATTTCCAGGCCAGACCCAGCTGCAGCAGCAGAGGCTCCCTGGTTTTACAGCTGATTTGCTTTGCTCTCAGAAATGTGACCTCAGCAATGGAGCAATATAAACCATTAAATAAAACACATGCTGCCCTCTTCCAGCTGGAGCTGTGATAGCGTAGTTAGTGCAGGAGGGGTTGGTTGTTTTCCCTCGTGTGCCCTCTTTTGATTTTGCTGTAAATTGTCCGGCCTTATGTTTGTGGTGTTACTGACACAGAGCTGGGAGAAGCCGCCTTTCCCCAGCCGGCTCCTGGCTGTTAGCTCCAACCTTGCAGGTTTAAACAGTTTTCTCTTTTCAAAAACAACTCCACTGTGATCCATTTAGCTGTATTTAGTTTTACCACTTGCAATGCAGACAAAATGAGGTTAAAGCCTGCCTTCTGCTGCAAAGAGAGCACCTGGAAACACGGCTAAAGGAGGTGGTTGAATAAGGCTTTAATGAAGTCCATATGCCACATGCACAGTTCTAAAACATTTGGAGTGTGGCACACACCATGTTTTTAGCTGTGATGGGAAGGGATAGTCAAGGTGAGAGCACACAGAGGATGTTCATAGCAGAGGTGGGAGAGAAGGGCTTGTTCCCACTGGCCCTTTCAATGCTCTCAGGCTCATGGTGAGATTCTTGGGGTTGTCCTGTGCAGAACCAGGAGTTAGGCTCAATAAACCTTTTGGTTCCCTTTCAGCTCAGGATATTGTATGATTCTTTGTTTTTATGACAGCCTGCCTGGCTGCTTCAGGCTCACCTGCATCTCAGTGCAGTGGAGATACTGCAGCTTCACCTGCTGCCATCTGTCCCCTGTGCTGCCCTAACCCTGGGATGCACATTCTCAGCTCTCCAGGCTCATGTAAGACACACATGTCCTATCTTAAAGACAAGTAAGAGGTTTGAGACAGCACATTCCCATCTCCCAGGGGTATAAGCAGGCACAGCAAGGGTTTGGTGTTACAGTTATGTCGAGACGGTCGATAGAAAGAAAGAAGGAAAAGAAGGCTTATTTGGGGCAACATAAAAACCTCTCTTTATTAATCTTAGCTCCTTTTTATATCTCTCTAAAGTAGCAAGCAAGCAGCAGCGTTTTAATTTGCTATCTGTTATTTTTAATACATTTGGCAGCAGTCGTGAGACACCTGGAGATGCCCAAGGTTAAGATTGTGATTCCCACACAACAAACTCACGGACTTATAGTCTGTCTTTGTTCTTTAATTAGGCTGTGTATAGAACTCACTTATCTTCAGGGATACACGTGAAAGTTTGCCAAGTCAATCTCTTCTTCCAAGGAGCTCACAGACCCACTGTTAACCCCAACAGTTTAGAAGTTCAGGGGACAGTTTACCTCAGCTTCAGAAATTGTCACCTGTTTTATTTGAGAGCTAAGCCATTGCCTGTACATGTGGTACATGTCTGTACCACAGCCATACTACTTTACTGGAGAGGTGGCACCGTCTGGCAGGAAAGACAGAGGGCTGTCTTACACATATATGCAAAACTCAAGCAAATTCTGCCTTTTTGCCATTTAATTCCGGGTTTGGTTTTTTTTGCAAGGATCACAGAACGGGTCAGGTTGGAAGGGACCACAGTGGGTCATCTGGTCCCACCTCCCTGCTCAAGCAGGGTCGTTCCAGAGCACATTGCACAGAACTGCATCCAAACAGTTCTTGAATATCTCCAGTGCTTCGTCACCTGCACAATAAAGTTCTTCCTCATATTCAGGTGGAACTTCTGTGCATTAGTTTGTGTCCGGGTACTGGTGCCTGGGTTATTCCTCCCCTGGTGCAGGACTCTGCATTTGCCTTTGTTGAATTTCAGATAGTTCTTCTCTGCCAATCTTTCCAACCTGTTGAGGTCCTTCTGAAGGGCTGCACAGCTCTCAGGGTATCAGTCCCTTCTCCCAACATGAGAGGATGGTGTGCCTTTTTGCATTCATCCTGCAGTGTTACATTTTAAGCAATAAAATGACACCTTTACTGATAATCAGTATCATTTCACGGGGTTTGGTATGTGGAGACATCCATCAGGGACTTGGTGTCTTCTTTTAGGGGCAGGTAACTTAAACCATCTTTAATTCCATTTCCACCTGTGCAAAGTGCAGTGGTGACCACTGATGCACTTACTTACCTCAGAAAACCCCTGTAAAGCTCACTTGGAGAATGAAGAAGCTCCCTGCAATTAAGGAGCTACGAAGATGCTAATTATCATTATTTGGTGTTCTTTCAAATGCTGCTTGAAGTGGGGACTTGAGTTTTTAAAATATTTTCATGCTAATGCTTTATTTGATTTTTTTTTCGCTAGAGATTTGTTGAGTGTTAAATGCAATGACTTCAAGTTGAAGCACAGCACTTCTAATGGAGTGCCTGACCTTTCCACAACCTCACTGAACAGCACCAACGAAATTTCCAGGCAAGCTAATTAATAGACTGGTACAGCACCAGCCGGGTGTACCTCTAGAAGCTTAACTCTCAGCTGAGAGGATGAAATCCTCCTGCCCTCCCCACACCCACAACTCACTAACAACGATGGATTTGGGACCTAATCAGGCATTAAAACAGAGGATTAGTGAGCTGCAAACCACAGTGATCACGACTCTGTTTACAGGGCATGTAGGGCACTGGCAAAAATTACCAACCATGCTCAGTGAATTAATGTCTGCATACCTGTGTGGGCATCAGAGACTGTTTGATTTAACATATGTATATGACAATTTTGAAAGATCAGCACAAAACGCAACACAGAACAGGAACTTAATGGGAAATTATAACAGAGCAAGGAGCAGTTGTAGGTAGGTGCCTGTGAAGCACCGAAAATGATTCTACTCTGATACCACATCCCACTGCCATACCTTTAAACAATCACCTTTCTGAAGATGTGGGATATGTAGCATCCTTCTATAAGCTCTAGAGGGTTTAGGGCGTGTGGGCCCCACTTTCACCTGTGTTCAGAAGAGGTACCATAAGGAGAAGACATGCTCTTTGCTTTTCTGCTTTGACTATACTCATGGCAAGGAGAGATTGAAGTACAAGACCACAGCACTAACAGAAGCAGGAGTTGGAGGTTTCAGAGCTCAACAGGTGTAACTGTCTGCCTTGAGGATCCTTTGCTTGACTGAATTGATCGTAAGAAGCAAGATCTTTGGATGTCTATTGGCTATGCCCAAAATAACAAATAATTTGGTGCAGTAAGACTGTCTCTCTGAGAACTGGGCTCATGCATCAATCTCTGGAAGGTGCTGAATTGCCTCCTTCAACTCCTGCAAGATGCCTTCCTTCAGAATGTGTGTGCAGCAACTTGGTGGCTCTGGAAGGAAGCACTGTTATGGGGCTGTGACACCTCTCCAGAGGCTCCAGTAGCCAGTCTGGCACCTGGAAGAGCTGTCAGCCCTGCTGAGTGAAGGAAGGAGCTGTTCTACCATTTGTTTTACACCAACACGGAAAGGTTTGTTTCATGGTTTTGAGGCAAAGCCATCCATACCAGGCCAGGACTTGGCAGACAGTTCTGGTGTTGCTGGTATTTTCACATAGCTGCTGTGTGAATGATTTCTGCTGCAGCTTGTAGCCCCTGTGGAATTGCTTTTAGAGGTGTGGCACAGCTCCTGGGCAGTCTGGTGATATTTATCACTTCCCTGCAGACCTGAGCCCAGACCTGTAATTCCATCAGAAGTTTTGTCTCCCCTGCCAAGCAACCTGTATAGAAAAGCAGCACTCGCTGTGTTGGAAACGGGGGTATAGATACAGGGGTGCAGATGCCAACTATGGTGGGGAGGAGGTAAAAAAGTTATCTTACAGTATGATCTTGAGGGGATCCTCTGTGGGATACAGGGACAGGAACCTTGGAGCCACACAGAAGCACTGTCATTCCTCCAGCTCCTCCCCCATGGTGACAGAGTCCAGGTGAGCAGCTGCTGCTGTGTTGTGCTCACATAGTAGGTGCATGTCTGCTGTGCTCTCAAGGCAATGTAATGGGACTTCAAGAGGACCACCTTTATTCTCATGAAATCTGTTGCTGTCCCGTGCTCTCACACCAAGAGCTGTCACAACATTAGTAACCTGCTTCTACCAGCAAATTATTCTGCTACCCAGGAAACCTTTGTCCCTCTCATGTCACTCTCATTGAATAAAAAGCAATACCACTTCCATCAGGGGCCCAAGTCGCAGCTCTGTGAGTTTTCAGGAGGCTGAAGGCAGAAGAGAGAACAGTTGGCAAATGGATAGTAAGAAAAAGGTCTGATAAAAGAAATGAGAGGTTCAGCAAGTGGGACTGGCAACAGAAGGGAAAGCAGCTGAAGAGAGGAAAGGATCTCAAACTAGAAGTGTCAGTGGATGATGCAGTGGTGGCAGACTTGAAGGCAGACAAAAGCTGGCAAATAGGAAGGTGCCTGTGGCATTTGGCCCTTTATATATAGGCACAAGAAGCACTTCAGGATCTTGTGGGAGCTCTGAATGGTTTAAGTCTTCTTTTAGCACATGTGCTGTGTAAATTGCTGGAGTATCTTAAAGTAGTGCAGCCCACATATGGATTTGGAAGACAGTTTCCATGAAGCACCAGAGTGGAATGGCATTTCTCTGCCTTTCCCCAGAAGACATCTAGTTTGTGCTCCCCAAAATCACTCTGAGAACCAGACTAACCATTGAAGCAAATGGGAGCACTGCTTCGAAGTCACACTGCTGGACCAGACAAAAGTGCTCAAGGCAGCCACTGAACCCAGGGCACAGGCATTTCTTGCACATGTAAGCATTTTTAAAAGGTGGATTACAACTCCCTTCCACACCTGACAGAAGAAGAGAGGGACCTAAAGTACACCTTATGCCTCCTGGCACAGGATGCCACTTTTTTTTTTTATGGGTAGACCTTTCTACACTGACAACCCATCAATGAAGGGGTCCTGTGGAATGGCTTTTCTGTGGTCAGCACATAAAGCCGGTGGTCCAATACCTTTTTAATGTGGAGTGTAGACGGGACGCGTTACTTTCCGTGCTCAGGAGAACTAACAGATATGTTCTGTGCACAGAAGAGAGGCAAGGGAGAGCTGCCATCTGCTGTTGGAAAAATCCTGGTTCATCCTGTAGCCCAGGCACTGCTGACTGCTGCAGGGGCTCATTGATGCTGGTGACTCCCATCACACTGGTTCAGCACCCGGAGAAATATTTCACAGTGGGAGCAGGGGATTCACAGCCTTCATGCACTGGGGAGAAGTAAAGTTTGCCCTGAAAAGCTGCTGTTCCCATATCTAACTCAGGAAAAAGATGATGGATTTGCTGACCTTTTGAACCATCCATACCAGCAGCAAAGCAAAGTGGGAAGGTATGGCAAGCCCACTGTGCCTCCAGGGAGCAGTTTAATGGAAAAATCAACCGCATTTTCAAATGTAAGCCTTAGCTAATCAATTAGTTCAGTATTTAGATCTGAGATCTTCAGTGGGTTTTTAATAAGCTGAGCATTCTGTATTACCAAGAGAATGAAAGAATTGCTGAAGTCTCCTACACTTCTAAAATCTGGATACTTAGGGTGAAAAAAAATTAGTAATCAATGACTGAAAAGACAGCTCATTTATTTAAATGTGTCTCTGAGTCATTCAAAATTAATTATTGACTTCTGACAACATGTTTACTTCTATTTTCTAAATGACATTTTAAGTCAGTTTAGCTACAAGTAACTTATTTTTTACAAGAAAAGATATCCAAGTATTTAATACAAATTAAAGAAAATATTTAAGTCCTTTAAATGGCAAGCTAATCTTGTTTAATGCTTCATTAAAAAAAGAACCTGAAACCAAACCAAAACAAAAACCTTGAAAATTCTTCATACAAAGATGTTGCTTGCTTACTTTTTTTTTTTTCCCCTGGGAGAAAAAATGAATGAAGACAAAATCACCCATGTCATTTACAGGGGAGTCACACAATTCAGTATTTCAGGACCAGATCTTTCACAAACAGATAGAAATTCTTCTTACAGCAGCATGGTGCTGGTTTGATCTGAAAGTAAACAGTTTTCAGTAATTCTGTTGAATTTTTCCCTGCAAATTGATATTTTTCCAAAGGAGAGAATGAAAAAGAGAATAATTCTGGAGTGTGAGTACTAAACTCAAATAGTATTCCAGTGGGAATGGTGATAGGAGCAGTAGTAACAGTTGCAGACGAGTGTTCAGTCAATTCAGTTGCATTGATGAATTTTTGAGCAGTGTTGTTCTCTCCTAGTAGATACACACATGTGAGTGTCTAAATATAAGCTTATAGTCCATGTCTGAATCTTTTGGCTTATTTACCTTTTAAATAAAGACAGGGTTATTTGAAACAAACCAAAATACAAACCAAAAAAACAAATAAACCCCCAAAACAAACAAACCCAAACCCCCGTAATAGTTCAAAAAGAAATTATTGATTTAATGCAGTAATTATGGTGTAAACCACAAGGCATGGTCAGACAAAATTGTGAGATTCTTTTTTTTCCCCAAACAGATAAGAGGGATTTTATTCCACTATACTTCAGAGGGGAAAATTCTTAATCCAACTGTGATGATGCTTTTAACTTAAACCAGTCTCTCAGAAGGTGTCATTCAAAACAGGAGTTGGGGATCTCAGCAGCAGCTGCCAAGCTCATGCTTAGCTGGGTCTGAGTCCAGAGGAGTGAATTCAGAGTAGGGCAGGTGAAATCCCCTTTGCAGGGTGGCTGTACTTCACAGTGACCCTGTTTGATGTGAAAACCTGTACAAAACACACCAGTGCAGGTTTTTCTTGTAATTCCATGGGTTTTCAGCAGCGTTTGCCTGAGAGCAGAGGCAGCAGTGGGAACATCCAGCAGATGGTGCAGCCAGTTGTTCCCCTGCAGGGACCCAGGGCTAGCAACTGGTTTTCCCAAGGTGGATTAATAGGGTGTGCTGGAGGGAAATAAACAACAGTGTTACGTGGCCAGTCCTTAACAGAGTTACTGATGTTACTCTGGGAAGAAGGCACTACAGTTTCCTTCTGTTCCTATACCGTGGTTTCTAAGGTCTGTGCTCAGCTCTCCCACCACCCTGCTTGTGCTGCTGCAGAGACACCTCGAACTTGGCAGGGCAGAGACAGGTTTGCAAAACCCACACAGCTTTTCCTCTCCGTGTGCAAAGCCTGTTAAAGGAGAGGAGCATCTCAGCCTCTGCACGGTCTGTTTGTAGCATTTTCCTTAGAGAAGACAAGGGTGAAAATGCAAAACTGAGCAAAACAACCTCAGTCGCTGTAATAATGCTGAACTCCCTTCGAAACTGAAGCGAGAGTTGGAACCCCCGAGGTCGCCGCAGCACAAACTGCAGCGTGGGACGATGACGCCATCCCAGCAAGTGTCAGACGCTTTGGGGCTGAATCACAGTCTCGCCGAGCTGGTCGGATATCCTGCGAGCTGCAGGCTGCCGCGGGATGGCCGCGGAGGGTAAGAAACGGCTCCGAAGCAGAAAGAAAACAAATCAAAAAAACCTTTCAGACAGTTGCCAATAAAATCTTTTTGGCTCTGCGTCTGGGCATCGCTCCCAAATCCAGCCTCTCGCCCTTGAATAAAGCACTACACCCTGGAATGAGAGGCAGATGCGTGGGAGGAGTGCATGTATCTGTGTCTGGGCTGGAAAACATATGTACTATAGTGCCTAGAAAAAGCTTTCTACTTTGGGCCTTGCTCCAGAAAACCTTTTTCCTTTCTTTTACAACTGTCCCCTGTTCCTTGGGGCTACCCAGATGTTTAACCCAGCCCGAGGACAGGGAGCTAAGGAGTTTTCTCTGTGCCCTTCCCTCTGCCCCCCAGCCCTGGGAGCAGCCAGCCTTGGACACGACACCTCCAGCCCGCACGTCCCGTCCTCGAGAGGTGGGTGGGATGGGACGGTCACCCAGGCCGTAGGGTGACCTGTCTGCAGCACTGTATCCACACCTTCTGGCTTTACCTATTACGAGTGGGTCAAGCCCCATCCTCAGCAGAGGGGGGGACAGCCTAATACCTTGGGGGGCAAAAGAACAGAGGGAGGGAGAGGAGATCCTGAGAGGCTGTTGCTGGCTCGTTCCTACCATTTTACCATGAGGTTATATTTCTGGATGGATTGATTGTCACTTTTTAAAAATCTGTATCCGGGAACTTTGTAACTATGTGAGAATTCTAGCTAAATTTTACTCTCAAATTAAAAGCAAACAGGAACCACCACCATCAAACCGCGCATCCGTAGCCTGCCAGATCGCAGCAAGAAGCTGGCTGGGGAGGGGGGGAAAATTAATACTTTTCTTTTTTCACATGACAATTTACAAAACCAGCCTCTTCCCGACGGGCAGGAGCTGGTTCTGGTTGGAAGGGCGGCTGTAACCCAAGGGATGAGGGTGCGGACAACCGGGGGAGAGGCTGGAGAGCCGGGGAGGCGCTTGTCAAAGGAAAGGGGAGAGAACGGGGGCTGAGGAAGGGCTGGGGCTCCTCTTCCCTCGCTGCTCCCGGGCGGAGGGTGGGAGGGCTCCGCTGTCCCCGGCCGGCCCCGTCCCGCCCCGCACCGCCCCGCACACCTCGGCCCGCCCCTGGCGACCTGCCGGGCGGCGGCGGCGGGCCCTGGAGCGGCGGTAAGGCTGTTCCCGCACCCAACAGGGGGAAAACGCGGCTGGAGGAGCCGCCGGGGGGACGCGGGTGGAGGAGACGCTTCCCCGGGGTGAAGCGCCGGCGGCTCCTGGACGCGCATCCCCTGTCCTGCCCTGTCCCGTCCCGGGGGGCCCCACCGTGCCCCGTGTCCCTGGCGGCGGGAGAGGGACCTGCTGCCCCCCCCGGACTATAGCTGGGCCGTTTTCGGGGGGAACTTCGGGAAAAAAACACCCCAAATTCTTTCTGTTAAGCACAGAAAATACCTAAGAGCGGCCAGAAGCGGGTTTACTGTGGGTTCTAACCTGCCCCCAAAAACAGCTCAGAAAAGTGCTTGAGGAGACGGGGTTAATCTAAAGTGATAAATGCTAAAATGTTCACCACCTGTGTCATCTACAGATGCCCAATTGAACTTATTATACATGCCTCAATTACTCAAATAGTTGGAAAAACTGTATTTTTATAGGATTATAATCGAGATGGGGCAGCCCGTGCAGACAGAAAGAGCGCTGCTTGGGTGTGCAAGAGGTGGATGAAATAGTTACGGAAAATGTTTTTGAAGTGTTGGATGTTGTCTATAGTTATTTTGGTTTTTCTCCTGTATGCTCAATACTGAGTTAATATCCAGCAACTTCTGTTACGTGTTTGCTGAGTATTGTTCACTAATTTAATGGCTTTCTTGTAGTGTGGGCAGAGAGTTGAATGTAAATTTTAAATGATTTTGCCTCCAGCAATTTTCAATGGATAGTACTGGAATGTGTTTATTTCAACCCGAGCATTCTTTCTCCTACCTTATCAGCAGTCTTTATTCCTACACAGCCCTTATCACAGAAGTATTTATTTCTAATCCTTTTTTTGCAGGCAAATATCCTACACAGAAAGTGAGGCTGAGTTACGTGCACATGCCGATTACTGCAGGAGAGGCTAAAGGACATCCTGTTTTGATTTAGCAGTGTTGTTATTCTTTGGGGTGAAATGAAGAATTTGATTTTGTTTTGGAAACACTCAGATTTCTAATGCAACTGAACTTCAGTAACCTTTTTGCCGTACAGATTTCAACAAATTAATTTTTCTCAAACAAAGATGCAGAACCTGTCAGTAGCAGAAAGTCTTACTAATACAGACATGTCACACCAGGGGTCTCCAAAAGACCTGGCAGCTGAAGCAGGTGCTGAGTCTGTCAATGGAAATGTCTCTAACTGGAATGACAAGACAAATAATGAAGAAATTATTAATCTCAAAGTAATGCAGCAAAGCCTCCCTATAATGAACTGCAAAGGGAGAAGTTGCGAGGGGTTTTCTGACAGCAGTTTTAGTACCTCAGAACCCAGTGCTTCCTGGGGTGATTTTGAAGGCTTCAAGGGGTCCTTAGACAAATCAGAGCGATTCAGTCATAATCTTGAAGTTTTGGTGAAGTCAACAAAACCTTCTGGGGCTGATACGGACTTAAGCAGTGGACACTGTAGCCCTTCTGCTGCCCAGTTCTGTGCTGAGCCATCTCTGTGCAGTGGGATACAGGAGGCTTTGGGCTCTCTGAATGAGGTATGTGTTAATAGTAAACCAGGGACTAGAAATGTTTGTGTTACGGCTTCCTACATCTCAAGTTTTGTATCTGTCTTCTCTATAGAGGGTAATGTTGTACAGGGAGAGAAACTGTCAAGCCACTTCGCAGCTAACTCAAGTGGAACAAAAGCAACTTCTTTACAGTGTTTGACAAATACTTAAGTTGTCCTGCTGGAGAGCCTTAAAGAATGGAATGCACTACTTTGCTTCTAGACACTAGGAAAAAGTAAGCACGTAGAAACCAGGAACCCTGCCCTGAAGCACATGCAGTTTAAAACCTAGAAAAGAAAGAGCATAGGAAACAAAAAATTGGGAAGGTGGGTGACAAAAGCAGGGTGGACAGAAATTCTAAGAGTTGCCTGCAAGCTCACTGAAGAAAACCAACCTAATACTGAGCTAGAAGTTGGTAAAAACAATTACTTTTGTTATTTAATATACTGCCTGAATAATATCAACAGTCTTTCTGGAATTTTGGACTGATGGTGGTAGGAGTTAATGACATACACATACACAAAAGAATAGAAATCTTTTAATGTAATTTATTTTTATAGCATAGGATGTTACATTCTCTCATATGATATTACAGGTAATATCCTGAGTAAATAATGTAAGGTATCCTTATCAGCACAAAAAAAGGTTCAGGTAAAGGGTTCTACCTTGTTGCGATGAATGTTTTTTCATAAGGACCAACCATGCATCACCAAAGGGAAGGAAAGTAACAAAAGGGAAGAGAGAATATTAAAATACAGAACAGCCCCTCCCAGTTCTTGCTATTTTCATCCTAAATTACAACGTTTGAAAAAAAGAGAACAATCAACTAAGACTTCCATGGAGTTAATACGCAGCAGTAATAACTTACTGCTTGTAGTCTGTTAGATGAGTTTTAGTAGAAATAGGGAACCGGGATTTTCTGGAGACAGGTTTTCTTGCCCTTGCCCGGGAATTTTACTTGTCGCAGAGGTGTTATTCAGGAAAGCACAAAGATGCAGGTGGGATAAGCTGCCCACGCTGATTGAGTGGAGATACACAAGATACCTGGTTATTGGTGTGCATAAACAAAGAATTCAAATTTTTTGTAATGCTGGAAATGGGGGACAAGAAGTCTTCTGTTGAAAAAAGAGAATACTGTGATGATCAAAACTGATATCAAATATAGGTTGGTTGCTTGGTTTCTTTCCAAAAGCAATAGATCTTACTCTTACTGAAGCATTTGCTCTATTTATTAAAGGCAAAAGGAAATGTCCAGTAAGAGATAAATAAGTTAACCATGCTTAGAGTTTCACACTGGCTTTTCTTGTCTAGGGTAGAGAAACAGCTGCAACGCTGCTGGAGATTTGAGTATAGAATATATGTGTAGCATATCCTTATATATGTAGCTTGTCCTGTGCTTTTTGTATTGTTTGTTTGAGATCATAAACTCCTTGGACTGGGGCTCTGTCTTTAGTGTGGTCAATAGAAAAAATGCCAGTTAGGCTGGAGGGACCTCTATAGATCATCTGAGATTGGAGATCTGACCTTCAATATTAATTGCTTCAGTTAATTAAACTATGTTGATCTGGAGCAGAATCATGTATTTTGAGATGGAAACAATCACTAATTCTCTTGTAGGAGCTGGATGTTTTGCCTACGTAACTGAACACTTACAGGATTTTCCATGTGCTCTTTAAATACTGGCCTTTGTGAGAGGGACGGGTGCACATGTTTAAGCCCTGTGGTATTCTGATATAATGGGATAGAGAGGATTTAGTCAGAATGCAGGGTTGTGAAATGTGTGTATTCATATTTTTATAATTAGTACAAAGCTACAAGTGGAAATACACCCAAATTTTGTTTTAGAAAGACACACTGAAGTAGACAGTGATAAAGGTAATAAAAAAAACTTATGTTTTTAATCTGTCTTGACTAAACTGTAAGTCAGTTTTGGTACCTGCTAGGAAGTATTTTATCCACGATTGTCAATGCTTTAGCAAGTTTGCTTTCACAGAATTCCGCTTCTCAGGCACCTTTCAGGATCTTCTATGTAGTATTTCTGTTGTAAGTTAAAATAATTTACAAAGTGGTTGAAAGTATTGTGACGCTTTGGGCAAGATTCAAAGGATTTTACTTGGGAGCCTCTGAGTGTCCCAGCAGCTGCTCATCAGGACAGGCATTTTAGCAAGGCCCTACTTCAGGAGGGAGCAGCGTGGGGCACAAATTCTGTTCCTAGAAGCAGGCTCAGAAGTACAGAATCTTTCTACCACCTCTGTTGATTCTGCCCACTCATCATTAGATTAAATCTGTACTCTCTCAGTATTCACTGCACTTGTCTGAGTTCAGTATAATAAAACTGTGGAAGTACCTCAGTTTATTTCAGCTGTTTCAATTACAATTATATGAAACTGTCAAAATATGGAGTATCCATACTTACATTTTTCAGACTAAATCGCTGCTTGCTGGGAAAAGAAAACAAACTGACTCCTTCCATTCTCTTGTTTCCACACAATGTTGCTGCTCCTGGATTGCAGTCCCTCGGAGGGATGGTGAAGTCAGTTAATTCCTTTTATTTAGAAAGTTGCAGTAACTCGTTCTTTGAAGGAATAAAAGGACACAGCTTCTGAACCAGATGGTGTGATAACATCCTTTTAGGATAGGATGTAAATTATGCACATTTTCCCTCGTATATGTATTTCTTAGTCATCAGATAACCTTGTTACTTCCAGCAGGCCTGTTTGGATCACTCCTGTGGCTGTGTTCAGTCTCTCAAACTTCCTCCTCATCACTGCTGGAGGAGGAACAAGTATGCAAATCTGGCTGTGATTTTTAATACAGGCTGGAAAAAGTTTGGTGCAAATGCAAAGATACAGAGACATCCTCACCGCAGCTTTTCCGCAGACCTACACAGTGCAAATATTTACTGGTAACTGTAGCATTTAGCAGTTGTGTTACATTTGGCTGAATTAGGAGTATTTTGAATACCGACTTAGCAAAACAAGCTTTGGAGTTGATGCTTCTCCTCCTCTAATTCTATGTAAACACTCAAAACGCTGAACTATGGGCTCAGTCCCTCTGTGCCATTAATATTAATATAAATATTTTAAACAATAAGACAATCTCCAGAAAAATTGTAGTCTTTGGACTAGGTCCTTTGTGAACTGTGGGGGTGACCCTTATAACATATGTAATAAAACTCTCTTTTTTTTTTTCCAGGCAGACCACAGCTATGAGGATATATTTAAGTTGGGCTTTCCAGAAGTCTTTGTATCACAGTCCACAGAAAGCATAAGAAGCTTAGAGCAAGTACTTGATACAAATAATGAAGATGTTGGGATAACTGAACTTCTGAAGACTCAACTTTGGTAATGAGTTTAGATCAACAGTATTAAAAAGAAAAAAAAATTCCTCAGCAATCTCAGCAATTACACCTATTTCCTAATTTAAGAATCAGTGGTACACTCAAAAATCTTTCTTAACACTATGCTCTTCATCTTAGCAATTTTGTACTGTACTGTTAGAGGAAATGGATGGTGTTTCAGCCATTGGAAAACAATGAGGAGCATATATCAAAATTACAAATTCCTGCTTAGGGTTTTTCCTGCTGTTGGTGTGCCTTCTTATGACTAAGCCTCTGGAATGCCAGAACCCAACAGGCAGCCTGTTCTTCCTGTTTGCTTGTCCTTTCTTTACAGCACATCCCACTTATTTCTTCATCATCGGAGGCTGCTGCTTCAACCAACAACTCAGGAACTTCCCCCCCCCCCCCACCCCAGTTTTCCCAGTTAGTAACTTCCTCTTGTGTTAAACCAGATGTGCTTCAGAATCTGTGGTGCATCTGGCTTCTTTCCTGGGTTATGTTATTAGCAATTATCATCATTAACTAAGATTTCTCTTGAGACAGCTGGAACACTTCTAGATTTGTTACATGTTTTTGAAGGATCAGCAGCTGTTGAGCAGTATTGTAGTTACTGAGCAGTATTGTAGTTATTTTTGCATAACTGAGGCTTTGTATCTAGAAATTGGGTCAGACCATGCTTGGGAAATGTTGTAGGACTCACAAGAAAGGTAGTTAAAACATTTTATGTGGGCATCCTTCCGGCAAGTTCCCTGCATATGTGTTATATTTTCATCAGCATCAAAATTGTGGAGAAATATATATGTAAAAGAGACTACAGTATTATAGCAGAGTATCAACTACAGACAAAAGAACCCTGATCTACTGTGAATAACTCAGGTCAATGATAACTACATCCCGTACTAAATAAAGTCCAGTTGGATTTTTATATGTGATGATTGCAATGTGAGAATTCAAAATACCACGTGGAGGGAACTCTGTAATTCTCACCATTTCAGCAGTGAGTGCCTTTGGCTTGTTTTGTAGCACAGAGACGTCCAGAGCAAGTGCAGGTCACCCACCTGAGCAGCAGGTGCTGCAGGGGAGAAGTGTGACCTATGGAATGGAGAAAGGTCTGAGAGACAGAAAATGCAAAGTGCAGAACTAATAGGGCTGAACTCTGCCCACATTTCACAGAAGCAATTGAATGATGTGAGCTGTTGGCATATATCACTTTCTGAAATGTGCTTCTAATGCCCTTCTTATCTGAAAAGTCATGTTGACTTACTGTTTCCTCTAATTGTCATGCAAGCTAATTAGTACATTGGGTTGATAGTTTGACCGAATGTAGAAGGAGTTTTAAGATAAGTTGCTTGTTAGATCAAGGTAGGGTAGTAGACAAATGTATGTAGTGAAAATAACTAAGTTATTTACATTCACTGGAAACATCAAACAGCTTATAATTTCAAACTGTGTTTTGTTTCCTAGCATCAATTCTGGAAACCTGTGGAGAACACTGAGAGACTCGGTTAATACCCCCAGCTTAAGACATCCCTGGAGTAAATCTTACTGCCAAGAAAACCTCCTGAGTGTTCTTGGAATAGATGCAAATCAAAAGGTAATTGAACAAGGGTTTGCCAGCATGGCAGCATAAACACTTGGTTAGGAATTTGATCTTCTCTCAGCCATACGTGCATGAGGGACTAGATCTGGGTGAGTCAAAAAGTTTTTTTCACAGAGAGCTTTTTGAAGTGATAGTTTAGTGTTTCCTCATACTTATGTGTAAGTAACCATGAAATTGTGCAGGATCAAACTTTGATTGTCTTTACTTCAACTCTTCCCTACATAGTGCCCTGTTGTTAGGTGGTATTTTGTTATAGATGGAGAATTAGCTTTCAGGTGTGTGTGTAGTAGGATTGTTTATTTTTTTGCTCAGAGTATGAGAAAATTGTTAGCATCTAATATCTTTCCATTAAGTGAAAATAAGATTTGAATCAGGGAGTCTGTTAAAGTAATTACTGGATGTTTTTACCATATAGGAACTGAAAGTGTATTCAGCTTCCCTTTTCCTCAGATTATTCCTCTGTCTGCTTTTGCAAGGCTTGAGGGAGAGTATGTTTTAAATTGAATTGAGACCAAATCAACAGCATTGAAAGATCACAAATAAGAATGTCTCTGTTTAATCTCTTGTTTTGAAAAGGTAAAAGTGTCTGAGATGATTAAGTATTCAGTTATTTAGTTGAGATCAATTAGTCACAAGTAATTTTCAGAAATAACTGTTTCAGTTGATAATGTGATCGTTGAAGCATGGGGTTGGCAAGCTACTGATTTTTTGGGCATATTTGACTCTTCATGCAAGTTATGTACAAACAGAATGACAGTGCTGAAGGTAGAAGACCTATTCTGCACTTGTAAGTCACTTTTATAGAATTGTGATTTTACAGAGAGAGAATGGGCGACACAGTTAAACTCCCATTCTGTTCCTTTCTAGACCACAGATACACCAGAATTAAATTAATGCCCAGGCAGCTTAAACTTACATCATTGCTTCTTTTCTGTCACAGAAAAATTGCATTGCTTTTAAAAATACTGATAAACATACATTTCTCAGCAATGTTTTGGTGTTAAGGCTGATTTTAACTGGAAATTGCTTTTTTATTAATGGAAGTCATAATTAGATTTGTGTGAGTAGGTAGAACTGGTTTTGGCATAAAATTGTTTTAATGCAAAGGATAAAACACAGATTCAGAAAGTAAAACTTAGTGGTGGTTGTTATTTGAGGGAAATGTCTCTTTAGGTTGTATACTTTGAGATCAGACAAAAATGCATCAGTAAATTCACAAATAAAATGTAAGTTATGTTTTTTAGGACATTTCAGAGAACCAGGATGATATTTTTGAGGAATCAAATGTCAAAGATAATGAGGACTTCAGATTTGATGGATTCAATATCAATGACTGCAAAGCATTGATCCAGACCAAGGTAAGAAATGTTCTGAAAGTGAAAATCTTCACAACAGAGTGTATTTTATGTGTTCCTCTCTGCTGTAGCCACCTGTTCTAGCATATGTCCTCATGTAATTGTTTGGTCCTAGTGTAATTATTTGGATATGGAGTTGCTTTTTGCTCTTTGAAACTTCTCTGACAGCTTTAGAAAAGGTACCTGGGCACTTGTTTGTTTCTTGCTAAAGCAATACGAGTTGGAAGGAAAATTGTTCTTCTCCATTGTTGTAAAACACCTCAGTCTCATTCTGGTTTTTTAACAAAATATTTTGGAGGAATATTCTTCATCCAAGGTCCCTTCCTCAATGGAGAATAAACTTGAGCAGCTGTTGCTGCTGTGGACACAGACAGTCTGAGGCACAGTTCCATTGCTCTGTTTCATTCTGTTTACTGCCATGGACAGTGAAGGTGTGTAAGTGCTCTGGGAACCTTGTATATAAGAGATGATAGGCTGGAGATTTCAGAAATAAAGAACTAAAAGAGACTGTCCAGTTTATTCCTTCGTAAGTCAGTTCTGCTTTCTTCATTGAGTATGTGAGGGAGGGACCACAGTGGCTGAATCACACTTGGAAAGTGTAAAATATAGGGACAGGGTTTAGACAAAGGAGAAGTGGTTTAAAGCAGATGAAGAAGGAGTAAAAGTGAAAAGAATCACGATACAAAGTTAAGGTCAATGGGCAAAATTTTTTTCTGGAATAGACTTGTATTTTGGGATCTCAAAGTGAAATTAATTACAAAACATATGTTGCCACCTAATTTTAAGTAAGTAAAGTCGTATAATGGGATGTTTTCCACTTATCTTCTTAGTTGTGTCCCTTCTCCCCCATGCTAATTTTATTTTTATGAACATTAATAAAAATTAGGTTGAAATATGCAAAGTGATTAACTTTCTGTAGGATGGAAAAAACTGACTTCATTTTTCTTTTTCACTCAGCTTTCTGTATCACCAGACTCCAGACACGGTCACCTTTTCACCTGTAACCTCTTTTTGAAAACCACACCATCAAATGAAAACACACAGTATATAACAATCCCAAGGAAGAAGCACCTTTTCACTACACACAACCTAAAAATGAAATTTTTCAGTAGTGACGTTTGTTGAACTAAATGCACTTCTTAGCCTTTTTTTTTTTTTGTTTTTGAACTGAATGCAGTTTACCTTAATTTTAATTAATTACCTTAATGACTTGGTACTATAGAACTACAGGTGTTCTTTAGGAAAGTGACATATTGTTGAATATGAGGTACCTGAGGTCACATTACTAGAAGAGATTTCTCCTCTTTAGGTGTAATTTTGTCCTGCCCAGTTTTTCTGCAGAGTTGTGTCTCTTACAGTAAATGCTGCAGCTGCAATCACACTTTAAAGATACTCTGTTGAAGTCTCCTGAACTACTGACCTTTCAAGCCTTAATGCCTCTTCAATCAAAAACTTCCTTTCCCTGCCAAAATCTACACACACCTCAGGTGTGTTTTAACGTGTGCCTTGTCACCATCTCTGCTCATACTTGGTCCAGTTGGGATCAGCTGAGAGCTGCTGCTTTGCCACTGCTGGATGTAATGAGAGGAGCCTTCTACATCTGGGGGCTTCCACTGGGGTTTAGGAAAATAAAACTCTGTTAACTTCTGTCTGGTAAAGCCTGCTGTGGTGATAGGGGTGGGGGCAGTGAAATGTTTTGTGCTGGCGTTTGTTTCTGACTGAAATAAATCACCTCATTGAAGCTGATTGTAACAGGACTTGTTGGATTCATTCAGCCACACTAACACCACGCATAACCTGCTTATTAAAGCTGAGCAGTGTTGTAGTTTGAGACTTGCACTGCACAAAAATGCTGTAAATTGCTGCCCTTTTAAAATTTTATAGTAACTATCGAGTGTTGCCCGTCTTCCTGCAGACTGAGTGCGACAGGGGATGCACTTCACTGTCATTCAGAGAATCCGTGGTGCTCCCCTGCCAACTGCAACAGCTTTATTTATTCATTGGTAGTAATTTTTACACAAGTCACTAATCTATTTGCTGCCTTGGCCATTCGGAATATGAAAATTTTATATGGCCTTTTGTTTTAAAGAGTTGCTAAGCACTGCAAGTGATGTTTTACACGTAAAAAGCAGGGAACAAACCTGGGTGTTCCAAAACTAAGTCAGTTAATTATTTAATAATGTGCCTATTCTCTTCTTAGAATTAAAAATATTATAAAGCACTGACAGACTTCAACCCTTAACCTAGTAAACTGTTCAGCAGTGACATTATAATTGCTGTAATAACTTTAGTAATGCTTATGATACCTTAGTGCTATCAGCATGGGATGGTCTGTGCACTGGTTACTCAGTAAGTGGAGCAGAGCATTTGGAAAAGTGCTGTTTGAAAGTGGCTTTGCAGCTTCCCTGGCCCTGGAGGGAGTTCTGCAATGCCAGCCTGGAAACTCCATGTGAATAGAAGAGCAGGGTTAACTTCTTCAGTTAACACTAGATTTGAGTTCATCTTCAATTTCAATTGTATTCCTTCAGACCACCTAAATATGTATTACATAGGTTGTAGTCATAAGCTCACAAAAGTAATAAATTGCCAAAAAAGGGTGAATGAATAGTTGAGTTGGTAATAAACATTATTAAAATCAATTATAAGACTAAAATCCCATTTTTTTGCTTTCAGACATGCGGGGCTCTGCAGAGGGGCTTGAAGGGGCAACTTGTAGTGTGTGTAGCACTCGCTGATGCACCAGAGCCCAGACCCTCTTTCCCTCTGGGCTTTCAAGTTTGCCTTTGCTTTTGCTAACACTGGATAAAAGTACTGAAGAATGTTTTGCACTGTTACTCTGGGAGAAAGGTGAATACGTCACCTCTCCCTCATAGTAGCAGTTTTTACAGCCCTGTACAAGGTACAGAATGGAAATTAAAAAGGTTCAGCCCTTATGATTCACTGGGATAAAAAAATTACTGAGGCTCCAAAGGTGAGAGGCTCCACCTTTCAGGTCTTTCTCTTTTGGGCAGATGCTTTGGGCCACCTGAGCCCTAACTGCTGCATAAGACAACTGAGAGACCTTTTAAGTCCCGTTTCTAGCCTGAGGTGAATGAGTTCACCTCTTCAAGGGAAAAGAGTAGCAAAATTGAAATTATAAAGTAATTCAGTGGAGCCCTGGCAGCACCACCACCCACCCCCCCCACCTTTATCAGAATTTGGGCACAATTCGTATATTTGGTGGTACCCACAAAGAGAAAACTGGACTCTCTCAAGTGACAAGAGATCACTTTCACAAACCAAAGTGTAGCCAACCATTATCAGGCATATTGCGTAGCAAACAGTAACCCTGCCTTCTGTGGTTATCCTGGGAAACGAGGGGTGCCGGAAATCCCTCTGGCGTGTTTTGCACAAATAGTGGCTGTTGATTTCCTTTAGTCATTTCCTTGTTCCTGCCATCCCCAGTGCCTGGCAGAACGTGCAGCAACCACCGTGCGCCCGCTCCCCGAAGGCACCCGGAGGCACCAGAGGCCCGTGCTGTGAGAATGGAGCACGGAGGAAGTAAAACTTCGTGTCTTAGTACGTTTTAAGCTAAGAATTTCATAATTTCTCATCTTAGTTGTGAGCTCTCAGCTGTGAAATCCCGAGTTTTGATGAACTAGACATGTTACTGTACTCTGTGTTTGCGGAAAGCAAATATCACAGACTTCTGACATTTGCTTAGGATTTTAAACAGGTGAAAACTAGAGCAAGGCAAGAGTTTTGGACAGCAGAGCTAGACAGGAATGCCTTTTTCTTCTGCTGAGATTAGAGGGAAATATACCCATAGAACAAAGTTTTACAAAGTTCTAATCACTGATGTAATTACTGAAATGCTTTCTTTGTGGAAGGAATGCTGTAAACAGCTTTGGAAAAAAAACCAAAAACCAAACCCCAAATTCATTGTGAAAGACTGAAAATTTTTCAATGCATATTCTAAAATGTGGTATTTAATTAATATTAATTAAAAAAAACAGATAAAAAAGGAGGAGAGACATTCAGACCCCAGGATGGTTTCTAAGTATACCATTAAGTACACCGTTGGTTGCATACAGAGAAGATGGAGTGAAAAACAAACAAAAGAAATCTTGTAAAAGCTTAACAGTTGTTTTTCAAAATGCTGTCATCTAAAAGCACTCTGGTATTTTTAATAATGAAGATCAGTTTTCACAGTTTAAAAAATGGGACTTCCTTGAGTAGTACTGCTCCAGTTAAGACAGCAGAGGGAATTTGGCTAAAAATGAGCTGCATTCAAATTAATTGTTAAACCCCAAACTTATTTGTGCATCTGAGTTTAACTTTCCAGATCCACTCTGGAAGATTTAAAGAGAAGCAGCAATGCAGCCAGCAGATGCAGCAGGCTCACTGCAGTCACATCCAGCAGAAGTTTCTGCTTCTTCTACTGAAAAAGGGGTGAGAACCTCAGAAATTGCCATCCCGTGGCACAGCCTGGGTGTCAGAGCACAGCCAGTGCAGCTGTAGCTTAGTGCTCCGCTACTGGGATAAGCGGGTCCCGAGGAGAGGAAAAATGTATGGAATGAAGTTGCAACACTTTTTTCTTTTTCAGTTCAGGCGAGCTATGAATGCCGGGCAAACCCTGAAATGCCAAAAATCTTGCAGCTTCCCTGAACATCTGCTTTAATAACAGTTCTACAGACACACTTCTGTGACTTCAGGTAACTTAATTCTTCACTTCTAATATTGGCTTTTAATAGCTCAAAATTACAACTCATCTTCCTCGCAGAACTAACAGATAGGCTATTTTGTGTGGTTTACTCTTGCTTGAGCTGGGAAATTAGTCTTTTTAAGTGTCCCTTCCAGCACACAGAACACAGAGCTGGACAGAGCACTCTGGGTAGCACCATCATCTCCCCAGGCAGTCGTGTTTTGAAGCAGCTTTGCACTGATCTGAGCTGCTCTGCAGATTTAAGCTCAGATCTTTCAGTGTGGCTAAAATCTATATAAGTACATGAAACCCTGCACCACCTTTAAGGAGTCTCAGCTTGACCCAAAAGCAGTACTTCAGATCTACTGCCATTGGCACAAGCTCAGCTCTGTGCTGCAGCATCTGGAGTGACATCCTCAGTAATGAGTCAGTCACAATGGCATGGTGGTCACAAAACCAGGTTTCTGTGAAGTTCCTTCTAGACCTGCTTTTCACCCTCTGGTCAGCAGGCTCCAGGACAACAGGCAGGAAGAATTCCTGGTCTGTATGCAGCAGCCAGTGCTGTCTCATTAATCAAATAATGAGATTGTTCATAACCAGGTTGGATGTGGCTTTTCAGCCATGGGCAGGGACACTTTCCACTTGACCAGAGTGCTCTGTTATGCCTCAATGCATATATGAATGTATTTTCTCCCTTAAAATGAAGGGTCTTCCTTCATGTAACTCTTACAGTGGCACATAAATAGGTTCCTCTCAATTTAAAACCCTTAAAAACGAGGGAAAACTGAGATTCTGCCTCAGCTTAAACCTTGACATTCATTGCAGAAGAGTCAGTGTCTCATTTTAGAGCTCCACAACAGGAAGGGGATGGAAACCTTTAAACCTGAAGCTTCTGGTTTAATTTGTACACACAGCCTTTTGCTAGCCCAGAGTGGCAGGGTTTTTGTCCCAGCCTGACAAGCACACAAGGCTTAAGTGTCAACAGTATGTGCATCAAGGACACTCGTATCTGACACTTGCTTTCAAGCTCAGCAACCCCTGAGGGGACACTAAGAACTGCAGGGGCTGGGAAGACTACATAGGGAAGTCGAGATAAAGCCCAGGGGACAGCTAAGTGCTAAAAACGTGTCACCTGCTCCCAACAGGAATTCCCCCTCCCGCCCCACTGGTTGGAAAAACGCTCTGTGGGCCATCCCTTGTTTGGTGGGGACGCACAAAGAGGATTCGATGGTGAAGGAGTTAGTCAAAACTCAGAGCTAATAACAGCCAGAGCAGACAAAGCAGGACTTAAATATTACTAGCAAAAGTACACAAAGCCTACTGTAAAAATGTTATTAGAACATGACAAATTCCAAACTACAGGCCGGGAGGCTGCGATGCTGTGCAAGACGAGGGCCACTTAGCAGTGAAACACCAAAAAACACCAATTCAGTAAAAACCATGAAGACCCCAGACCTTAATATTATAATTGGTCTGAATTATTATTATTGTATAACTGCCCAGGAATTTCAGTGTTCCAGCTCTAAATTTCAGTGTTCCATTCCCCAAGGGAATCCTTATCCTTCAGGTTATGTGGAAACCTCAAGTGGAACCCTGTTATGGTGCCTGGCATGTGTGATTTCCATAGAGGTTTAGAATTTCTGGGGAGAAAGGGCAGGGAGAGGGTGTAGAGAAGCAAAAGAGACACAAAACCCTAGGGAAAATGCTACATCGCTCTGTGTGGGAGCCCAAAGAAAGGGTGGCAAGGTGCAACATTTGTTTTGTTTTTAAAACAGTCAAATACCAAAGGCTTCAAAATATAAATGGTTAAACTGCAAAACTGTGGCTTTTATTTCCAAACATACAATAAATAGGTCCACCACAACTAGCCTCTAACTTCATTTTACATGGAAGGATTTTAAAATTAGTTTGTGCATATTTAAAAATTAAACTTCCCTTTGCACATAATTCCATACATAACCGAACTGCATTACACACCAGCTCATGGTCTTGGCACTGTGACACAAACAACCAATTAGAAACAGAGCTTTGTAGCAAGGACTTGAACAAAAATTCCATTTTGAATTGTTGATAAAAAACATCTACCAACAATTTAATCTTTCTCTGCAGTATACAAAAACCTTTAGTATGTAAATGTTGAAAAGCGAGTTGTCTTCCGTTCTGTTTCAGTAGGTGCTGCAAGGTAAGTGGATTTATTAAGTGTTCACTATTTGCTACATGATACAATTTTCATACCAAAATATCTTTACTGCATAGTAACACTCCGTATTTTTAAATGCAAAAAGAAATTAGATGCAGTCTTTTTATTTTTTTCCCTCATCACTGAATTTAAAGACTTTTTTAACCACAACTCTGTTTCATCACAGTGCAGAAGGCCCTTAATATTTCAAGGATTTATTCAGTCATTTTTTTTAATACAAAAGTAGAGGCTGAGGAAAAGCCAGAGTAGTCTATACACAATGCACAATCTGTGTACATTCTGAAGCTGTACCTCTTCAAGAACTATTTATACACTCTTCAAACAAATCCCTTTATCCAGCAATTCAAAATACTTTAGATCAGAAGTTTTATATTAGAATCAATACAATATACGCATATAAATACATTTATACCCTTCGGTTGCTAAACAACCCAGATGGCTGCAAAGGATGTGACCTGAAATGGTTCTCCACTGGCTTGGGATACCAAATGATATCGGCAGCTAACTGTTAACCAAGAGAGTCACAGTAAAAAATGGAGATCTTTGCACAAGGTAGGTATGCCACAGCATCAGTTAAGACTAGAAATACCAGGTGATATCCTGGCCCCTTCAGTAGGGCCAGGATTTCAACTTCTGTGAGATGCAACATAGAGGCAACATTTTTTTCCTCTGCCGATGCTCCGTTCGCAAAAAGTCTCAGCAGAACAACAAAAACCCCAAAAATACAAACACACCAAAGCAAAGCTTTTACAACTGCAATTTTTCAAGACAGGTGCTGCAGCTTTCAAGAACAAAGTAGAAGTTTTATCATTAAAAAAAAAAAACAAGGAGAAAAAAAACAACAACCCAAACCAAAAAGTAATGTGCAAGTGTGTAATTCAGAAGACGGTAGCAGGGATGGACACAGACCTCAGTTCAGGCTGAGACACGGGATCCAAACTGTCTTATGGAAAGACAGTTCTCACTGCAAGTCTCGTCTTCAGCTCATGAGTGTGTTTATATATCCTTATCCACACACCTGCCACACGTGCCCCTCCTTCCCCAGCACGGGCTGGGGCAGCAGCAGGATGGTTCCAAGGCCCAGGTGGCCCCGGCCCCGCATCCCTGCCGTCGGACCCGGAGCTCTCCCGGACGCAGCTGCACGGCAGGACTGAGTCATCGGCGCTGACTCAGCCACGGGTGTTCCAGGAGCACTCAGAGCAGGGAGCACTCGTGTCGCAACAAGTGTTCTCAGCTTTGTTTCTTAAAGGACACAGAAATGGTTGACTCTGAGTATCCTCCAAAGGTGCTAGAGGTTTTTAAGTTTGAAGCGTTTCTTCCCGCAATGCCAGGTATACAAATGTGTGTCTTTTTAAATAATATTGCACATAAAAATCATCTTAAAACATTGTAGTGAAAGCAGGGTTGGAGGACAGTGTTTTCCAAAACAGAATAAAAAGCTACCTGTACATAGTAAGTTTTAATTTAAAGAACGCCAAGATTATTCAAAATCTAAGCACATAATACTGACAGAAAAATGTTAAATTGCACAATCTACATATAAATTACATTTGTAAATACTTAAAAGTTTTTAAACATTGAAAACCCTTGATTTCACAAATCAGCTAGGTCACTGTCAAAGGATCAGCTTAATGCATTAGAAGTACTTTCCCCCAGAAAGAAAAAAAAAAAAAAAGAAACAAAAAGATCTGCAGTCTTAGATGAAGCACTGGAAAGAGTTAAAGCATTTCAGCTCAGAGGTAGTGCTAAACACATCCAACTAGAAGTCCATTATATTTTGAACTATGATGAAATAACGTAGTAAAATGTAGAAAGACTATAAAATTTACAAAAATAAATAGTTCTGAATGCTTTAGAAAATGCAAGAGACTTTGTTGGTAAGTGTCTTGATCTGCTTTTCTGACCAAAAGAAAGCAAAGCGTGTCTCATTTTTAAAATATACCCATCTCTAGTAACGTGTCTGCAATCCACATGATCTAACTCTGCAACTTGACGGATGCCAACTTGGCATAGACTCTGATATTAAAAATAAAGTGTGAGGCTTTGTAAAAGATCATCTCATATGAAATTTGCTTTGCATGTAAATTCTTCTGTCAAATTAAAAATTGCACATAAAAAAGTTTATTGAAAGAGGCATGAGGGGTGAGGAGGGTATGTGCCTATTGTTCCACATACACCCTGGAAGGAAAATGATGATTGCACAGTTCTGATAAATAAATATTTCTTTTTTTAAAAAAATCTGCCACTTTTTTGGTTTTTAAGTTTTGGAATTATTTAGAAAATCCTACTACAGACAAGTTGTTATTTAGTTTGTGTCTTAATGAATTCTTTACAACTTTTCCAGTGGCTTTTATCCTGAAACCAAATGAAAGTGGCAGTTAAAAAGTATCTTTGGGTAAAACAAGTATCAGGATCCAACTAGAATTTCCATGATGTGGTCCAGCTCACTGAGATCTGTTCTACATATCTGAATGTTGCTTGCTGAAGAAGAATTACAAGATGGAAAGTTTTTCAATGGTTCTTCTGTAGCAAGAGATGGTGATCTGGGTGGCATCAGTGGAGGGCAACAGAAGTCTGAATCATACATTGAAGTGTCAATATCTTCAAAAATGTCATCTATTGCCAAATCCTTCAAGTAACTAGTTGAATTTGAAATCTCAAAGGAACCAAACACACATTCAGCTCCCTTCAAATCCTGCCTATCGTCTTCTAGTTTCAGACCAGTATTCTCTGGAAACTTTGGCTGGTCATCTCCAGTAGGAACCAGACAAGTAGGCGGGCTTATATCTTCTACAAAGTCTAAATCCTTCAGAATAGATGAAATGGCAGATGACATGTCATCATCTGAAACTATCAGCAGGCTGTTTTCAATCGGGTCTTCTACAGAACGCAAGTCGCAGCAGTTGGACTCTTGCTGACTAATACCTGAAGGCAACTGAAGAGGAATCCCAGATGACTCCACCCCTGTGTAGCTGTGAGAACTAGGAGCAATGCCAGGGCAGATGTTCACTGGCTGCTGGCTACTCTCTTGTCTCATTTCCTCTTGAATTTGCCGCACGGTGTTGGCGATGAGGACAGAGCGGTGCAGGTTGGGTTCCACCAGCATTTTGTACGTCTGTAACTTGGTGAGGCACATGTTGAGCACCAACTGCCTCTTAAGTGGATATGGCAGACTTCGACTGGAATCAAAGGCACTCGAGAGACCAGCCATGTTCTCCTCATAGTCACTCAGCTTGCGCTTTAGACCTCTCCCCAACATGAACCTGGAAGAGAGAAACTGCGAATTAACCTTGGGCAAGACTATCACCTCTTTAGACAATTCTGAAAACCCTGTACTGGTTAACTTCAGACTCTGATGTTACACAACATCAAAAGACAGAATGAAATCCTACTCAATACTACCTCCATTGAAAAGATGCACTTTCCAGCTATGTTGTTTCATGATAACTTTTCCTTTTTAACAGAAAATATGGAAGAAATAGAGTGATTCTTTTTTCAAAAAGTTATATGCCTATAAGTTTTGTGTTTAAGGTTTACTTTTAACTCCACTATGAGAATATGAATTTAATTATTTAGAATCTTTAATAGGTGAGCTTTTTGGCCTCTTATCCTCTTATATAGTGTACAAAAATTCATAAATGAGAAATATCTGAACGTCTATATGTGAAATAAAATAGATGCGTGTACTAAGCATCATAACAACTATACAGAGTATTTCACCATTTTCATTTTAACATGTGTTCTTAGGTATAGTAGTTAGTATTTCAAAGCCGGTTTCCAACACCCATTTTTATGTCATAAAGGTAATTTGTGATGTCTTGTTCAGTGTCTCTGAGAACTCTCCATAGAACTAATTTTTCTCCTTTGTCTTTGGTGACCTAAAGTTGTTTGACTATAGTTGAACCACCCAGCAAGACCCATAGCAGGGCCTCCCATGGGATCCTTATATCCATTCCATAGCTTAGTAATTTGTGAGGAATCTGGCTGGGCCACTGAGCTCACAGAGCGACAGTCAGTGCTCATGGCTGCTGGTTCACAATCTGCTACTGACTTCACACTAAGGACATTAGGGAGGAGGCTATCAAATGGCATTCAAAAGTAACCAATTTTGGTAAACAGCTAAAAGAAAAGAAATAGAATCTAGTTGCTTTCAGTCTGCTTTGTGTGCTCTTGCATTGAAACACGGTGTGTCTAGAACACTGTGGTACAAAAAACTGTACACTCACACCCCGCTAAAATACAGGCAATCCAAAAAAAAAATCTGCTCGTGTACTCTGCAATTACCATTCCAAATCTAAAGTGTTTCATTAGGGACAACAAGCACTATGCAATGACTTGTACAGAACACAGAAATAGCAGCAGTGCACAGGAAACACTGGTAAAATCTTGGTTACACACATCTTGATGTGTCCATGAACACAGACACCTCACTGCCAAACAATTCAAAAAAATTAAGCAATCATGAATTAGAAACCCAGTGGCAGATTAAGGGCAGACCCTTCATACACAATGATCCAGACCCTGCATGCTGCCGAGGGCCTCCCAACTTCCTTTTCATGTGAGCACTGGCTACTGCCAGCACAGCTCAGCTGATGGCCGCAGCTGCCAGCTGCTCGCCTGTTGCTAGACTTTTGGGGACAAGGAGAAGGCAGCAGGAAAAAGCCTCTTTTACTTTCAGGATTTCTCCAGATTTGCAGGAAGTGCTGCAGGGCTCCGTGGCTCCATCCATCTGCCTCGACAAGGCTGTTGGAGAACTCAGCTCCTCTGGAGGAACAGAAAGCAAGCAAGCAGTGCCTCCTCCTCAGTAAGACACAAGAGAAAACAGACAGCTGCCACAGGAGTTTAGGTTGGAGACTTCTCAACTGTACACTTTTTTTTTAAGGGACGTACCTGGATGAAATTCAACTTTTCCCGAGAATGCATTTCTTCTTAACAGGGAGTAGTTTGGCCTATTTTAAGTTCACGAACACCAACAATCTTGGAACAAAAACAACAACAACAACAAAACCTCACCTTTAATTACTGGTAATTTTACCAGCGCTGTGATTTTTAACTTTGGAGGTCTGTTTATTTTTCTGAAGTTCTCTGCTAAACTGCCACAGCACCAGCTGAATCTCTTTAAAAACCAGAAGGTGTCTGGATGTGGTGTGCCTGTTCACCCAGGTCATCTTCCCACACTGATCACGTATCACTCCCTCATTCCAGCACCCCATTTAGAGCAGACAGAACCAGCCAGTACTAAGCACTCCATGACTAACAAAATCAGAAGAAATCTGGATACAAAGTTCAGGCATCAAATATAATAATAAAGTATTCTGGGGAAGCAGTGTGTGTGTCAGGCATCCTCAAACTACTGACAACACTGTCAGTAACTGATAATTTTTGACACAATCTATGGAAAACAACAATTACACAGGACAAGTAAACTGTTGCTAAATACACCAACCCTCATCATGAAAACAATCAGTGCCTGCAAATCATAGAAAACTCACAATACAATTGTTAACTCTCCATTTTAAGTAGCATTTAAATATTGCACACTACCTAAAGCACGACCTCATAACATTACTGTAAGATGGCTATTTATTCACTAAGTACCATTGTTCACATACACTGCATACTAGGTTTGTTTATGTCTTATTTTTTTTCCTCTCCATTAATTAAAGCAAACCAAAATTCACACTCATAAGGGAACGAAATTACAACCATATAGGAAAAAGTAATTCTGACATTTCATACATTCTGAATGCTTGGATTTGATAATTTTCTTCTTCTAATATTTTTAAAAAACATATATTTACACTTTGTTAGACACACAGGACATATTCTTATCAATTTGAATTATATAATGGTAATTTCTTACACCCCAAAAAGTGCTAGTATTTAAATTCTGTAAGCAAGCTTAAACAGCAAGCAAACCATTATACGCAAGGATGTATAATTTCACAAAAACAACTTAAAATTACATGTTTAACTTTTCAATTCAATCAGTAGTCTAGTTAAACTAAATACTTCATGCTCATATAGGCAGACACCCTTCTTTTCATTGCTCAAATTTCCTCCATAAAATTTGTCCCAGAGCATTCTAGAAATATGTAACAATGCTTGAGCTTGACAGCACTCGACTAGAAAAATGAAGTGCAAGAAACATAATTTGCTCCAACTTCAAAATGTTTCTACTTAACATACTCCCCACTCTCTAGATGTCAAAGATGTTTTTTAAAAATACACAAACATAACGCTACCTTATGTATGAAATTTCTCCTGTTTAACATGATTTTTTCCTAATTGCAAGGATCCCTTACTCTCCCTCCAGGAGCCAGATGACTTCAGAGGCTGCACAAAAATTTGGAAAAGGCTAATAAAAACCAGGGTACCATTGGTACAGTGGATTTAAAAATGACTAGTGCCATCGTTGCTACAGGAGACACTAAATTTCAGTTCTTGTCAAACACACTCAGCTGCTGACCTACAAAAGACACAAAGCCCCTTTGTTACCAGCTAATCTACATTTTATCAGGCCTTTAGCTTTAGTTTCTAACACAAGAATTTCTGACAGGGTCAGATCCTTAACAAACTACTCCGTATATTTTAAGTAGCTTGTCCTGTTGTAGCGCAGTGTAGACATCACATCCCAAACCCAAAATTCACGCTCTCAAACGCTCTCTTTGACAGCACTACTTTGCAACAGAAGATGCTGATCGCATTATTTAGTTATGCAATGCTCACCCCACTTCAATTTTGGGTAGTAGGGAGAGCAAACACACACAACCCCACACTGCCATGCCCAGAGCACGAGCGGCTGCTGCACAGAGTCAGCCCTTCCATCAGCTGACACACCAGCACAGCCAGTTCAGAGGAGCACAATCTGGGCACACCGAAGCACAAAGAGTCTCTAGAAACTGCACTCTTCCTTACTCCAGGAACCTACTCTGATCCCAAACAACAAAAAAAAAGGATCAAGTAACAGGATTTTGGAACGTGCCCATCTGATAACTCTGCAATTTGTAAGTAAATAAACTGAACAAAAATTAAAAGTTTAGGCCAATTTCAAATGCGAGGTCTGTACATTGCTGTTCAATTATAAAAGCAGCAAGCTGCAAGTCACCCTTTTCTTGGAGCCTGAAAAAGTTCCACAACCAAATTTTCTTTTGAGTTCAGATGATCTATTTTAGAA
>JAWWLV010000179.1:56179669-56201255 GCA_035041135.1 Platyrinchus mystaceus
TGAAAAGTTTAGCTAAATGCTCTGATTTTTCCTCAAAGCAGATGATTCTAAAGCACTGTGGTCCCTTTTTCTTGAGGTGATACTCAAATGTCCTTAACATCCCCTTGGTATCTCCCCACCTTTTCAGGGGTTTGAGGATCTGCCAAGGACAGTGCATATAGGGAAGGTCACTCGTGGGAAGGCAGAGCCTGCCAGACACAGCAAGGTTTTCTCTTCATGTTCAGCAACTAGCTTGGTTCAGGAAACAACTGAGTCACTGGCAGATGTCTCCCCTGGCAGAGCCAATGCCAACACATTCCAGAAACTAGTCCATCTTTTCCCCTTCTCTACTCCCTGCTAGCTTGGAGCTTTTCCCCAGTAGCAGCTTGTGATGGCAAACATTTGTTATTTTGTAACAAAACCATAGGCTGTACTTGAATTATCCCTTTCCCCCAAAACAGTCTCATAGGAAGAAACCTAATCAAATACACTCTAAACTGAATGTGAAGAAAAGACCATAATCCCATGTTGTATTATCTTTTGTTATTAAAACAAAAAAGTCAAGAGGAAACCCTTGGTAAGAGTGGAGCATGTTAATTATGACAAGACATCATGACATACCAGTGAGATTTAAAGGCCGCTAATAACACTTTTTGTAGTAATTAGTGCAAGAGAGTTATCCCATATACACAAATATTTGATGGTAGACTTCAGTGATAAACAATTCACTTGATGACATTTACATATAAATACACATAAATAAAAACCTATGTAATTTAGGTTTGTAGTTAACAAAAGGTATGGTCTGAAATGAATTAAATGTAATTGTATCTAGCTGGATCAAAGCTCTTCCTATAATGATACGCAAGTATGCGGGGTATGAAAAGCATAAATGTACAATTCTCAATTTAGTAAAGTACTACTCTATAAAACAGAATAATGAAAACAGCTCTTACATTTTAATGTAAAGTATAAAATTGTATATTTACATTTACATACACTTTACTGAACTACATTGGGCAGCTCATGGTAAAAAAAAAAATCCCTTTTTGAAAATCTTGCAAAAAATACATCAACTGCAGATATGATCAAAAGTTACTAAGTTAGCAGCTGACATAACATCTGTAGTAAAAATATATTTTAGGAAAATACCTGGAAATATCTAAACACCAGTAAACACTTTAAACTATTTTTGAAGTAAAAATTGTAGCAAAACCCAGAAGAAGCTAGCGAGGGTAACAGGAACTATTGCATACTGCTCTTTAAGAGCCATGGAGCGACTTAGAACAGAAGCAGCAGATATGGTACGAGTTTTGTGGTGTAACAAAGTGGATACCAAAGAGGAAAATAGGAAACCAGTTATCCAACTTCTCTCTTGGTTTATTACCATTTTTACGGGGGGAAGTATAAGAAGATGAGAGAATTCCTCTCACTGAGCTTATCCTCTATCAAAGGCTAACAGAAATTGGTAAAAGGAACCCAATTTCAAGAGCCTTGGACCCCAAACTTAGAAACATTTACCGTATGTACTTACAGTTCCATGGATGATAAATCAGATTATTACACTACAAGTTGCGGGTTAACTTTAAGAGTTAACACTATTTTGCAATATGAAGTGCTTCTTAATATATATATCTATATAATATATAGATATTTGTAAAATACTCGTGCAGATTTGATAGAAAAAACTATGGAGCCTTTTCTTCCCATTAACATTAAACTCTCGAGTCTTTTCTTCCCATTAACAGATCTTTACCTCCTACACAAGGAGTTTCAGGATTCAACAAGGATTTCCACGATATGATCAAGCTCATTAAGATCAGATTTACAATTAGAGTTAGAAGCTGTATTTGTTGGAGAAGAAAACGTTTCAAGCCCATCACAATGTCCCATTTTTGTGTTGCTCATCATGCCTGTTAACATAGTATCAAGATCATAGTAAGAATTGTCAGCTTCTGAAAACAGGTCTTCAACGGAATTAGGACTTTTATTCTCCAGTGTCTCAAATATTTGATCTAAAGATTTCTGAAAGTTTCCTTTATTTTCTTGTGGATTCTCCATTTCCCACACGTTGCTCTGCAGGTTTCTTGGAGCTTGCACTGAAGAGGCTGTTGACATAGTTTCTGAACTATCTTGTCCCTGGTCACCCTCAAAGTCTTTATTGAAAGTACCATAGCCTGGAACATGCTTTCCCTCAGCTTGTTCCCTAGATGAACGACAGAGGATATCCGTTGAAACAAGACGATCCAGGGATGCCTGCCCTGTACTCTGTGTATTTATCATCTGCCAAGTCCCATCCTGAGTCATTTCCTCTTGGATCTGACGTACCGTGTTGGCTATAAGTACCGAACGACAGAGGTTGGGTTCAACCAGCATGTGACACAGCTGAAGTTTAACCAAGGACATATCTAAAAGCGACTGCCTCTGAAGATTATAGGAAGGAATAGCCTTAATACCAGCCAGAGTCCCTTCAATATCTTCTTCACCATCAAAACATTTTCTCTTTAATCCTCGAACAAACATTGTGTCCTGTTAAACAAACAAAACAATCTTGTACAACATCAACACTCAAGAGGGAGGGGAGAAACAAAAAAAAAGACTAAAAAAAAAAGAACAGCAAATTTTAATCTTAACTTTAAAAATCAAATTCTTTAAAGATAGAAACATCAGAATTGTCATACCAGGTTATAGAAAGCCAGTGTGGTACAACAGGGGTCAGGAAGATATGGCCCGGATCCCAAAGACGGCATTCGGGAACCAGGGGTGAGCAGGTCCACAAGCCATGGCATCGGAGAGAGGCAGGGGCTCCCAGCTCCTGCCTGCCATGAAGCTCCACACTGGATGGAGGTCAGGAGCCACTGCTTCGCACAGAAGCAAACATCCCAACGGCTGTGTTTCACCTACTGGAGAGGCAGTGTCTCCTCGCTCCTCCCGAGTGTCTACTGGCATGCTTAACCTCTAATTTTGGAAATAAAAATACAACCTGGCACACCACTTTAACGGATTTGACCCCTCCAAAACATTAATACGCCTAACAAAGCACCATGAAAAAAATACTATGGGCAGCATTTGTGAAAAGATTAGCTTATTTTGGCTACAGGGAGGGTAGTATCTGGATTTGTTCCATGTAACTTGAGACACTCAGCTGAGGTGCCCAAAGCAGTCCTTCCAGTTCCCTTACTCAGGTGAGTAAGTGAACTGCATAATTCCAATAAGAATTGTGCAAGTCCAATAAGAATAGTAACAGTCATCCATATGGGCTACTGTACTCCTTTCCCAGTTGACTGTAAGACAGCAAAATTCCTGTATTCCTAGTTTAGGTTCACCAGCTAAAAATACACGGGGTGCATGCAGGCTTCTCATTATTCACACCTAAAAATCACTTGCTAAACTTTCCAAGGTGTGCCTTTCAAGTACCAGCCTCAGCTCTTCTTCTGAATTGCACTATTTTTGACAACAATGCCTCATGCAAATATTGCAGCTGATCCTTGGAATACAAAGTAGCTTTTTTTTAAATGCAGTAGGTATAATTTCTTTTAGTCTTATAAAAATCAGGCTGCAAATGAAAGCTGGTACCTGATCTTTCCATTTATGCTTTTTCGTTACTTCCCTTCTAAGTCTTCTGTCTTTAAAATTCCTGTTTGTCCAACATTTGGGGATTTTTTTTTAATGTAGTAACCCAAACAAAGCACAGTTTTTCAACTAAAAGCTGATAAAACCAAAATACGATTGCAGTGTCTTTCTGTATCATTTACCATTTCCCTTGGCAAGCCCTAAACTCTGCCTTGCTTTTTTGGTTGCTACAGTATATTCCATGTATTTTCTGAGAGCTCTCTCAGCTTTTTCAGTCACTAAAAATTCACCAAAGGGCAACAACACTCTTCTTTTCAAAATACATTACATGCTTATCTACTGTGAAAACCTGGGGATAGCACAGTAGCAAGATAAACACTTGGTCTGACTCTGTACAACACTTCTTACATTGCTGTACATATCCATGAAATAACCTTTTTGGGGATTTGCCAACTCTTAAAAGATTCCTTTCCACCGAAGGTACAAAACCCTTTAGAAATCTTAATGTGCAGAGGCTACAATATAGAATACATGAACTTGGTCTTATGGTGATTTTTCATAATTTCTTAAAAATTATGGATTAGCAATATATTAAATACTTTAGAAGTTTCTTTAAAAAATTTATCCTGTAACCTATTTGCATTATTCCCATTAAAAACAACCCATGTTTCTGCCTGATAGTGCCTTTTCCAGATTTTTAGACATTCCTGCAAACATCTTATCAGAGGATATCCTATTTATGCACAGTAACTCACCCTCCCCTCCATGTGAAACAACCTCTAGAAACATTTTGGGACTATTAACAAACCATGTCATCAAACATTAAACATTATGTACAGAGTTTGAAGCTTCTTTTGCTTCAACTTATATTCTTGTGAAGAGTAATTAAAACTTCAATTGAATGTTAACCTGCTTTACATACCCCTAATGTTTGGCATTTAAATGCCTTCGAAGGCACACCAACAGAAGAACAGAACACAGCAGAAAACTTGAAAACCTCAATACATCACTCACACACTCAAGCACGTAAAAGCAGAGGAAAAATGTTTATGGGTTCTTCAAGGTAAACCTTTCACAGCATTCACTGGGATTTTTTTATAACACTTGCTTCCAATTAGTATCTTACATCATAAAGCCAGTTCTTTGTCACCTTGTTCTTGTGACTGCACAAAATACTGTGTTATGGTTTAATTTCAGAAACAAAAAATGACATACCAGTAACTGTGTTTGATGCAGTCCTTCCTCTTCTCCCATGCTACTGAGCAAGAGTCCATACAGCAAAAGTGAGAGCACCACCTACCAAGTACAGGGAAGCAGGATGTCAGGCAACGACAGGAGATGAAGAACAAATAGTTTTGCTTCGATATCTCTATCCTCACAACATTCCTACAAACTTAAACAGTACTATTAAACCCAATTCACAGCTAGAGCACAAAGGTAATTTAGCCAACAATACACCCAAAATCTGCAGCAGAAGAAAACTGCCAGTTTAATTCCAAGTCCTAGGCTACTACCCTGACCTTTGGACCAGCCTCTCCCTTATCCCTAAGCCTTTGCCATTTAAAGAGCAAACAAAATCTTCAGTGCTCATCTGAAAAATTTAAGTGAGCGCAAAAGCTACTAAAAGCAAGTCTTCGTTACTTTGGTAACAAAATGATACAGTTTTCACCTTGCTGTACAAAGCTGTGCACAGCTCTGTAGCATCCAGGGGAAAAGAGCAGGCAGGCAGAAACACAAAACTAATACACAGCTAAACCAGAGAGAATTTTCCTTTACCAGCACAGAAACTTTCTGAGTAAGATTTACTTTGTAAGATGACAATAATGAAAGTAATGACAGCAATGAAATTGTTTTAACTATAAAGGCTGAGTTTTTAAAACACATTTAAGGCAAAATAAGATTTTATGTATCAAATACAACTTCCAATCATATGCAACAATTCCTTTCATTACTGAATCCAAAAAGAATGCTGTTTCAACAGGCTACAAAAACTTTTATGATAAACTATGAAAACAATTCAGATACTTTTCTAGACATGTCTGTACAATACAAGACAGTTCCATGTCTGCAACTGAAATGCATACTTGGAAAAGAAACAAGTAAAGAGGATGCACACGGACATCCCCTCTTGTTTTCTACTGTGTGTAGTAACAAACAATTTTTCACGACTGTTTGCTCTCAAAATTGGGAAGGAAGAAGGTGGCCAACAAAAGACTTGGGGGTGGGGGTGCAGAAAACATGTTTTTCCTCAAGAACCTGCACAGTCATTAAAATACCACAATGGAAAAAAACCCCACCTTTAACATTCTCAAGCCAAAATCCTTTGACTTGACCCCAAATATTCAGACTAAATGCTGTTATTTCATGGAAACTCATTTCAACCAACTCATAGTCTCACTCTCTTTTATGGACTGAGCTCACAGAAACATTCGAAATAGTGTCTCAGGGCATCTGAACATCAGCTTCAGTCAGACACTAAACTATTTCTTATTTCTGGCAATCACTTTATGACACTATAAAACAACAGAAGCTTTTTCTCCCCAGATATACTTTCAAAACATTCTGTAAATGAAAAATTACCTCTTTGAGGGCCTGTATATGGTAACTATTCGAATCCCAAAATTTCTACTTTCCTGTAGGGTAGGTGGCATAGCCATAAACTTCATTTAAAAAAAACCCAGCTCAACAAAAAACACCCCACAATAACTACAGGTAAAGATACTGCAGTCACGACAAAAACAAATATTTTCTGGTACTACTTGGTTTATCTGACAATTTTAGGGGAAGAGGCCATTTGCCTCCCAAAATAGCGGACCGATACTGGAGGGGACCGTTGAAGGAGCTCTTGGTAAAAGAGCCATTATCACGTCCACCAACTAAATGACAGGGGATGCTGGCAGACCAGTCCAGTCTGTAACCTATTTACATACTAAAGAAGGAAAGTTTTCCCATGCAATATAATAATGTGCATATGATTCCAGGTTCTTCCCTAGAGCAACTGCCAAACCACGTGGACCTCTGTTAGTATAAACTTATGAGAACATGCCCATCACAGCAATAATTTCTTTAGGTTCTATTAACTGGCATGCATGTGTGCATCAGAACCCAAGTTCTCTGTAAAAGCACATTAACTTCATAGCTATTATCAGATGCAATTAAAACCTTGCACATAAATGATCTCCCGCAGACTTCTATGCACTATCTCCAACAAGAACTCATCTCAAGAGAATGCTGAATTTAAAACTTAATTAATTAAAATCTCAGTATGTTTTCCTATTGATTTATGTATTAAGGTACTCAAAAAGGAATTATCCATTGTGTAAAGCCCTTCAGTACACAGGAGCAAGACTGCTGCTGCTTCAGAGTCAAGGTGTTCAAAATCCCCCAATAATTTCAAGCAGCATCTGTCTCTGCCCAAGAGGCAATGTCTGGACTAGTTACATCATCTCCTTTCTTCCACTGCTATCCCAGTGTCATGAGCCCAAACTTGGTGTGTTAAACTAAACTTCTGTTTGTAACAGCTATAAAGAAAAAAAAAAACAAAACTGTCAAGGAGACAACAGCCAGCTGCAGCACAATACACCAGGAAAAAGGAGTTTTGGTGTTTGCTTTGGTTTTAATAATAGCACAGAGAGCACAGTATTATGTAATTCATTACAAGTTTTGGGTTTAGGATTGACAAATTCCCAGTCTGCTTTACAAATAAGGTGCTTGAAATCTGATCCAACTCTTACCGGAGCATCAACTTAAGGCATTCCAGATTCACACTCAATTCAGACTCGTACAGTGATATGCTGCCAAAGATACAGTTAAGTACTGAAGGGAAAAAGCTGCTTCCCATTAGTTGGGTTAACAGAGAAGAGAGGGAATTTTAGCAGTGCTCATTTTTAGGAGAAACCAGACAAGACCTACCTAGGCCAGTGCTGGAGATTCAGTGAAGCACAGTCTGCCTTCTGAACAGCTTTAAGTACAGTGATGATGGTTAGCAAGGGAAGACAAGAAAAGGCTGTATCTCCTCTCTATCACTCTAATCATCTCCACTCCAACACTGGCTTTTCTAAGAACCGTGGGAAGAAACAAAAGCTCTGTGTAATGGTGAAAAAAAGACGGAAAGAGAGCTACTACTCCTCTTTAGACACGCACGTGGGCGCATACGGTGGTGTCGAGTTATAAGGTGGGATGCAGACACAGCAGAGAGCTGGAAGGGCCAGAAACATCCCTATTCGGACCGGGACAAAGGACCCTATAAAGCCCTGGGGTCTGGTCCACCCCCGGGGCATAGGGGGCTGGCAGGCACGTCTGCGGGGCACGAGGGATTCGGGAAGGGGCTCCAACTCCCGGGAAAGGGCAGGCTGGGCAGATGGGGCAGGAGCTCGGGAAAAGGCAGACCGGGCCGGGGAGCGCCGAGCGGGGGGAGCTCGGCAGAGCCGGGGGGAGAGGCGGGACCGGGGCGGGGAGCGAGGGGGAGCTGCCCGGCGGTGGAGGCGGGGGCGACGCGGGAGCGCGGCTGGGGACGGGACCCAGCGGAGGAGGAGAAGGGAACGGGGACGCGGGGCCCTTGTCCCGCCCGCCCCGGCCCCCTCAGCGCGCCCGGCGGTTACTCATCGCCCCGCGCTCCCGCCGCCATTTTGAATCGGCTCCGACCCCTCCGCGGGCTCCGCCGGCACCAGCTCCCCGCGGGCCGGGCCCGACCCAGCCCAGCCCGCCGTACTCACTCACCGCCTCGCCGCTGCTGTCGCCGCCGCCCGCGCAGGAGAACCCCACTCCGCTCCCGCCTCACCGCCCGCTCCGCGCCTCAGGGACGGGCGGGGCCACCCAGCCCCGCCTCCCCCCGCCCGCCATCTTATTGTCAAATCCCACAAAGGCACCCGCGGCCTCAGGGGCGGGCCTTCCCCGTACGCCGCGCCCACCGGGCGCGCAGCAACCGCTGCTATTGGCTGTCGCCAAGCCGTGCAGCCGCCGCTCAGCGCTGGGATTGGCCATGGACCCCGCCTGTCCCGCCCCCGGGCTCCGCCCCCGGAGGCAGCGGGGTTGCCGTGGCGGCCGGGCCCTGCCCCTCGGCCCTGAGAGGCTGAGGGAGCCGGGGGCGGGGGCGAGGCGGGGCCGCCCCGATTTCAAACGGCGGCCGGGGGCCCGCGGCGTGTCTGGGCTCCCGGCCACGGGCTCCGGCGGGAGCAGGTTCAGACCTGGCTGCGCTGCAGCCCGCAGGGAGCCGCGGGAGGAGGGCGTTGGCTGCCCCGGCCCGGGCGCTCCCCGCCGTCAGGCGCCGCTTCCCTCAGGGCCGGGGAGCCCCCGGCCGGCGCTGCGCCCCGCGGGGGTGTCAGGGAGCCTCAGGACTCCATTAGCAAGGCCTGTGGCATTTCCTGTTCGGGCCCGGCCGCTCGGCCCCGGGTCTCGCAGTCGCCGCCTGAAACCCGCGTCCTTGGGGAGGGGGTGACGCCTCGCACCCCGCGGGGAGCCGCTGCCCCAACACCAACCCAGGTGGCCAAGAAGGCCAGTGGCATCCTGGATTGAATCAAAAAAAGTGTGGCCGGCAGGACAAGGGCAGTGCTCATCCCCCTCTCCACTTCTGGCCCCCTGGGTCCAGGAAGGACACTGAGACACTGGAGCAGGCCCAGAGAAGGGCAATGGGGCTGGTGAAGCGTCTGGAGCACAAGTCTTATGAGGAGCAGCTGAGGGAGCTGGGGGTGTTTAGCATGGAGAGAAGGAGGCTCTGGGGTGACCTTATCACTCTACAACCCCCTGACCGGAGGGTGTAGCTGGGTGGGGGTCGGTCTCTTCTCCCATGTAACCAGTGACAGGATGAGAGGGCATAGCCTTAAACTGTGCTGAGGTGGTTTAAATTGGACATTAGGAGTAATTTCTTCACAGCAAGGGTGATTAGACACTGGAACGGGCTGCCCAGGGGTGTGGTGGAGTCATGTCCCTGAAGGTGTTTAAGGAGAGACCGGACATAGCACTTAGTGCCAGGTCTGTTTGACGTGGTGGTGTTCGGTCATAGGTTGGTCTCGGTGATCTGTGAGGTCTTTTCCAACCTAATCGACACTGTGATTCTGTCCCCGGAGCTGCCGCTGCCCCGCTGAGCAAACCCCCCCCTCCCCGCGCCCTGCGCGCCGCTGTGACCCCAGCCCGGTGCAGCCGCACATCTGCAACCACTTAGGCCGCCCCAGCGTCTCCCGGTCGCTCTCCCGGCAGAGCAGCTACGTGCCGGCTGCTCCAGAGCTGCCAGAGGGAAGGAGGGGGGGGTGGTGTTGGCCCGGGCTGCGGCTGCCGCAGAGGCGGCAGCTGCCGCCTCCCGCCCCCGGGGCGCGGCGGGGAGGAGAAGGAAATGGAGAAAGGTTGGGACAGGCAGCCGGAGCGGGGGCATCAGCGAGGCTTTGGAGCTGAGGTCTCGTAGAAAAGGCTGTGAAGCGGCAGAGCTGTAGTTTGGTACCGTAAAGCAGGAGGAAATAGCATTTCCATGGCAAAGCAAGAAAGATCTGCCTTTGGGATGAGACAGGTTTCAAAGCGCAGTATTTCCCCTTGTTTATTTACAGTTCCTGGCACTTATGGCATCCTGGTGCAAAAACATGATGATCCAGGCTGTGCAAGAACGATACCACAAAGAGATTCTCGTCCTCTGCCCAGCTTGTCATTGAATGTCCTGAGTTGGAAGGGATCCACAAGGATTTTGGAAGTGACGGCTCCTGGCCCTGCACAGGACAGCCCCAAGAATCACACCATGTGTCTGAGACTATTGTCCAGATGCTTCTTGAACTTTGGCAGGTTTGGTGCTGTTGATTTTTAATGTTGGTGGTGTGGTTTGCTTTTTTTTAATATTTTGCGTTTTTTTAGCCCCTGTCCTTTAATAGGGATTTCACTTGGGGGAAAAAAAGCATAACATCAAAGCATGAAGCATGGTCTTTGGATCTGATTAATCGATTGAGATTCTCAACTACAACCAGTCTTAGCATTAGGCTTTCACTCGACTCAGGTATTTCTTTAAAAGTCTCTAAGTGACAAACATTTAGGTGTTTTCTACCACGGTACCCAGACTTGCAGCAAGGAAGTGAATTTCCACATGCAGTATATATACTCTTAATACATATTTGTCAATTTATAGTAACAGGACCATACCATATCCTTCATTATTATGGATCACATTATTGGCCATGGTTTCCTTCGGAATGTCATAATGTTCACCTAAGAAGCTCTTTGTAAAGTATTCCTTCCTTGCAGCAGTGCATGCTGATGTTTAACAGAGTGCATTCACTACCTGGATATATTTCCATACCAGCACCCCTGACACCACACGGATCTGAGTTTTTCATCAATAGCTCGGCTGATGTTTACACTGTTATGCCTGTGGTTTCACATTGTAACACACAGCTCTCCAGTGTGATTTTCCCATGTTGGAAATTGAAAATCCCCTCTATGTCATCATGTTGCATTGACTTCAAACTAGAGATCTTTCTCTTGGCTCCTGTACAGTCAAAATAGATGTCTCCTTTCCCTTGTTTTCCTATCACAGTATTTTCTGGCAGGCCCTCGCCTTCGAGTTCAACTGATCAGCACAGCAGAACAGCCCATCTACAACACAGCGACCCAGACAGATGACGACTGTGTCTCCTTCAAAACAGGCATTTACAGCTGACAATGGGTCATGGTGAAACTATTTCTAGGTTTTCACCACAATCAGCTACAAGTCCAGAAGGCATATGGTGTTCAAGGATATCACAATGCAACCTCAGTTAAGGCTCAACATATCACACAAAGTAATCTAAGTTATTCTCCTCCTTGTCCCAGTCCTCCAGATGCACTGGTAGAAGAACCTGACATGCTTTGTAGCTTGTGCTGTCTGGTCAAACTCTCCTGACTTATGCACAACCCACAGCTCCTGCAGTGGTGCCTGATGTCCCTTCAGCTTCATGGGTTCCTACATGCACTCCAAGGTGAAGCTGCTGTCCCATGACTCGCACAGGACAGGATCTCTGAGTTGCACAACGGCTTTAAGAGCTGAGTACTCCACACCAACCACCCCAACGAGAACCTCAAACACATTAGTATGCCAGATTTCCTCCCATCCAAACCGTTTAAGGACTTTTTCCAGGTACTCAGCTGTGAATTGTATCATCTCAGAAGCTTTGCAGTTTTAAGGAAGAGTTTGGACCTTGGGTTGGCAGAGGCAGAGTTCGTTTCAGCTTGAGCTGGTGCCTCTGGAGATGGACCCATAACAAAGAAATCCCTAGGCCTTTATCCCTGAGAGTCTCTGTACCTGATTCTTTACATGCTCTTCACATGCCCAATGGTCTGGAGTCTTCCAACACCTCATTGGATTCTTTCTTCATGTCCATGGGGGCATTATTGTTCTTCCAGCTTGGGGCCCCGTGGGGCCTCAACCTTGTCTGAAGATAGTCAGTCTTTCTCTGTTTACTCCCCTGCTTAGCCCTCCATGCTAACAAACAGTGCATTTAAAGTTCCCAGGCTTTGAGCAGGGTCCACTCGTGCTAAGCTGTAAGCAAGTTACAATTAAACTTAACCCTAGACTACTAATGTCTAATATTCTATAAGTAAACTTAATTTAATCCCCAACATGCAGTCAGCCAAGATGTAATCCTGGCAAGCTCTAAATAGCTTGTGAAGCAAAAGATGATCGGTGTGAAAAGTATCTGGAAAAAGCACATTCCAGTCTGGCACGGTCCTTCCTAAAAACAGTCCCTGGTTTGTCGGGACTGCCACAGTCACTCCAGGAGTCATCACTCCAGACACCCAGCATCTTCCTGGAGCAGACCTAGGGCTCCCTGTCAGCACATGCCTGCAGGCCACCGCCCCTCATAGCCGGCAGCAGGGCCTGACCATCCTCCCATAGCCCCCTGGCAGCCCTAGCTCGGCAGGAATTCAAATAGATATTCCCACAACAAATCCTGCAAGAACCTTTGAGCCTTTGTGGAGGCCCCTCTTGAGGCAGTGTGAGGGCTGTTCCCTGGAGGATCGCTGCTAGAAGAGTTCATTTGCATGGCTCTTTGTAGTGATAGCATCATCTATATAGTAAGGTACTTAAGTCCCCTCTCATCCCTTTTTTTTTTTTTCTGATTAGCTACAATGACAGGATCTTGACTGTTTTGTTTGTGGGTTCCCCCCCACCCCCAATAACTTCATGAAACAAGAGGATGTCTTATGGCCTAAAAACTACGTCATCTATGTTTCTGATTAAACCAGTGAAAGAAAAATTGTGAAAGGTTCTCCGTTTTCTTTGAAAAGCTGAGAACCTATTGATGTCTCATCAAGGTATGATGAGATTTGATTATTCTCAGGAGAAAACAACTCTCACATCTCACACATGTGAGAAACGAAAATCAGAAAGTCAAAATGTAAAAATCTGGACAGACCTATGCAAAACAAAATAGCCTGAAGTATTTACTAGAGAGCAAACAATCTCTGATAGAACTACAGTTAAAAAGAATTTAATTGAATTATAACCACAGTGTAATAAAGAGAATAATAAAATTTTAGCTACACACTAAAGTTGTTTACCCTCCTACTGGTTTCAGTAAATGAAATTTTAACACCACAGTTAAAAAGAACAGATGAAAACCTGGTAATTTCCTGAAGAGATATTTATATATTGAGAAAGCTATCTCATCTGGGGAAACTTTTGCAACTAAGATAATCTGCAAGCAAAAGCAGAACTGATGCTGAAGTTGAAGTTTGAGAGACAAAGCGTGAGGCTGAGCTGGACAGAGATGTCTGCAAAACAACCTGACAGGCGAAATGAAAATGAAGAAATTAACTGCATACAAAGAAAAGCAAATAAAGGAGGGAATTACTGGTTAGAAGTATCAGGCAACTTTTAAATGGGAAGGTAATTCAGAGTATCTACCCAAAACTTCTAGACAACTGAGAGGCGTTGCACCTAGTGGGACACTGCAGAGCAGCCTGCCTGCTGATGAAATGAGTAACGTGGGGGACAGGGAAAATGATGCAAACCAGCTCAGCAGGTCTCTCCTAGGAAGTCAGGTCACCATTGACACCCAGCAAAATCTTCAGAGCAAGTGATGATTTTAAAGGGATTTAAAAGCACTGGCAGCCTGTATAAAATATGAATGGGATGCTCTTTGTCTGAAACAGCAGGTACAGGGCTGGTTTAACAGGAACAGGCATTGCCTTGACCTCTCCAAGCAGGTCCAAGGTGCAGTTCAATCCTTAGCACGTGGTGGGGCTTGCTTGAGCTGGAGCCCCCGAGCAGGAGGGCCGTGTCGAGTGGAGCTGCTGACCTCAGCCCCTTCCCTTGGCTGGGCAGCTGTTGGCTGGTGCTCCGCAGGGATGAAGGACGGGCGCGGCTCCAATCTGTGAGCGCTGCGTGTGCGCACAGGCTGCAGCCGCGCCGCCTCCTCGGAGCGGAGCATCAGCGGCTGCGGGAGCTGTGCTGGCAGCCCGCTCTGGCTCTCCCCATCCCACAGCCCGCCTGCGCTGCCGGCAGCCCTGGCCAGCCCCTTCCTCCGGCGGTGGCTGGTACAGGGTGGTGTGATCCGCGTGCCATGCTCGTTGGAAAGCAGCCACTGCTCCCTCCCTCCGTCCCAGCCCCCTTCCTTCCCTTCTGGAGCGAGCCTGTGCTGGGCTGTGCTTGATGCGTCGGGAGCTTTGCTGCTCCTTTCTCAGAGCTGCTCAGCCCCTGCTGTGCTGGCCAGACTTTCACACATCGGCTGTGACGAGAACTCTGGTTTTGAGTTGGATAGTGTTTATAAAACCTCAGAAAGTAACATAAACTCAGTGTTCAGGAGCAGGGCTGAAACTGCGCTTTTGAAAGACAAAAAAAAAAAAAAAAAGAAAAGAACCAGACATGACTCAGCCCTGAGCTGGAAGCTGTGAGCTGTCGTCAGCGCAGTGCTGTGCTCTGGCTGGCGACTCTTACTGGGAGACAAGGTGTGTTAGCTCAAGCTCTGTGCTTTACCGGCACAACTGCATGTGGTTTGGAAGAGTTTTTTTGGCTGTGATCCCACTGGTTCAGAACGGGGACATAGCTTGCTTGCCTCTGCCTGCTAAAGACAATGTGGACTTGCTCCAAGTCTGTATTGTTTCTCTCATAATTACTGTTTGATTAAAGTGTTTAAGATATGTTTGTCTTTTTAATTTGGCTCCACTGTAGGGCAGGAGGCCCACTCCTAAATGTACCATTTCTTTTAAGCCCAACCTGGCAAATTCTGATTACCTCTGAGATAGGAAGCATTATGAAACAGTCCTGAGTGCTTCTGCAGGCAAGCACATTCCTGCAGCGGAGCTAGCCTAAAAAATCCAGAGGCAGATGGAAGAAAAGCTAAGGAGGATAATTAAATGTGGTTGTTCCCTAAGAAGTAAGCCTGTAGTAGCAGCTCATCTGGGCCCCATAAGCCAGGTACAGGATACAACTTCATTGTGTGTGGTTTGCAGTCACAGTGCACTGAATTTAAGAGAAAGCATGTTTGTCTTGTTACAGTGCGTTAATGTTTGTATCAGCAGAGGTGGCTGGAAGTTCTGTTCAGCATCCATTGAGGGTAAGCTTCTCCTTCACTGCTCTGAGCCTGGAAGGGCTGTTGCTCTACCAGTAGGAGGGGTTGGACAAAGAACAGCAGGCATCTGGTGCCTATAAAACAAACCAAAGCTCATAGCAAGCGAGTGAACATTTGCGGGCTAACTGTAGCCTGATGTTGGATGATAATGATGCTGGCATCAAATGTTAGTGGCTTATAAAATGAGAATAGCATATTCAGAGCACTCATCACAACAGCTAATCCACACACCAGCTAATACATGTCTGAATAAGGCAGTATTGGCTCAGCTGGGTGTTTGTGCTGGTGAGAAACTGAAGAGGAGTAGCAGGCAGGTGATGGGAGGGGGTAGGACAATGGCAAAGCAAATCCCTTCTTAGGCAGAAATCTGTCTGCCTCAGGCCACCAGCCTCAGGCCTTGGGTTTTATGGCTGTGGGTATCTGATCTATCTACTAGGAGGCCAGGGGGATTAGGGGTGACATGAGCCAAGAAACGAGTTCTTTGTAAGAACCTGTACAGACTAAGATACTCTGTGAGCTAAAAGCAGCACTGTAGTGTTTACCCAAGCCAGCAAGTAACTTTATGGAACCGATAATAAATTGCTAAGAAGTGGTATTAGTATGTTTTGACTGCAGGAAATAGAGTGGAAACAGGACATAGGGAAGCTGTTAAGCTTGTACTAGTCCACAAACTCTCTTAGCCTGCCTGGCTAAAGTGTTGTGTTGGAGTTAAAGACCCCTCATGGGCAGGTAGGTGTTGAAATCACTGACCATCAGTTTTCTCTCATGGTGGACAGAACCTGGAAAGAGTGCCCTCCTGTTACATTATTTGTTTATGCTCCTAAACCAGCAGAATGTGACAAAATAAAAATAAAAATAAAATAAGTGTTTTCAGCAAGATTTACAGTTGCCAGACAGTTCCAAGAAGTGATTCTACATGGTGAGTGAGATGCAAAGCTACAAAACCAAAGGGGCTACAGAGTACACTTGGGAAATTCCATCTGTGACACCACAAATACTGTGCATGTGCCCTGGCAGGCAAGGGGCAAGAGCTGGTGTTGTAGAGGGCAGGAGGAAAGCCTGGATGATACCAAGTTAAGGGCAATGGGAACCTCTAGTGACAGAGCTCCATGCACTGGACCAAACAGCAAAAGTCTCCAGATTATGTACCAGTAATCAGCAAAGATGGATTTTAAAGTGCTGAATGATGTTTGGGGTTTTATTTTAAGGCTTCTAAGTCCTCTCCTGGATCATCATAGTAGTTCTGATTTGTGTTTGCGAGGGACGAGATTGTTTTGTTGCAAAAAGGATTTTTAATAACTAGAGGAACACACCTTCTTCTTAATAGGGCTTTTCTTTTAAACATACATTTTGGACACTCGAGTGCCATGTTATCTGGTGCTGCTTAAAATATGTGTTCCATATCTAAGCATAAATACCATAGGCTATGACAGTTGCTATAGCAACTAAGCATCTACTATTAAATAGCACCCACAGGCTCAAAACCCAAGTGCTGCCTGTCACTACACAAGGTATTCCTTTCTTTGCAGCCAGCTAAGTACCATATTTTCACCTCGGGAGTTAGTCTGTTTCTGATGAATATGTTTGTGCTGGGCATGTGAAGATCTTTTCTCCCCCACCAGCTCTACCTTCCTTTGAAACTGCAGATACTATAAGAACAAAATAGCCTAAAGCAGTTGCAAGCTGAAGAAGTTAATGAATAATTCCTTTTTCATATATCCTTGAACATACATTAGAGTGCGGCTTTCAGATCTTTTAGGCCAGATTTGTGGCTTGCACCTTTGCTGTTCTGCATCTTTTGATATTACAGTGTTTTGCTCTTGAAACCAGCCTTTTGGAAGGCACCGTGCTGGGCCTAGAAGCCGTATCCTTGAAAATTACAATACCAGTGGGAAACTAATTTCTGCAGTCGTGGCAAACCGGAGAGTTATAATTCAAAAGCATGTTTAAAGCTAACAAAACTTTTAAGAATATGTAGGTCAGTTGTTTATTTTTGAGCTTGCCTTAGAGTTGGTAAGCATTTGGACCATGAAATCTTGGGGGAAAAAAAGCAGAAGAATAAGAACACTGAGGTTAATATGCAGTAACAGTTCTGGTAGTTGAGAGTTCACTAACAAGCTGTTGACAGCATTAGTTGCTTTACATTTTCCAAACCAGAAATGTGATATTCTTTAGATCCATCATAAATAGCAAGGAGAATAAAATTAAGCATCAGTAAGAGAAATATGCTGGTTATAGAAGTAAATGCTTTATCTGCAAGTTAAAATGGCCCTCTGTTCTCTTTGAACAGTAGACAGAGGCTGTGATGACTTCTTGGAGTGTTTGGATTGTGTCCAAATTTTATCTGAGAGTTTGGTGAATCCATAGGTTAAGTGGAAAATGTACTGTATCCACAAATTATTATTGATGTTGATTTGATGGTGGCTTAGTGGAATCGTGTAGTCTATAAGAAAAAATATATCCTAAATTATAGTAGCAACATAACAATTATAAATTATTGAAGGTATCAGAAAATGAGCATAAGAACTAGGTAAACAAAGGCTTGGAAAAGGATATTAAAAATGTGATTTTTTTTTTAACACTATTTTTTCCTAAGAGAATGATTGCTAAAGCCTGTGTGCCTTGTCTGGTTAAAGGGTTAACCCAATTAGAACCATGGGTATGAACACAGATAACAGTCTGTGAGCTGGTCTTGTTCTCTGCTCTGGTCCTGCACCTTGATGTGAATGACAGCTTTGACTTTTGTAGCAATAAAGGAATGTTAACTCATGTCTTCTGGTGCTCTGTCAGCAGCCAGTGGTTTCCCAGCAATCATTTCAACATGTCTAATGTTAATGGAATAATATTTTGATTGGCATTACTTACAGATAGCACCAAATGCTGGTAGACTTGGGATAAAGTTACCAGAGCTGCAGTGAGCAGTGGTGCAGGATGATGTGGAGAGTGGTTTGCTGAGGCAGGGAGGCAAAGTGGGGCCCATCAAAGAGTTATTTAGAATTTGCTGGGTGTTTAGATACTGCATGGGGCTCCTCAGATGAATGCCTTAGGTGATCTGTTTGCCTTCTGCCACTTACATCCTCTCCAGGGAATCATGGACAGATCCTGGTAACTTCCATCATCCTCCATGTTTTTTATTTAGGTGCAAGGGAATTGCCTCTCTCTTTTTCTCCCCATGATTTTCCTGCTTGTTTTCAATTATATTTTTGTTTGTTTGGGGTTTTTTTGGTGTTTTTTTTCTTTTTTGGTTTGGTTTTGGTTTTTCTTCTTCTTCTTGTTTCTCAGCCTGTTTGTAGCCATCATTTGGAAAAGGTTGAGTTTTTCTGCCATATTTGGATAAATATTACAACCCGGTCTTGTGTCTGGCTCAACAGCAATCAACACCACACACACTCATCCGTACAGACTGTTCTACCAAGCAGCACGAAGTCTTACAAACTTATGATTACAGGATGTGAACTTAAGAGATATGAGCATTATTAATGTTTTTTCTTCCACTGTGAACTCCACCATGCCCAGCAGGAGAAATAGGGTAGAGTTTGGTGCCCTCTTGTGACTACACTGAACTCCTGGAAAAACATCATCCTGTGACTTGAAAGAGATCGGGGCTTGAATTACACTGGAAAACACAAAGAAATTTATCCTAAACAAAAGTTGGAATATAGAAAGGGGAAATGAACCTCTCAGTGTAATTTCTCAGATGAAACTTCTGCGTGGTTCACAATAGAGGCAGTAGACTCGCAACCCATACATGACTGTTGTGTTGAATATTTCAATGATATGTTGCTTTCCTAAAGCTTTTCTTCATGCTAGTCAATTAGATATGATACTGAAGGATGGACAGGTCAGGATTATATATTAATATTGCTTTACATTGTGTATACTCAATATACTCAAGCTACATTTCTACATTATAAAAAACCAAAATTCTCCAAATTCTGGAGGTTTGAAGTCATTATGATCTGAAACTACATTACAGCAAAAGAAGTTCAGATTCACATTTACTTTTTCACAGCCTTCGGGGGGAGGAGGAGGTCTGTTTTCATAGTTTTGGTTTCACTTCACGTTGATTTATTTGTAATGAGTTTCAGTATCTCCAGAGTTTGAAAAAAAAAAAAAATTTTCTCAGATTTTCCCTTGTACATTGTCATTTATCATCTTGGAATTTGACTGGTTCTAGTATATATAACTGAATGCTAAGAAAACAAAAAGAAAAATATTTAGTATAATTTCCAGCTTCTCCTTTCTCATGAGAGGGGAATACTTCTGGTTAGAAGAGTGAATGACTCATCCTTTAAAAAAGCAAGCAGGGTCCACTCCACCTCTCATTAGGAAAAGCCCCATGCTGAGTTACAAAATCACTTTGAATTCTGCTTTTGTGGATACTGAATTGGCCCTCTGACCTTTAGTTTCCCATCAAATCTTTATGACATTACAGTCTGCCTGTATCTGCTTCACACCCCTGTGTACAGTGGCAGTTCCCCATCGCCCCTTCGTTTCTGCTAGAAACTTGAGATTTGTTCTTGGCCTGCCTGGAATCTCCTGACTTTTGTCGATGGGCCATTCCCACAGGTCAAGACAGCAAGAAGTCAGTGATACTCCTAAGTTCCTTTGTTGTTTAATGTACATTTTGCTTCCCTTTTGCATATCTCTGTGTCCAGTCCTGAGTTTAGTTTGAGGCTTGTGCATTTGTTCCCTTCAGGACACAGCAGTTACTGCCAGCAGTGCAATGAACTGCACCATTCCACTGAGAGCTGAGGACTGTCCATTTTCCTAAGCCTTATTTTAGGAAAGAGTTGAACAAAATATTTAGAGGTAGACAGAAACTGTACGTGCAACTAAATGGAAAATTACAGGATTTTTTTTTTTAATAATACCTCATCAAATATCCTTTATCAAACATATTATGTAGTCGCCTATAAATGTCAAGCATACAATAATAAAAACTAGCTGTAGTGGGTAATGTGAGCCTAGTCTTCTCAATTATATTTAAGAAAGGCAATCCCCTCCCCCAAATTAATCAAATAGATAAGCTCAAATAAATAAGAATAGTTCTGTTTTCTCAAGTGTATCAAACACACATTGTCAGAGACCCATACCAGAAATCTGGTGCTAAGAAAGTGCTTCCCAATCCATGAAAATAGTGCCAGGAAGGGAAGAGTTAGAGAGGCAGATTCCACTTGGATAGATCTCCAAGAACTAAGGATTTTAAAGGTTTTTGCTGGGGGCCTATTGTGTACAGCAGTGCAATAGCAAATGCCATTAGTGTTACTGATGTCTTCAGTCCTGTACCCAGACAGGTACCATGAGCCTTGAGAGTACTTGGCCCTGATTGTTTTCAGTTTGGAAGTCAGCTCTGTAGATCAGTATCACTCTTATATTTTGGAAACAACAAAACACCTCCAAGCACCAAAATATCCCAGTGAACAAAATCCCAGCAAAGTCCCCAAGGGTCTAGTGCCCATGTTACCAGGAGGAGACACAAAGTTAAAATGAAAGTCTGCATATTTTTTTTTCTGGTGTCCCAGCATAAATAGAAGCAAATAAAAAAATAAAAAAATAAAATAAAGTACTTTGAATCTGACCCTGAAAGTGCTGACTCATTAGAATTTGTGCTTTAATACCTTCTATTTGTCTCCATGCTGTTCACTGCTCCATTGCAATAAGCTCTGAATATGCATACCACACACCTGCTCACTCTGTCTAGTATCTCCTGCAAGGGCTTATATTTTAAACCAAGAAGCCAGACAATGCTCAAGGGAAGAAGTGTCACATTTTACAGATGGGGAACTGTGATACAGGCTGCTGCATTTCTAAGTAGCTTTCTGAACATGAATATTTGCATATTTGTTCAGAACATCTGCGACTTCAGGTTTACAAGGCTTTTTAGGACTTTGTATATCATTCAGCACTCTTTTCCCACAGTATCTCTCTTCTCTTTGATTCTTCATTGCCCTCCACAAAATATCTCGAGACAGACCTTTGAACATAGAGGGGATGCTCTGTGATCAAGGGCTGAAATGCACAGGCCCCGTCACAGACTGAGGCTACCGAACAGGATGGATCATTTTGTGGTATACTGAGAGCTTGCTCTTGTAGACAATATTCATGTGATATTTCATGCAATTCTTACCACATACCTTATCATCTCTCCTCAGCAGACTTTCTGTCTGTCTGCAAGGCTGTTTTTTGCTTCCTTACCTCAGAGCATTTCTTACAGGATGGAGTAAGAGAGTAAAATCCTAGCAGTTATCCATGATATGAATTACAGTTGAGACATAATGAGTTGAGTCCTACCCTTTCTTACCAATAGCTCATCATGGCATCTACTAACATCTATTACCATGATATAAGTATTAGTTCCATTTGGGATAACAGATTTCTCTTTTTATGCATCATGTTCTTGTCACTTGAAGATGGAATCATGAGGCCATGTTGCATCACTCTGCTGCAAATAGAAGCACCCTCTCCTGTGCAAAGGTTCATTTTGCAGGGAAAAAGGGAGTGCAGAG
>JAWWLV010000179.1:56202886-56227016 GCA_035041135.1 Platyrinchus mystaceus
TGCAGCTGGTGGTTGTTCGCTTTCTCCCTAATAAATTTTTCTATTTATACCGTGTCGTGTCCGTCTCAACTGCGACAGCTGAGTCTCTTACATGTGTCCCAATGCTGAGATCTTTTCTTTGCCTGCGTGACACAGTCAGACACTGTCTGACAAACCAGATCACATGCTTATTTTATCAGATAAGAAACATTAAGTTTATCTGATGGGATATTTTAACAACAGAAAATAGCATTTCTATATGTCCTTTCTCATCTGTAAAGCTGCTTTTCTGTTTATCCAAAGAAGTCAGGATTTGCAGTTTTTCCATGTGGATACATTGCTTGGTACCTGGCCCCTAATACCCCTAGTACTCCGTCACAGAATTATTTGGAAAGCACCTCTGGAGATTATCTAGGTAAATTTCCATGTTAGATAAGGCTGCACGGGTCTTCTGAGACTTTTGGTTCAGTGTGTGTCTGAACAAAGAAATTCCAATGATTTTCATTAAGAGAAGATGCATAATGATATAGTAATTTAGAACAGCATGCAACTTCAGTAAGGCAAAAAAATTACAGCTGTTACATCAGACCATGATAATGCCTGTCTCTTGCATCTGTGGCACTGGGCTCTAATGTTGGTTCATAGAATTATAGAATATCCTGTGTTGGAAAGGACCCACAAGGACCATTAAGTCCAACTCCTGGCCCTGCACAGGACCATCCCCAATAGTCACACCACATGCCTGAGAGCATTGTCCAAATGCTCCTTGAATTCTGTCAGGCTTGGGGCCATGACCACTGCCCTAGGGAGCCTGTTCCAGTGCCCAACCACCCCCTGGGTGAAGAACCTTTTTCTAATATCCAGCCTAAACCTCCCCTGACACAACTTCGTGCTTTTGTCCTATCACTGGTCACCAGAGAGCAGAGATCGGTACTTGCCCCTCTGCTTCCCATAGTGAGATGTCCCCTCATTCTCCTGTAGGCTGAACAGATTGAGTGACCTCAGTCACTCCTCATACAACTTCCCCTCTAGACCCTTCACTGTCTCTGTAGCCCTCCTTTGGACACTCTCTGATAGCTTTATATCCTTCTTGTATCGTGGCTCTGAAAACTGCAACAAAGGGCTTGAGCTGAGGCTGCACAAGTGCAGGGTAGAGCGGGACAATCACCTTTCTAGACACTCACTATTAATCAGAGGAAAAACATCAGAGAGATTTTTAAATTCATTGAGGTCAATACCTAATTTGCATCTGTTTCAATCAGTTCAGAAGCCTGTTCCTCTGGTTTCTTCTAAATTCACTGCTATTATTCATCAGAGTTTACATTTAGACTATGAAAATCCTGAGGCTGGGACAGTTTGCATTTGCATCTTCAGAGATGTGTCACCAGTGCTGGGGCTGACAGGGACTATTACAAGCTGTATTCAGCTGCTGCTGGAAGTTTGATTTTCAGCAAAGTTACAGATATTCTGAGATTCTGATCTCTTCTTGATACCTCAGAGAATTTGAATTCTGGGATGTATACGAAAATTGAAACATGGAATTTGTTAATTAGCATCTCAACAGAACTTCACATTTTTCCAATTTAGTATTATGTGAGCTACTTTTGAGGAAAAAACATTTTGTAGGTAGATACCAGAGGAGCAATTAAATAATGATAATAAAAAAAGAAATATGTAATAAATATAATTAATTGAGGAAATATCATTTTGGCACAATATTTCTTTCCACAAGAGTATAAGAATAAAACATAATATATTGAAATATCAATGGAAATTTTAATATATTAAAAATCATGTGTTTACATTAATATTAAGATTGGCAAATACTAGTTCAATTCAGAATTATGAACGTGGATAACAGTTTTCAAACGTCACAGAAATACAAAATTACAAATGAAACAGAATGATGCTGTGAAACACTTTACAAACTCGTACTCAGATTGACTCATGATCTTTGTTGGATCACATAAAAATATGAAGAAGCTGTTTAAATATATCTTGGCAGATTTGTACAATTCTTAATTTTTAAATTCTGATTTGAAGGCACGGGGAAATGCTATCAATAAGTTATTCATAGTAAGAGTGGTAATAAGCAAATAAGAAATTTGCTGCACGATGGTCTCCTGTGTGCACCTCCAGCATGTCCAAGGGAGTTCCCAGCTGTGGGGAGCAAGGACTGTGCTCTCCAGGCTGCCAGCCCTTCCATGTCACTCAGGCACTTGTCTCTTTTACAGACAGTGTTAACTTACTCAGAAATGAAACACAAGCTCAGCAAACGTTCAGAGATGGCATAAAAGAATCTCTGACTCCACTTGGAAATGTATAAGTTTTCTATATATGTCAGTGCATTCTAGATTTGACTGCAAAAGAAGTAAAATTTACTACTTGTAAACTGTCAAGCATTGCAATTGTACATTTTAAGAATTTCAGGACAGTGCAGGATCTTGACTAATGCAGCAGCAGTACTGTCATTCTGTGCTACCGCTGTTCTGCCCTCTAATTCTCCCAGAATGTGCAATGCATACAGAAGTATGAGAAACATTTTCAAGGCTGTCGTTGAACGACTTACTAATTTTTAATATTTTCCACTGGTTAACCACAAACTGCAGAGTGCATTTATGAGACTCTGAACATGCACCTCCTCAAGAAGCAAAAATTTCAACCATAAGAATGATACGTCATTCTCCTCAGCAGTGGGTTGGGGTTTTTTTCACTTGGACGATAAAACTGATTTTATTTCATATGAGCAAAAGACTCAGTCCAAAAAATAAGCTTTTAGGATTTCAATTTGAGTCAAAGCAAATTACTTAGTTTATTCTACATATCCTTAGCAAAGTAATATTTTCACTGATAATACTGGTGGGCAAAGTTTGTTGTAGGAGACAAACAGAAGAAATAAGAATTATTGCTCCCGTAGTGTCCTCGAGGAGTTGCTGACCCGTGCAGGACATGCAAGATGATGTCAGCATGTAAATACTTGTGTGCTGCAGTCTGCAGCTGGCATTGGGACCTTCTTATTTGTTTCAACATCTACCTGCTAGCTGCCACCTTCTTGGTCTCTGCCACTAGTACAGGTCTTCTGAAAGTTGGACGAATCTGTTAGTTCTTTGTTTTCTTCTCTTTGCCCTTCTTCCCCTGATTCTTCTTGTATTTTTGATTTTCTGCTGTCAGTCTTGCAATTAATGGATGAATTTAGCTTGGATGAGTTCCATCTCCATCTCCTTAGGCTCCTGTAACAATCTTTTCTGATGTTTTCACTAACCAGCACATAGATAATTGGATCAGCAACACCATTTGCAGTGCCTAAACACAGAAATGCTGTAGAAATTGAATATATCTTCTTTTCAAATGGACATGGGCAATTCTGATGAAACATGAAGTGTATGGCTCTTATTATGAGTACCACATGATAGGGAGCAAAGCAGATCAGGAAAATTACAATAATGGCAATAGCCAGATACTTCACTTTGGCTTTTTGGTGACAAGTCAAGCTGCTGCTGCTCTTTGTAATTTGAAAAATTTTGTAGTTTGTGAAAATAAGGATTGTGAAGGGTATGGCAAATCCAAATAGGAATCTAGCAAAGCTGAAAGAAGCTAATTTTATGTCAAGGGGCACAGTCTCAAAGCAGGTTCTATTTGTGTGTTGTGGTTTATCTTCCATGTAAAATACTGGAGTGTGGATTACTGCAACCACAGCAAAAAGAAAACAGACTATTATGATGGCCTTTTTCTGTCCTCTTCTCCCCCTCGATTCCAGAGGATACACCAGTGCCACATAGCGATCCAGAGAAATGCAGCACAAAAGCAGAATGCTGATGTATATATTGCAGAAAAAGATGAATCCTGTTATTTTGCAAGCAGTGTCACCCATGGTCCATCTGTGCATGTTTTGCACATAGACAATCCAGAGAGGCAGGGTACTTATATACATCAGCTCACATAACGATAAACTGAAAATGTAGATGGCAATTATTTTATTCCTTTGGATTTGTACCAATGTAAGCAGGGAAGTTAAGCAATTTGCTGGAAGGCCTATGGAAAAAACGATGCTGTAAACAGCAACCAGAAGTGGCTGGCTCTCTTCATAGGGAATTCCTGGGCAAGTGAAGTTACCATTTGTGTCTGGACAATCTTCCATTATTCTTATTCCAGCTGGTGTTTCCTGAGAATCAGAGGACAAGGTGGAAAGTTAGCATTGCATCACTTAAAAATGTGTCAGTAAAGGTTTTGGCCCTGTAGGTGCCCACTTGACATGTTAGGGGAGTAAGTGGGATGCTTGTCTTGAGGAAGCATCTAAGACAGGCAGTTTTCCAAGTCCTGCTGGTTTTCTGTGGCGACCCCCTGAGAGTCAGGTCTGATTCACTTCCAGGAAACAGTGCTGTTTTTCTTGACTGCAAGAAATTTCATTTTATTAAAACAGTGTTTGTCTGTTAAAATGGGGTATTGGGGACTGTCCGAAAACCACACCTCGTAAATAAGACTGAGCTGCTGATCCTAAAGACAATTCCCAGAGTAAATTGAGGGCATTAGTCTTCAATTATTATTTTTTAACCAAATAACAAAAAAATGCAAACTGTAGAGATTTCAGAGACAGACTTCCAAATGAAGGTAACATTTATGGTCACTCAGGTGGGGGAACCATCTAAAGTGGGTGATGGTAGTTCACAGAGTCATAGAATCAGTAAGGTTGGAAAATAACTCTAAGATCATCAAGTCCAACTGCGCTGTTGTGTCAGAGACTACCCTGTATACAGCAACCAGAATCTGGCCACTGGTGTGTACCTGCACACTTGTAACATAGTGGGTCAGGTCTGTCTAATTCACACTTCTCTCCTCCCTCCTCTTAAAAAATAACAGCTGAAGAAGTTAAATTTGTAGTATGATACAACAGCCACCATAGAAAGTCAATGAAACTGCCAACCACATCTGTTTGATATCTCTGGGACACAACAGGAAATAAGGGCAGTTAGAGGATGTAGACAAGACCAAAGAGAAGAATATACACATTTAAGAGATGGAGGCAAAGAAATTTAATGCTCTTTGAACAGAAGCGGTTACAAAAATCTTCACCTTTTCAAGATGGCCATACACAAAAGCAGACCTGGCATTTGGGTTATGTTAAGTAGTGCATTTCTTGAAAAGTCACAGGATGATTCCCATGCAGAAGTATTCTCCAAGAGAATAGAGAAATATGGAGCGGGTGCACTGTAATGGTGGTGTGTGCCCTTAAAAATTGTATTTTGCTCTATTTATGAGTTGAAATTGTCCACTGTATAACATTCTTGATAAAAAAAGGTCGTGTCTGGCTTAATCTTTTATGGATTCTCCTATGGGTGGACACCTACTCCAGGGTAAGTAAATCTACTGTCTCCACAAAAAGATGTGTTGGCAGAAACAATCCCTTCAGACAGAGGAGGCACATGGGCTTTTACAGTCCACACTGTGTGCGTGCAATTTTTTTAACCCTGAGTTCATGCAAGGGAGAAACTTTTAGCAGCCTTTGAACAGTTATTTATTGCTTGTTTGGGCCCATCTCAAGCAGACCAAGGGGAAGCAGTTTGCTCCCAGTGCAGTGGGATTGTCTCCTGCATCTCTGGGAGGGTGGACAAGCTGGTGGGGCCATTACTTCCCCTCCATGTGGGCAAGAGCAGTCCCTGGGGTGGCACAAGCAGCTCCACCCTGAATGCTTAACAGGGCACCTGCCTTGCAAGATCCCTAGAGCTTGAAGGACAATCAGGTCCCCTGACTTAGTTTGTTTACCAGATGATGAGAACAGTGTGAGAAAATGGACACAGATTGCCTTGGTCTGCAAGACCCTCACAGCAGCACAGTGCTGGACACAGCCATAGACACCAAGAGAGCATCTCCTGTCCCATATTCAGAGATGTTCACTTCCATCAAGTACCCCAATGCAGTCAGTTTTGAATAAAGATGCAAGCAAGAAGGCAGAGGCCAGTGGTACCTGCCATCCCCAGCACCAGCAGCAGAGTAAGCTGTTCCCTGAGGTGGGAAGGTTTGAAAGGCACCTCCTCAAACAGAGGAACTGAGAAAGGGCTGTGTGCATAGAGGTACAGTGGAGAGTGTGACCCCCCCTCTGGGACTGCCTTCCACTTCCCCACAGTAAATCTTCCACTCTTGAGCTGACAGGCTGGTGGTTGCTGCACTGGTTGGGCCAAAGTATCTTTCCAGAGGGTCACGTACCTCCCACTCTGAGAACTGGACTGGAGTCTGGTGGGTATGTTGAAGGGGAATCTGAAATTTTATCCCTGGACACAAAACCATCCCTCTCCTATCTGCTAGTTCCCCATTCTAAAATCATATTGTAGTTGCTAAAAGCCCCAGCATTTCTCATGCCATTTGTCACTTGCACCCAAAATCTCACACAGAGCTCAGCCTACAGCAGTAAGGTAGATGAATATGAACGTGGAGAGTAATTTAGACATAATCATGCCTTCAAAGAAAAGTTGGATCCAGTATTGTCCCATCTTAAGAATCACTGTAGAAGAGAATCCTCAGTGCTGTTTGGGGAAGACATCACAGTACTCAACAGGGCTGCAGCCAGGTTGTGTGTCAGAGGGTGCAGTTACTTCCCTCCTTTCCTAGCAGTGAAAGTGGACTGAGAGCTGGTGTTAACTTACAAAAGCAGTGGTTGTGATCAAGGCTGGTGGTGACTTGGATTTTTTGCTGTCTCTGAGCATCTGCCACCCATGGTGTAGGAAGAGGTGTTTTCTCTGGGCCACCTCCCAAACTGCTGTGTAGAGGGGATAAAAAGGGTGTTTGATTTCAGTGTCAGCAGCAGTTCTCTGCCCAGACTTCACCTATGAACTGACATACAAGAGCTTGTCTTCAACTCAGACGTGCCTGATCGATGTGAGAGCTGCTGTTCACCTGCACACCACAGAGCTGCTCTACACCTGTGCACCACAGAGGGACTTGGAGACCTCCCCTTCTACAGGAAAGCACAGCAGGTGAATACAGCTCATGGGGCAGGCAAATGGGGACAGCCAGGGCAGGGACATGGCAGAAGTCACACACCATCTCACTCATCAGCACCTTAACGAAAACACTTTCAGATTGGTTGAATTTCTCTCTCCTCTCCTCCTTCTGGGCTTTGCACACTTCTTTTGACCCTGTGTTTGTCTGAATATTCTTCTTTCTGCACGGCTTCTACTCAGGCAGCTGATGGTGCAGGGCAGGAAGGAAGTGGTAGAAGAGTTCTGCTGTAGACACATGTTCCCAATGTTTGTTTCTCTTGCTTCTTTCACCTCCTTCCCTCCCACTCTGCTCCAAGTCTCCTTCCTATGCTCAGCACCTGGGAGAGAGCTTTTCCTTGGTGTTTGGCATATGGACTAATCCACAGAGCTGGGGCTGACCTGAAGAGACCTTCATCCTTATAAGACTATCAGCTGCCCAGAGCAACGCCTTGGCTGACACAGTGCAGGTAAATCCATAGGTGTGGATTTACACTTGTAGAAAAAAAGTGTGTTCTGAATGACTCTCCAGGAGCTCTGGCCTGTCAGCTTGGAAGCTTGTATCCTTCCCAGCAGGAATACTCTATGTCCCAGCCCCACATCAGGAACAAGGAGAGGAGAGCATCCATTTGCTCCACTCCCTCACCTACTCTTGGCTCTCTGCCACTGGACACTGCATGCAGCCCCAGTTCTGAGCTTTACTTGTCTCTGCTCAGCTCTCCAAGCCTGCAGAGGGGTTTGCTTCTCCAATGGAAGATCACAAAGCAGCACTCAGCAGAGAATCTATGAAATTTCTCCCAGTGACATTGCCCCTTGTGATGACCCACGGTTAAGGGGAAGAAAGCACCACTACAACCCACTCCTTGACTAAAGTCAGCTTCTCTGGGCCTCTACACCCCTCTTCAACTGAATGCATATTGTTATCTTTTTCTCAGGCCTTTAGAGTTTACTGGGTTGATACTTGGCTCAGCCCATAAGATTCTCAGTTCTTGTCTTCCTCTGTGGTATCTAGGCTAACCTGCACCTCTTAATTCAAATGAAAAATAATAATAATTACAGAGCTGAAAAATCCACACACCATTTTCTGCTAATATTTGTGATAAGCAACTTTGATTAGAACAGCAGAACTTAAAAGATTTATCACATTCAGCAATTTTCAGGTATTTATAAATGGTCAAGTGCAGCTGTGATGGCACGGATGAATAATATCCAAGAACACATTTGTGAGTTACAAGCTGCTCCAATGCATTAGGTTTCTTTGCTGCTTAGTAGCTTTCAGTTGAGCTAAGCCTCTCCAAAGTAGCTGTTTTCACCTTTCTGTGACTTATCCTTATCTGCTAGGTCTCACCAACCATAACTGGGTGTTACATCAGGTCCTGGCCATGTTTTGCATCAAGAGCTCAACATATATTTATCATCACTCTGAGGCTTCTTGCTCTGTGAGACTCACTGCACGTGGCAAACCGCAGTCAGCATGTGCACATTTGTCACCTCAGGATGTGCAAAACATCTCATCTTCCCAGACAGAGACAACATCTCTGGCTCAGGAAGCACCTGAGCAAAATCACTGGGAGATGGGGTAGTCCACTAAGGAAGATGTGCTGCATGTTTGCTCTTTATTTACACTCTTGCATTTCTGATGTAATTGTGTTATGTTCATTCTATTAGTTGAATAGATAATTATGTTTCTTACTCCTAAAATGGAGTGCCTACATGGTCTAATGTATTGAGAACTTATGGAGAGAAAACCCTGGGAAAGGGCAGGGCACCTGGAGATACCCAAGTAAAAAGGGAATGGATGGAAGAGGCATGACAAACATGAAAAAAAATATTTTCTTGGGGTGTGGTGAGAAAGCAGCAGAGGTGTCTTGCTGCAAACCCACCAATCAGGGCTGTGAAACCAGAGTGTGATTGACTGCCCTTTCCTCATCTCCTCTTTGATCCTGTTACCTTGCATTCCTCATGGCAGGTGGCCTGTATTTACCAGGAGGAATGGAGAGGTGCTCTTTCTCAGGCTTTCCTAGGAAGTGCCAGATTTCAAATGCCAAACTGGTGTCTGTTTCAGAACAGATCTTCTGAATTGTGGACAGGGACCAAAACATGGCATCGATGTGCGAGAGCGCCTGTGCGATGGTCATCTGTCCTTTCCCCTACCCAGCACCAGGGAGCAGTGAACTATCTTACAGCAGTGCATTACACACCTCATGGGCAATGAAATCAGGAGCCTGGGATGCTGTGAGGTTGTGGCTTCACATCACAGCCACACAAGACTTACAACGTGTCTGACATCTTTTTTTCTCCCTTCTTTTTTCACGACCAGTAGCTCACCTGACCCTGCAGTGACCTAACTGGTGGCTCCTGCTGTTCATTTGAGCCAGTTGCATTAATCTTCTCCCAAGAAAAGTCTTTTTAGTAGCACTGAAGTGTAAAAAGGGAAGTGAAAACAAGCAGGAAAGCAAAAGGCTTTATTTTGCCTATTTTTTTCTTTATTTGTCTATGAGCTGCTCATGTAAAACTGTTTAAATTTCCAACAGAGAAGTTGGAGTGATAAAAATAACCCCTATTAGAAAAAATAACAAGGAAAATTACAGATACCATTACAAAGAAGAGAGAAGTGAAAAAAAAAGTACAGTAGTTGAACAGAGACTGGTTGAAAGTCTGTGGATTAACTCACATGAGATACAGAGGGACAGCAGAGAAAAAAGGCACCGTGAAATCCATAACATGAGTACAATTACATGAGCAAAGTGCTTTATTTCATAAAATTTTCTTTTTCTAATATTTTTCTGATCACCCTTCTATGACAAAGATGATTCTTAGAACTGAAAGTTTTGAGGTATTTATCTGATATTAAGAACAATTTAAAACAAGTGCAACGATGGTTAGGATTAAAATAAACCTTCTCTTCACACCTTCCTTCCTGTCCCCAATATTTGTAGATGAAAACAACCTGCATGTCTTAAAGCATAAATCAGCCCCTAGAGGAACAGGACCTGAGTTTCTCCTGAAGGGTTTTGTGTGCTTTCCTTGGTAGAATGTGGTACTGGAACTATTTGACGCGGGAGTATCACCAGGATGTCAGTCTGGCCACTCAAACCCAGTATCGAAAGACGTCAGTTCCCAGATGTGGCAGATCCGCTGCCTACAACACTTGTCACCAGCAAAATCACTCCTTGTCTCAACCTGGGCTTCTCCTTCTTGTGCAGAACTTACATTGTCTGCCTGGAAACTTTATGAACTATTACACTTTCCAGCCCTGAGCTTGTGTCTCTTAACTTGAATACAGAATAAAAAATTGCTGTGGATTATTTGCTCTGCTGTTCTTGGAAGTAGAAAAAATGTTTATGGTAACTTTGTGGATAAAAATAGATTGTAACCCATGAGCCCAGCAAGTCAGTGAACTGTTTTATTTTTTTCCCCCATTATTAATAGACAAATTAGTAGATGAAGTCACTCCTGTAAGCAAATCACAGAATAAAAAAGGAAAACCAGCAATGGCTCCATTCAGTTACCCTGCTTTACTGAGGCACACAAGATAATAGGATTTGAAGCTATATAATTTGAAAGCTGAACATGAAACTATTTTCAAACAACATTGTTTCAAATTTGGATGTAATATATGAATATATAATTTTCAAACTGTATGGTTTCAAAACTCTGTAAAGAAAAAAGGGTGTTTTTAAATTACAGGTCTATACTGGGAATTCAGCTTGAGCACAACTCCTCCATCTTAAAATACTTTTCCTCTACTGTGGTGAAGCAGGTAAGCCCTCTCTTGACTAGTGCTGGTTAAAACAATTTATGGGGCATTTGTAGGCCAAAAATAACTACTGTAAGGAAGCAGCAAGACCTTGGGATTGATTATACAGCCTTAATACTAAACTATATACTGCAAATACAAGCAGTCTTACAAAAACAGAGAAGATATTTGTTAAATGAGAGAGGATATTAACCAATTGCCTTTCAGGAGGGGAACTCAGCAATCATTTCTGATGAGAAGAAGATGTTTGATTTGTCTCATGATTCTCTGTTCATGGATGTGAACTTTTTGAAATTATAGATTTTTAAATGCTTCTGTGGAGCTGTTTTTACATTGATCTACTTCCCCTTTTCCACAATCTGCAAATCCCACAATAGTAGTAAATGTACTATTTTGCTAAAATAAGCAGACGTGCTATCAATAAGCGGAACTGTCATAATTCAAGGTTGACAAGGGGCCCAGTTTAAAGTTGTGATCCTTCCCTAAATAGTGTGTCTTAGTGCCATGTTACATGACCTGGAGAGGGACTGCACAGGAGAAGGCATACCAGGTGGGTTGGAGAGAAATGTATTAACAGAAGGTCCTGATACAGGATTTAAAACTGTCTCTTTAAACATATCTAAAAGCTGGTAGAACTACTTAAATGTCATACACTGCACATAGGGGAAGTTCACAGATGAAAAATAGACCCCAAAATCCACCCGTACCAGTGGACTTTTTTCTCCAGTCTCATGATTCAAAGGCTGTGACTCATAATTTTGGGACTTTTGGACCTAGCAAAGTTTCTCATTCCTCCCTGAGACCATCAGAGAGCAGCTGTTGCAGGGGAGATTTACTCCCTGGTACCTACCAGCTTGCCTGGAAAGGGTCTTGGAGCCAGAGGACTGGTTTCATGGCCAGAGGGCCACCAGGAACCCCAGAAAATTTGTCATAAACGTGAGGCTAAACTATAAAGCTTGCCAAGCCAAAAGGCAGAGGAAAGCATAGGTTTTGGAGCAGAGGCAGTGAAAGTGAGTAGCTGAGAGCAGCTCTGCTTCACACCCTCTTCCTCACACTTTCACATGCAAAGCCGTCAGGCACTCCTGTTCAGTGACTTCCTAAAGCTATCTCAGCTTAATTGGTAGCCTTGGTAATGAGGGCTATTTGTATACAGCTTCTGTTAATCAAGTGGCTCATTTGGAAACCCAACTGGCCAAACTTTCTTACTGGCTAGTGCTGGAACTACAAAGTCTTGGAAAAAGGAGGTGAGAAGGGTGATTCCCGTGCACAGCTCCTTTCTCCTGTCCCGGAGTGCTTATGGATGCCAAAGCACAGTCAAACGCCTGTAGATTTGGCAGTGAGAGCTTACATATGGATGAATACTGCTCTGGACTCCCAAAAGAGCAGGCTGAGGTGTTGGGGAGCAGGCTGTTTTAACAAGACAAGGAGCTAGAGCTGAGTGTGTCTAATTGCCAGATTTAAGGAAAATCTGACTTCAAGCAGCTGAACAAAGAAGCACCAAGACCTATGTCCAAACCCACAGGTCTACCCCTTAAAAAAGAATGCTCTGTTATCCTTTAGACTTTAGGATTTCCCTAGCAGCTACTTATAGACCTCCTTATTCTTGGCCTCCAGGCCTTCAAACAGGATACTCCTGCCAAACCTCTGGCACCTGCAGTTAGAAACACATCAGCAGCCACAGAAAGCCCACACTAGAGCCGTTTTCACCCTCCAAACTATCGCGACTCAAAGTCATCTCTAGGGCAGCAACAGTTCACCTGGAGTTGCTGGATATTTCTGTACTGAGGCCATACATCTCACCCTTCAGTGAATGCCAGCACAGGGCCACATTTGACACCTGGACCAATGCAAGGCATCAATAAAGGTCATCAAGTCCTGAGCAAGCAGAGGACAACTACAGCCACCCTCTGGTAAACAGAGAGACTTTTTCCTGCTAGCAGGGCATCACTTCCAGAGGTGTGAAAATTGGATCTTATCACCTTGTAGGCAGGCAAGGAGTTCAGCACACATGGCATGGGCACACCTTCTGCTTGTGACATCCCTTGGCTGGCACCCAGCACCTCTGTGCTCCTGGCTCCACAGAGGCTATGGAAACTCTTTTGCTGCCACACAAGAACAGAGAAATGCCGTAGCAGAGTAGGGTAGAGAGTGTGAGTTATAGTGATCATTCAGTTATCCTACCTTGCAGTAAGCAGCTTTGCTTGTTTTAATTTAGATGTGGATGGTACCTGGCTAATGGCTCTGTTTGTTTCTCATGTATTGGTTTGTTTTTAGTAAGGGTTGTGTCTACCCAAGCGTGGTCCTGCATGCTGTTGGCCTGTCACTGCTGGGCCCAGGCTCTGTCCTCCATCTCTCACCTGTTCGCATCCTGCCAACCTGTCGTCACCTGGGTCTGTCTTTCCCTGGATGTGGTCTCTGTACTGCCACAGTTCATTCCTGCCTTTCACCATCCCACTGCTGCTTTTCCTCCCTCTGTCCCAAGTCAATCAGTGGTTTTCAAACCAGGAGATTCACAAATGGTAGTTCATACCTCTTCTGTTGCTCAAGTCCCCATGGAAGCCAGAGGATGTTGTCTCAGGGGCACAGCCAGTGCCACCAGGCAGTGACACTTGTAGAGAATATTTATTCATAACCAACCACATCTGATCAAACTCACAAATTCACAAGCTTCCCTTCATCCTGCACTGCCACCTTCACTGCACCCATAACAGTCACAGAGATCAGTGGATTTTCCTACATTCCCAAAATGTGTTTGTCTCTTCCATGCCTCTGAAATCCCCCAGTCAGAGCATGGCTTAACTGGACTGCAAAGAGTGAGCATGGACAGGATGGCCACTCTTTGCCAGGAGCAGAAAAATGCAAAGGCAGTGTTGAGCATTGACCTTGTGATAGTAGATTAACTCTCCCCCTGGGGGTCTTGGTACTCCCACTGTGTGGGAGCTGCTTTGACATGGGAGCTGCACCACTGTGGTAGTATCATCAGTACTGAAGAGGTTGCTGGGGAAAAACAAGGCAAAAAGATGCTCAAAATAATTTTATGATCTGCCAGACTTAAGTGCACTGCCATATTGGTTTTCACAGAAGTCTAGCTAACTTCCCCTCAACATTTTTTTACTTTTGTCTAAAGTGGATGTGTTTCAGCAGGTAGGATCTGCAAAGCCTTGTGATAACCACCATGCCTTCTATACCCAAAACAATCCTATTTTTAACAGGGTTCTTAAAGATGGTATTTGACAATGCTCTGAACTCAGATACATTTCTTTGTTCTCTTTTGTCCTATGATTCAACTAACTGGGGAACCTCCATTTTCCTTCTTTGACATTTGGGTCTTCTCCTATAGCTACCAACTCCCATACTGGCAGCAGGGTTTTCCCCTTAAGACCTTAGTCTTGCCAACAAAAACCGTGACGCTCAAAGATTCTCCTTTGCACCTACACATGTCTCTGACATCCCTGTAAACCAGCTCTCATCTGCTAAATCTGTCGTGTCTTGTCTGAACCCTCAGCTCTGATCTCTCCTGACTCTTTATACATCTACCACAATGAGCACCTCATTCTTTGTTGGGACACTTGGGGTCTACCCTGGAAGTTATTACTGTAAAAATCCCAACTACTGGATATTTCCTGAAGTGTCCTGACACTTGACAGCAGTGCTGTTTGAGTGATTGTGATGAGGCTCTAAGATTGGTGTCTCCCTAAGGGGCATAGGAAATGCTGAACCTGAAGGAGCCATCTGCAGTTTCAGGCAGAAATCTGTAGAGAAGGGAGTGCTCAATTAAAACTGTGAGATTTCTGTAAATGTAGTGTCCTGTGTACACAACTGTGGAAAAGTTCTCAGAAGAAAACCAGTCTTGCCCATTAGGTGCTAATGGGCAAGCAGAATAAGTAGGTTTCTTTCTTTCTCCCCCCACCCACCCCATCACAATGAGGGTACTGGAAGTTAAGGAGCTGCTGGTTTAGAGACAGCAGCAGACCTAAATGGGATTATGGGAAGGGCAGGTTTAAAATAACACCAGATGCACTTTGGTCTTTGGCAAAGTAGTAAAATCCCAAATATTAACTCAGTCTTCATGTTTCTGAGTGTCAGAGATCAGCAGTACTGTGTGAATAAGGAATGTAGTATACCAAATCAGTCACTACAGAACAGCAGGTAAACTTCACAATTAAATGCCTGCCTTGCTTTTCCAGCAGACTAAGGATGAGAGGAAAGGTTGGCTGTGAATTCTCCTCAAAAGAAACCAGGCATTCATATTTCTATTATAATTCTGTATTCATGCCTCATGCACTGCAGTAATAGCTAAATCTAACCTCACAGCAACCTGTATCCTGCCAAGATCCTTCAATCCTAATCTGTCCCTGACTGGAACTAAAGCTGATTTGTAAGAGAAATGTGGTTTTTATAGGAAAGGGAATTCGTAAAGAAGACAGATAGGAAAGACTTCACGAACTGCATTGAACTCTAATTAATACACACCTAACAACACTTTTTCTCTGTTATATCAATCACAAGGAGATTTAGACTACGGTGAAACATCAACAGGGTCTGCATTTCTTAAACACAAATGCACAGCATGGAGAAGCAGTGACCAAACCAGAACAAAGCAAAATGATGCTAAATAGAAGCAACGCCTTGCCTCGGGGACAGAACACTTACTTTTTTTTTTTCTTGCTTTTGCAGAGGAGACGATGGGGTGCTCCAGCTCCTGCCGTGCTCACAGGCTGCTCTGAAAAAACTGCAGGAAGTGTCTAACTTCCCCCACGTGCAGTCATAAGTGACAAGCTAAAAAGAAAGCACTTAACTTCACCAGACTCTCCAGCTGTGTCACTTTTATTTGGGTGTGCACAGGACGAGGCTGACCAGTGCTGTCAGGAGAGCAGCTAGGAGGAGAAGTCTTAAAATGAAAGTGTCAAATTCTGTCACTTGTACAGGGGTGGGAAGATGCTTTTGTGACTGCCAGACTCTATCTGGGCTCTTGTTCTGAGTTTTCACCTTAATCACTGTGCTGATGTGCCCTGGAGGGACAAGAGACCAATGAACTGCCCCAAACCCTCCTGACTCCTCGGGAGCAGGATGCCTGTGGTAGGTGCTTATTCCTTATTTGTAGAGTAGAGGTAATCCCCTGGCTACATGTGAAATGGCTATGTATTGAAATAGGTGAGAGCCAGTATTAGAGCCCAATAGAAGGGAGGGGTGACAGGGGAGAGACTATTCTGGTGCCAGCAGTGTTAGAAAAGGCTGAAAATGAGATGGTGGTTTGAGCAGCTTCAGGAAGTGTTCATTTGCAAGAGTTCCTTACTAGCAAAGAGCATTGCTATAAAGGAGCACATGATCTCTGCAAAGTGCCCCAGCACAGGCTTTAAGTGAAGGAGGAAGAAGATCCCAATGTTATTTTGCCAGCCTAGACCTTGTTTGTGAGGCCTGTTCCATGTGTTTTTGCAGATGCTGTGTGTGACTCTGCAAAAGTCAGTTATGAACAGATTTATTAAGTTTTCAGGCAACTTACCCATCAACTTCTACCAATTCCACTTGTAATGAGGTGCTGACAGGACCTTGTGAGGGTCTGTCAGTGCTTGCCGGCTGCCAGGGACTAAGGTAGGACAGGGTGGAACTGGGTGGTAACCTAAGGCAAGCAGAGTTCTGAATTTACTTTTGATATCTGTATCAAAAGCAAAATATTTCTGTTGAAAAATTAAAGAAATGCTTAGTATGTACTTTCATTCTGGTGTGAAAATGTTACTTTTGTTCCATTTTGCTGGAGAGGGTCTCTGGGGATGAGTCTTTCTGTAAAGAGCAATTTATTACTGGATCCAGAAGGAATTGAGGAAGAAGAGGCTGAAGCCGGTTTCCATCTGCAGAGGCGAATAGGTGAAATTTCTGTCTGTATCAGCTCAGCCTGACGGGACATAGGGCTGGAACTAGTCTGTGCACTTCCTCAAACACACGGTTTCATCTTGGTCCTCCTCTGTGTAGAGACCAAACCCAAAGGAAAACACGAAGAAGGACAAAATGATGTTTCTGAGATGACTAGAGCTGATTTCTCTGTGTAGCTAACCACTCTTCATCCAGAGATGTGGGCCAGAAAAGATCAAAATGCTCTCAGACCTGAAGAACTGGAGTTTTCACAGAGACCGGTGGGCTCCCCTGCAGTATTTTTGATATCACAGTTCCCATTTGGATGCAGTCAACTTGGAGTCAAATACCTGCCTGATTATTCTCTTACTGATGTAGGATTTAGGATAGTTAGAGGCACAGGCATTTTCCAACTAGATTTCATGATGAAACATTGAAAATTGCACGGTCCTGCATAGGGAAATGGAAGATGACACATCTCTGTGCCCCTGAATCTTCCAGTCGAACCTGAAAAGTATTACTATTTAGAGTCGCTGCTGCTTCCTGTTGCTCTCAGTACAGCCACAATCGACATCCCCCATAACCATTGCCCTGCAAGCTGAAGACTGATGCCAAGATTTCAAAAAACCTTTGACAAGATCTTCTATGACTGAGATGAACACAGATTTAGAGCTTCTGTGGGTGGCAAAACTGAACCAAACAGTTGAAGTAAGTTTTGTCTGTATTTGGTAGAGATATTGTAAGCAGTACAGTAATATAAATTCTGGCCTGAACTGTACTGTAGTGATGTCATATCTAGGCAGTGAAAAAAGATCAGATAAAGAACCATTTATAGCAGAAGGCAGAAACCCTCTGGCCTCTGTCTAAATCCAATTGAAGTAAATGGAAATGTTTCTTTTAGTTTCCTTGAGTTTAGATTGGGCAGTTTAAGAGTATTTGTTTCTACCATATAATTTCTCCATGCTATTTGACCAGTTGCCTTTATGGTAGCACATTTCAGCAAGTTAAGCTGCAGAGATGTCTTTTCTGCACTCTTGATCATTTTGCTACTGGGGCAGAGTGACTGTCCAAAAAAATAAAAGAAAAAAAGAGTCCATCCTTGTTTTAACTCAGTGCTGCATAACAAAGAAAATTTGTGGGGATTTTCACAGCACTATGATAGAGAAATTGCTTGTGCACCATTGACCAGTAAACACAAAAAACCATGGAAAACTGCTGGGGCCCAATGTCTTTGAAAGACTTTCAGATTTGAGTTTTTCACTCACCCTTTTTTTCATTTAGAAACTATAAGAGAAAAGGTGGTAGGATATTTCTCTCTTCCACTGCATATGAAAATGCTCTGTGTTAATGTTTTCTTCCCCTGGTTGTGACCAACAAGAACCTAGAAGTGGAGAAAACTTCAGATCATCTGCCTATCCTACCTCCACCTGCAGCTGAACACAGAGTCATGGTCATATAACAGCTCTTCAAATGATTACCCAGGAAGAAAATTTTGTACAGTTGTGCATCTTTTCCCAAGTAATTGAGGCTCATTTTTCTTGAAAAATGGTAGAATATGGCTTTGCAGCATGGGAAGTGCTCACCCGGTTTTCTGGCTTCCCGTGCACACCCAGTTCACAGCAGGGAGTGCAGAAACCTTCTTGTTCTGCTGCTGGAAGCAAAACGTGGGAGTTTCAGCTGCTAAGATTTTTCGTGCACTGGCTTTTCTACATGTGATGTGTGGGTTGACAGAGCTAGATTCCTTCTGGTTAGTCAGGTTGCATAAATGCCTGCATCTCACATCTGCACTGGAAAGTCCTCTTGCTTTAAGTTTGCCTGTTTTTGTGAATGGCGTGTGGAAATTTGGTCATCCTCAGTTTTCACTGGTGCAGTGGTGTACTGTGTGCCTCAGGGGTGGAAATCCACAAAGTGACTGATCATGCCCTCATCAAGAAAAGACCTCTCACTCTGAAAAGAAAAGCCCTACCATGCTGGACAGTCCTACCCCTTCATGCACTGGGATTGATGCATTCCCTCTCAGGAGCTCCCTGGCAGAGCACAGCTTGTTGCCACGTGGCAACTGAGAGACCTTTGACTCTACTGACTTCTCTGGGGCAACAACAGATTTGTCCTCTGTACGGTGAGAGTGAAGAGGTGCCGGTCTGTGCACTGGGGCCCTTGGGACAAGGTGGGGCACTCAGCTGGGTCATCTAACAGCCTATTTGGGAGATCCAAAAGTGGCACGACTGAAGCTGAGACAGCGGGTGCACTGCAGCTCAATGGATTTGTCTCCACGCTTTGAGCTCCACCTCTGAACACGCATATCTCCAAACATCCCACTCGTGCCACACGTGCAGCCTGGGTTGCAGCCTTTTGACAGACACGTCTGGCTTTTTTTCTTGTAAAAACCCCACCTTATACTAGGAAACTCTAACACCCACAGGGTAAGGAGGTTACAGTCGTTAGTGCATGGGGAGGAAAAGGGTGCGGTTCAAAGAATACACATTTATAATTTTTTTTTTTACTAACTCAAAGTAGAAGCAGCTCTGGGCCAACAGTTGAAGTTGGTTCAGCCTTCACAAACTCAGAGGGAAGTTCAAGCTGGTTTTGCACACTGTGCAAACAGCTAATGTGGCTACCCAGAGCTCTGTGCAACTGCAGGGCTCTTATGTTTTTGGTTATTAGACCTGAGGTTAATGCAAAAATTGTGTCAACCATGTAAGGTTGAGGGCTACGATGGGGAAATGAACTCCAGTTCAGCCAGACTCAATACAGCGTCATAAAATCTGTCCACCCATTTGAAATCCCTAAGATGTGGAGTGGCTGAAGGACTGGGAGCTGACATGCACAAAGTAAGTGCTTTGGACAAACCTGGGCTTTGGATCCACCAAATCCTACTCAAACACCATAAATCCAATTTTTTTTTTTGTTTACTCCTGCTGTTTTGTCCTTAGCCACCGTCATTTTTTCTGTAGTTAGGCTTGACCAAGCTGGTGCAGCAGAGATTCAAAGGGTGTTTGGTGTTTACATTGCATCTGCTCCTTCTGCTACGGTCAGGGACCCTCACTGCCAGCTCTCCATGGCAAAGATTCCAGCAGCCCACCCTGGAGGGCTGCAGCAAGCCCTGGGAGGGTGGGTGGTTTCAGGAAGCTGGTGCCCTGCTAGGGGAAGCTGCCACAGAGCTGGCAGGTACCCGTGGATTATCCCTGGCACGACCGCGCTGGGGCTCAGTGCCGAGGGGCACCTTAGAAAATGCTGCTGGCAGGAAAGCAGGAAACGCTTTGCAGAACAGAGATAACATAGAAAATAATACTATGTAAATGGCTTGATTTACCAATTTGCACGTACAGGGGCTGACATGTAAGCACACAGGAAAAGGAAACGGGACGGAGGAGGAGTGGGAGGAAAAAGGCAAGAAGACAACAAAACAGGCGGGCAGATTTCATCAGGGACAGGACTTAATGTCCTGGTTTTTCTCCAGAGCATGATGTGTTGTGGAGGTCTGCAATCACAGATGAACACTGAGGATGTGAGTCCTTTAGTTCAAAAGAATGTCCCTATATATTAAAATGGGCAACTTGCATCATCTTGGTATTCTTCTGCACTGGGAATTCCCTCTTGTATGCAGCTGGAATCACCCTGGGAATGACAGCTCTTGTCTAAATCAAACTGGTCCCTGAGTCACTGATCCAAACTTCATCAGCTCTGTGTGATGCAGAAGTCACAGAAGAAGTTGTCAGCCCTGTGTTCCGTTTCTCAGGTTTTCTCAAAAGCCATTTTTGCCAGAAGACTTCAGAGGTCTCTGTGATTTCATGTGAGTTGAACCCTCCCATGATCTGAGCCTCAGCAAGCAGTGGGATACACACCTCCTGCCAGCAGCAGGCATCTCCATAAGACCATCAGGCAGAACCTCTCTGCACAATTGATTTTTGTGAGCCCTTGCCAGACTTTTTGTGATCCACCTGACTGCACCTCAGGGGGGGAGCTGATAGAGCTGTGCAGGATCTACTTTACATTTACTTGTTCCTTCATTTGGTCCACTTCCTTTATGTTACTGACCTCCAGTGGAAAAACTGAGGCTCATATGTGGGTATGATCTGTATGGATGACAATATTCTGCAGCAGCCAGGCTGTGGAACCATCTCCTGCAGTTAGATGGTAACCTCTGGTGTCTTTTTTGAGGCATCTTCTCTTGAATCTTGAAGCTGGTGGGTGTGAAAGACCCCTTCTTTGCTAGAATCATAGAATAGAATCATTTGGGCTGGAAAAGACTGCTAATATCATTGAGTCCAACCATTAATGCAGCACTGCCAAGGCCACCACTACACTATGGATCCAAGTGCCACAATTAACATGTTTTGAACACTTTCAGCTAAGTGTTCAAAAATGTATTGTTATAAGCAACTTAATGCTTCAGAGAAAGGAAAGTGCCTGATGAAGGTATGATGTTCAGCCTTCAATTAAAGTGAAAGATTTAGTGCAGAACATATCTTGACATAGTTGCTTTGCCTTTTCTCAGATAAATTCCCTGATACAGTCTGAAAAAGAAAGTCTTGCCTTCCTTGAGACTTCTAGGTATGTATACACCTCAAGGAAAAAAATTCCAAGCTTTTTCCCCTCCTTTCCCACCAGTTTTTCAGATCCTCTTACTCTATCATAAAGAGGGAACAGGCAATAGAAAAATCTACTGGAAATCACCCTTGAAAATGCTGACTTTTGATCTCTAGCACTATTTTTTCAGTATAAAGATATCTTCCTATATATGTTGGTCTTTGTATAGACATCTGGAACTTTTGTTTGTGTTCAGCAGTTTCCATTCACTTAAACAATTATTTTACAGCCTGGGAATGTATTTTTGAAGATGCATTTGTGAAGCAACCATATTAATAGAAAGATTCTTCAAAATTAAAAGACATCCCTTCCATCACCTCTTCTCCTGACACTAGCAGCTTCAATCATTTGGTAAATAAAGCTAGTCATGGGAAGACAGATGGTGCAGCTTCACCTGGTTCTGGGGTGGTACAGACACATTTTAACATGTGAAACTGAGGATGGGAAGTCTGTCTGCCCTGCAGTCTGTGGTGTGTGAGAGTGATACCTGTGGTAGCTTTTCTAAAGTGAGTTTGCAAAGTGGAAGCAGGTGGACCTTGACACCACAAAGCTCTGCGTACTTCAGGTTACCCAGATGTGGGATGTTTTTGCATGAAACTTCAGTACAGGCAAACCTGCAGCCTTCAACATTTTAAGAAATGCAAATATTTTATAATTCTCCACCACCTTTGGTGGAGTGTGCTCTCAAATAATGGGAAGAAAACAGATAACTCAGTTCTGGACTGATCTTGTGGTTTCTTTTCATTAATCTCATCTCTTTCTGACTTCTAGTTTTCTCTGTTTAAAAGACAGCTGTGATATCTACTTCCTTTGAAGATGTTATGAGATGAAGTGGCAAAAAGATACTGTATGAGACTCAAGTATTATTACAAATTAAAAAAAAACAAAACAAAAACAAAACCAACAAACTCCAAAACCCTAGGTATCGATGTGTAATGAACATGTATGAAATTCCCATAATTCTGGAGGACTTAAATATCAAGACTGACTTGACTGAGCAAAACTGTTGTGCTGTGTGGTGCCAACATAACACTCAGGTCCCAGGAAAACAGGCAAGAAGGAGAGAGGCAGGTTGTAGTCCAGCTGCATCCTGGAGCTCCAGCTTGTGGAATACATACAGCAGATATATGGGTGAAAATAAAGCATGTCTTATTAGGCTCCAAAGTAACAAAAAAACCTCCCACTAATATAAGAACACCCATAAAATCTGACTTCCACTGGTCTGCAATAGCCCTTTCTTGTCCCATCATGACATCCTGACACTTTCAGGAGCAGGAGGAAAATGCTGTAAGGACAAAAGAAAAAAGAAGATGGTCCAGAGACACAAGCACAGGTGTCTTTGTTCTGCTTGGTTTCAAGATGCTTGAGATGCCTACATGTCAGTGAGGGCTCTGGGCAGTGATAAACAAGCTAATTTTTTTCCCAGGGAGGTGAACATGAGTATCTGCAGGTAGCTGCAGGAGTATCCATTGGTATCTTACACGTGACTTTAGGTGCCCTGGAGAAACCTGACATTGTACAGCCAGGCAGTCCCTTTGCTCAGAACTTCTTTAAAGACCAGGAAAGCAGCTGCCATGGCAGAAGTGTTGGTCATCAGCCTCCTCTTACCCACTTCAGGTGATTCATGTTTCATACATTTTGCTTTGTTGAAAACAGCTGCTTGTACTCTCAGTCAGAGCACCAGCAGACCCCTCAAAAGAGCCACCCAGGCCTGCTATTCCTATTGAGCCCAGTTTGCAATGGGTTTTATTTGTGCCACTCCAGTGGACACGCTGCTGTATGGACCAGACCCCCTTTCTTACAGGCACTGAACAAAAGTAGCATAAAACTTGCTACTAGAATGCTGCAAGCTGCAGTTTTTTACACAGCATCTAAGTAACTGTTGGAGCACTTTTACCATGCACTTTTACCAAAGGGGGGAAGGTCCAGCTCCCTTTGAAAAATAAATAACAGGATGGGTTTCTGACATTAAGTCAAGAGAACTGGCCCAACCAAGGCTCCCATAAATGCCAGAGGTGGTACAAAGGTGGTTGGCAGTACTGTTATGTTGGCTCAGCTGCCTCAAGAACTGAAGCATGTGCTTAAAATGCTTTGTGACTTGGAGTCATTACTGGGCTGGAGCTATGGAGTCAGCTCTGGGTCACTTTGGAAAAGAACAGCAGTAAGCTTGCAGTGGCTGCTCCTATTAGCACTTGGCAGCACAATTTGTAATACTGTAGAATCATAGAATAGTCTGGGTTGAAAGGGACCTTTAAGATCATCTAGTTCCAACCTCCCTGCCATGGGCAGGGACACCTCTCACTAGACCAAGTTGCTCAAAGCCCCATCCAACCTGGCCTTGAACACTTCCAGGGATGAGACGTCCACAAGTGCTCTGGGCAACCTGTGTCAGTAGTTCACCACCCTCATAGGGAAGACTTTCTTCTCAATATCTAATCTAAAACTGCCCTCTGTCAGTCTAAAGCCATTATCCCTTGTCCTATTACTCCATGTCCTTGTCAAAAGTCCTTCTCCAGTTCTCTTGTATCCCCACTAGGTACTGGAACAGGCTCTAACATCTCCCTGAAGCCTTCTCTTCTTCAGGCTGAACATCTCCAACTCTCCCAAATCTGTTTTCATAGATGAGGTGCTCCAGCATCCTGAGCATCTTCATGGCCACCTCTGGACCTGCTCCAGCTGGTCCATGTCCTTCTGATGTTGGGACACCTAGAACTGGATTTTCAGCTGGATGTTCAGCAGTGGTCCAGGTAGAGTTTTGCAAGAGCAGAGCAGAGGGGCAGAATCACTTCTCTTGACCTGCTAGCCACACTACTTTTGATGCAGTCCAGCTTTCAGCTTTCAGTTGGCTTTCAGTCGGCTTTCAGCACCCCCAAGTCCTTTACGGCAGGTCTTCTCTTAATCCATTCTCCCTCTGTCTGCTGGCTGTTGGAATGACCACCACCACTTGCGTCTCTTAGAACGCTTCCATCAGTGCTGCCTC
>JAWWLV010000179.1:56227116-56265856 GCA_035041135.1 Platyrinchus mystaceus
AGATACAAGGACTCCCTGAAACAATCTCTCAGCCTTGGCCATATTGATCTCCACCACTGGTCTACTCTGGCCTCCAATCGAGAGGCCTGGAGACACACCATCTATAACGCTGCTGCTTCTTTTGAGAACACACACAGGATCACTCTCGACGAGAAAAGACAACGCAGAAAGAATCGTGTCTTGTCGATCTCACCCGGGGAGTCTTTCTGCTGTGCCTTCTGCAACTGGACTTGTCTATCTCGCATTGGCCTTTTCAGCCATCAGTGCACTTGTAGCAAGCGTGGGTAGAGCCCTTCTCAAATCTTCGTTAGCGAAGCCTGGACATGATGATGATGATGAGTAGAAGCATCAGTGGTAGGAGAACAAAACAATAAATAATCAGTTATAATGCCTAAATGCTTTTGAAAAGTGGTGACAGCATGCTGGTATTTGCTCTTCAAAGTCTAATCCATTATTTGGGAATGAAGAGGAGCAAGCTCTGATAGTTAAAAACCTTATCAAGCTCAATCACAAAATCAAATTAAAAGCTGTATTCAAATGTAACTTGATTTATGGGGTGAATTATTACTTCATTGAATAAGAAATTTAAAATAGTTTAAAATGAAAAATCAGATTCTATCAGCTCTTGGTCTTTCTTTGTAACCACCAGATTACAAGTAGTCTCTAATTCTATGTCTGCTACTGAATTTCAGTTCACTTTATTTTAGCATGTTTGAATGGCATTTGTTTATGATATAACTAATGGGAAATTCCAGATGGAAAGGAGGAGTTAGTACATACAAAGCTGGACTCTGAGCTTTTCTTCTAAGCTTTGGTTTTCTTCTGAGAAGGAAAAAACAAAACAACAACAATTCCCTTTTACCAGTGCTTTTTCATCTGGCTGTGTGGGTGGTATTTTGAAATAATAGTTTGGTGGAGATTAAAGAAAGTGTGACTGCTGTCTAACTTCTATCAGAAGGGGGAATCCCAGCTCTTTAAAGAGCATGCACAACTAGACATGAGTAGTGTTATTATAGGGTTCAAAAGAAAAACCAGCCCAAACAATCCCCTTCTCAGAAAACCTCCCTTAGATTTCCAGTGTGTGCAGAAGTGGGCCAGGTCTGTGACCGGGGAATTCTCTCCCAGTGTTGGTGTGTGTGGCTGCTGGGTCTGGTCTCTGTGCTGAGTCTGAATCGCCCTGGAATAAAGCCCCCACTGCAGAAATGGGCAGCAATGCTCTGGAGGTGCAGACAATGGAGACCTCACCAGTCCCCTGATGTGTTTGGTCACTTCCAATGGTATTTTGTCCCAGTTATCAAAGAGCACTGCTGAGAACTGTCTCCTTTCTTCCAGGCTGGACCCAGCAGAAGCCAGGGCTTTGTTTATACAAAAGGAATACACCTGTTTAATACATAAGGAACACACCTGTTTTAACCTTCCCTCCTAAAGTAAAGCAGTCTTTAGTTCCTGGTCTTTTCTTCCATATAAATTCAAGGTACAAAAAAAGACATAAGTCCCAGGAGCCATTCTTAGTAGGCACTTAACGTGAACTCCCTCTTTGTAGCCCACATCTACGCCACAATCTGTTTCCTTCCCTCAGAAATCACATTTTTTATCATCGATGTCCCTAGATAACTACAGCTGCGTCTTCCTACATGCCAGTGCTGAGCAGTAAAGCACCTCAGCTGTCTCACTTTTATGCCTGGTAAAATTATGGAGAATAATCTGGGCATTACTGAAAAACACCCGGAAGACAGGACAGTCACTGGTCACAGCCAGCACAGGTTCATGAGGGGAAAGTCCTGCTTGACAAATTTAATTTCCTTTTATGACAAGGTTTACAGTCCTAATAATAATCCTTGATCAAGGAAAGACAGTTGATGTAATCTTTTTGGATTTAAGTAAGGCTTTTGACGCTGTCTCTCACAGGATCATTCTGGACAGAACGTCCAGGAAATATCTGGATAAATACATACATATGACTCCCCAGCCAGTGGTGGGTACCAGTCTGTGCCTATGAGTTCCTGTGAGGATTGCCTCTGGAGAGAAGACATGATGAAGAGAGGAGGGGTGGAAGAGGGTGAGGCCTGTACCTCTCCCACCAAAAGCAGGCCAAGTATATGGGAAATTACATTTATGTTTCATAAGGAAAGCAATTGGGGAACTGATCCAGCGACTGGGGAACTCGGCTCTCAGAAGGAAGTCCCAGTCCCTGGTGCTGAGGCTATTTTTGTCTTTTGACAGGCAACTGTAGTGGATCAAATGGAAGAACACTCCTGACAGCTGGGTCTGAAACACGCCTGCTGCCCAGGCACCCTGCCAAAGGTCATGCCCAAGGCCAGACCTGTGCTGGCACAGCTAGGAGGCTGTGGTGATAGTTAGGAACTCAAGAAACAAGTGGTGTTTTGTGAAAATATTTGTGCAATCAGCCTACACACAGTCACAGTAGACCGAGAAGTGATTTAATGTGATGGATAAAGCAAATAAAAAAACAAAGAGCAGAGCGAGTCCTGAACCTGACAGAAGATGGGGTTTGCTCTGGTCTTTGGAGGTCACTGTTGCAAGTGGTTGGTTCATAGTTTCCTCTTTTCAGATTCCTTTGAAGAGTACACACATGGAAAGACAGACATGTAGACAACAGAAGACAGTAAGAGTGGCTTTACTGGGTAACCAAAGGTTTGCCTAGTCCAAGGTCCCATCTGCAGCAGTGGCTAAAAGAGACCCCTGGGGCAAAGCAGTGTCCTGGGGGCAGCACACAGTGTTCTCTGCCCAAAGTTGCTCCATGACTCCACAAGTCTGCACATCAGTGACTATTTCAACAGGGATCTTTCTAGTGTTATGCATGAACTCAAAAAGATAAAGTCGTTTCACTATTTCTCTGCCTGCATGCAACACCAGATACACACACCCATGGTTGACTTATTTCCTTTTCTCACAGGGCTGTACTGGGAGCCCATGCTGTGGTCATTCATTGGTATTCGAAATCTCTCATTTCTCCAGCTCTCATATCAGTTATGGGATCACTTTTAGTGTTTTACAGGACACAATCTTGTTCCCTGGTACAGCATCTGATGCCTTGGAAAACCCTGAATCTGTCATGTCTGGGATGGATTCATCAAAGCTGGAACTCAGTTTGGAAAATTATTCTTGTTGTTCTTTGAAGGATGCCAATCATCATTTACTGCACTCTCACCCTTAGTTCATAGCTGTTTGCATCTGTCTCTTCTATTTGGCTGTACTTACCCAGTTCATCCTCTTTACCTTTTTGGAGTATTGACACACTATGAGCCCTTCTTCAAATGGAAGTGAAAGAGAGATCATGCCATCCCTTTCAGGAATGTTGATCAGCCATAGTCCCTATTTTAAATATCTTTTCCCTATTGGACCTTGTTTATGAGCCTCTTGATATTACTGAGAAAAAATGTCAATTAGCAACCCCGTGTTACACATGTACACAGTCTGAGTTCTTTCTGAATGCAGACAAATATCTAGTAAGTACTCTCCTTTTTTACATTACCATTAATTTTACTACCTCTCTCTATTGATATTCCTGCACTATTGTTAAGCTACTTTTGCCCTGAGTAGATTCTTTCCTCTGTTCTGAGGTGTGTCCAGAGAGTTCTAATTTCACTTATTAATTTCTCCCACTTAGTTATTTCTGTTTTATATTAACTGGCAACTGTTTCCCACTTTCACAGCTGTGATAGATCACTTTTCTGTTTCATACTGATTCTTTCATTTTGTCACCAAACCAGGATGAGATTTTTACATGATCTGTTTGCACTCTTGACTTGGAAATCCCAACATTTTGACCATCTGATAAACCCTCATCAAAGGCCTGACCTTCCATTCAGATTTTTCTACCCACATTTTTTCTACCAGTGAACCTGATAGTAATTTTCCTTTGAGTTAGAGAAAATTTAATGCCAAGTGTTTAAGGGCAGACAAATAATTAGGTCACAATCATGATGCCTGGTATTCAGAGATCAACAAACTCTCTACCTAGCACTTGGTTCACTGTGGTATGTTGTAAAGAATGATCTCACCATGGGTGCATACCTTATGTGTTAGAGAATTCACCTGTATCACCAAAATGCTATCTTTATTGGTTGTTTACATCTCTAGCTCTTGTGTCACACTTAAAATCCTCTGTGCACACAGCACTCTTCTTTCCACAAATTGGATGAGGGTTTAGTGAATAATGGGGTTTAGGGAAAAACTTATCCTACTTTTTGAATTTCTGATGTTGTTTAATGCTCTGATATATGGATCATCCTGCAGATTCTTCTTCTTCTGCTGAGCATCTTGTAAATCTGACTTTTCAGCTCCCAAGTCCACAGTGGTGCTATACAGAACTGCCCTCAGTCTGACCTTCCTAATCAACAGTTTTATTTCAGTAATCAGGAAAGTCATGTCACTAGGCTCCTGTGACATCAGCTGTGTCAAATTCCTTTATGAGTAACATAATTTTCTGTTCCTCTCACTTGTTACCAACCCTTCTAGCACACATATAAATGGCCACAGACTTTTCCTCATTCAGTCCTGTAAAGCTGCTGTCTGTGTGTAGAGTTGTGTGACACACTCTTTCTTGGCATTGGGTTTAGTGTTTTTGGTCTAACCAGCCCTAGATAGCTCCCTCTAAAAGTGTGGGGAACATACATGTGACAGTATTTTTTTTCTGTTTCTGATGTTACCCCTTTTCCTCAAGGACAGGAAACAAGCAAAAGCAAATCTGTTTGCCTCATACCTGTTGTGCTGGCCATGTACAGCTTGTTCTCAAGCTGTTCTGCTCTGCTTTGGTTCACCAGAATATCAGTCAAATACAATTTTTTTTTTGTGATCAGTCTATTATTTCATGTCAGCTCTAGCTGGATGAAAACATGAAAGACCTTAATGCTCATGAGAAAATCTTTAATTTTAGGATGTTACAAGATGAGTTTTGCTGATCTGTTGATATTCACGTGAACATCACCAAGTGAAACTGCTCGTGGATCACATCGCTCTTACAGCAATGAAAACTGGAACATCAACTACAGTATCTGGGTTGAGGGAAGGTGCTTGTGAGACAAGCTGTTCTGGAGGAAAGGAACAGAGTAAGAGATGATAACTGCAAGTGAGTGTGCATTAGAGAAAGTGAGAAACAGCATGAGCCAGACAGCTTCCTACTTTGGGACCTGCTGCAGGACATGGCAGGGCAGTGCAGTGCCCAGCAACACAGTCCCAGCTCCTGTATACCAGCTCCCATCCCACTGCAGAATGGCCAAGTCCATCCAGGACTTGCCCAGGTGGAGGAAATGTCCTTGCTTCTGGCTGCAGAGCCTAGAATGGGCTGGGAGAGCTACTGCAGGGCTTTAAGGAAGAGAACACAGAATCTCCCTGCAGGAGAGAGGAGAGCATCTTGTGATGGCCTGGAGCTTTGTGGGGTTTCCCTCTGTCCCTAGGGCTGACGGCCCCATAATGTCTTCCTACTGACTCAGAGAATTTCCTGACACTATGCTGAGAACTCTCCCTTGCACAGATCAAAACTGGTTTGTGGTTGGTGTTTTGGTTTTTTTTTTTGAGCATCAAAAACACAAAAGAAATTTTCTAGGTCCTCTCTGACTGTCTGTCTGGTAAATTGAGTAAGTCACTGGAAAGCGTGTGTCAGAGGGGAACTGGGTTGCCTGTCTGTCCGCCTACTTGTCTGTCCCCAGGCAGGATGTCCTGGATGGTTGGAAAGCTAGGTAGAGCTGTAAAATCCTAACAGCTACAGCCAGGGCTGTCAGCACCTGACCACCACACCAGGCTCACAACTCCAGGTCCAAAAGGCTACATGAGAGATGGCCTGAATGCAGCCCTGCTTTTGGCAGGAAAGATAACTTTTAATACTTAAAAGTAAAAATTCAAATTTTTACTTCTTAAAAGTAAAAATTTTACCTCTTTACTGCTTTCCTACTTTACTTCTTTACTGCTCATGGATGACTACTGCAGCCCCTCACAGATGTAGGCACCTTCTCTCCTCATGGACATGTATTTGCTTCCATGAGTCTGAAAGACAGAGCCTGGCTTCCCACACGTGGAAGAGCACAACTGTGCCTGGGAAGTCACCTGGGAGGAAACCTCACACTGGGCCAGGAGCAGCTCAACAGAGCTACCTGCTGCTGATATCAAGCTGCTTTTAATTTTTTTCTTGGCTATTTATTAAATACCCTCAAATAAATACCCCTAAATACCAAAGCCGAGGTCTTCTTGTCCTTGCATGACTGAAGGGATCTCACACACTTCCACACAGAGGACTCAGAGGTGGCACAGAAGAGCCATCACAATGCAGTGATCTGAAGAGAACCTTTCAAATCTTATGCAGTCAGGATTTTGTGTTTTTCTTGAGTCACTCATTGTAAAAGTATTTGAGTTACCCAGGGATAGAGAAAGTTATCAAAGAGTTTAAAAGAGGCAAATTCAGACATGCCTTGACTGTGCAGGCTACACATCCAACCTCTTTGCTCGTAGAAGGAATGTAGCTGTTTCCACATTGAAAAAAAATAATATGACTAAGATGCAGTATGTTTAAATAATAAAGCAACCCAGTCTGGGCCCCACTGAGTGTTAAAGCAAGACTCAGCTTGTAACATGTGGCTTTGAAGCCTCTAACTGATAGGTGATTTTTTGTCTGAACCTCTCAAACCATAGGAATTCAGGAATGGCCCAGGCTGACTCTACAAATTCTGGTTCTGCAGAGTGTCGTCCTCAAGGCATAGAACCATAGAATAGTTTAGGTTGGAAGAGACCTTAAAGATCATCCAGTGCAACCCCCCTTCCATGGGCAGGGACACCTCTTACTAGACCAGGTTGCTCAAAGCCCCATCCAGCCTGGCATGAGACATGGCTCTGTTCTCACTGAGCCATCAGCCTGCTCCACTCCTCACATGGTTATACCTGGCTGGATGATCTTGGTCTTGGGAAATGCTTCGTCTTGACAGGGAAAATGCCTGAGACTGTGAATACAACCATGCATCACCTTCCCATGGTTTGTCCTAGGTTTTTAGAGCTGGTCCCACTCAAGATTTTGTAAAGACTCTGCTTTCCCCAACTCAGTCAGTATATTCTTCCTCAACCACCATAAATGAATGAATGAATAAATAAATAAATAATCCTGCATCCCAAAAGCAGATCAATTATTCAGGGTTCTTCCTGAGTATAAAATCTTTGGAGCAGTGACATTTAGGAGGCTGTGGATCAGCTACTTTGCAGTGTCATGAAAATTTCATGCTGTCTTGGCAAGGAAGTTAGTGAGTCAGGCAAATGAGCTCTTTTGCTATCTCCCTGACCTGGATACAGACATACACAGTTTCAGATTACTGCTGTGGGGTGTATGGCTCAGAGAGGGAGAGACCCAAGTGCATTTAGGCCTTTGGCATCCAAGAGTCTGAGTTTCAGATGAGCAACACCCTTAGGGATATTTTGAAAATTTCAGCGCTGGTGGTCCTAAAATAAAAATAAAATAAAATTAAAAAAAAAAAAAAAAAAAAAAAGAAAAGCCTTACAGGTGAGTTGTTGATTTCTAAATGCAAAGGTTCAAATCATGCCCAGAACATCCACCTGAGAGTAACTTTAATGACCTGCTGCTGACACCCACTCCTCCTGGTCCTGACCACGACTGCTACAGCCAGCAGCACTGTCCTGAGGCAATGTGTCTCACCAGGTCTGCAAAGTGTGGCTGGAGGAGTGGAAACAGAAAATGCGTCAGCTAGTTGCTGCAGTTTTGAAGTTTAAAAAAAGCCAAATGTGGGGGAAATGGGGGAAGAGAAAGAAGAAAAACCAAAACAGTAGACCCAGCAGGCAGATTTAGTGACAGCAGAACCAATTACTACAAAGTGAGAATCGGAATTTTTGACTCGCTTGCAGCTTGGTTACACCAACTTTGCTGTACTGTGTTGCTTTATTTTCTGCAGCCCCTGCTGTGTTCCTGGCTGTCGCACTCCCACGCTCTCCCGAAAGGCATCAGGACCAGTTCATTCACCGCGCAAATCTTCTCTGCTTCTCCAACGAGCTTCTGCCGGCCCGGGGATGCTTCAGCCTTGAGCTGAAGGGCTCCTACCGGCTCTCGCCAGACGGTGTCACGCTAATCCCGCGGATGCTCTGCAGCAGGGCGCTTATCTCCCAGCCACAAGCACTGCAGTGAGGGTGCTGTCCGTCCTGCTGCATCAATGCCTTCTCAAGCTCTCCTTTTTGCACCAATCACACAGCACAGAAGGCGCCATTAAGGCTTTAAAATTTAATGAGCTCTAATAAAACCTCTCCCCGTGATATGCAACCCAAGCCCAGGCTATACTGTGGGAAGATTGCATTTGTGTATGGCTTTGTATCTTTCCCTCCTCGCTATTTTATATTCCCCATCACTTAAATAGCATTTCTGCATTTTTATGTTGTGGAGTTATTGCAGATTAACTCCATAAGGGTAGGTAGGTGTCTAATTGCCCCCTCTAATATGGGGCATCTGCCCACCTAACTGTAGAGTTTGCATTCCTGACAGCATGATAAATTCAAACCTGCCTAAATCTTGGCTTGGCTGAAATGATCATGCCTAAATCCTGCCTGATGACTTCCCAGCCCACAGAAACAAATGGGAAATCCATCCTCTCTCCTGATTTGATGAAGAGTTCATCCTCTACATTTACAGGGTGCAAGAAGCTCTATAAGTGGCTATATCCCATAAGCTTTCTCAGTACCAGTAATCTGTACTGGAAACAGATGCCACTGGTCTAAGCCTTCTCTTAGGCTGTTGGAAACCCAGACTGAACTTCTATTTCCTATGGTTTAAGCAGAGCCTCCCACGTCCTGAAAAACTGCTATGAGCATCCAACTGTTCGATCCTCCAGGGCCTGGTCTCAAAGTCTCCTGCTGAAGCTGTTCCATGTGGTATAAATAATTAAACATTCGTTGGACCAGAGAGAAGAAGTGAAAGATGTACTATCCAGCCCCAGAGTCAGGACAATCATGGGTGTAATGTGGGAAAGTCAAGCTACAGGTTCCTGCTCCAGTGAACAGTTAATCAGCAGCACAAGCTGGACCAGCTCCAACAGGAGAGCCTGAGACCCCCCATTCCCAAGGCCTCCAGGGCCTGTTCATTTAGGCATTTACCTGAAACAGAGGAGAAGGAAAACCAAGAGCAACCTGCAAAATCTGCAAGCACCTTAACTGCTGATGTAAGAGCTGAGATGTCTCTGTGGGAAGAACCTGAACTACCTCACATAGAGCCTGAGGGATGAGCTGGATCAGAAGGTTCCATCCAGTTCCATGTCTGTCTCCAGCCTTGGCTGAAGGCAGGTTCTGGTGAAAGAGAAAAAACACAGCAGAATCTTTATTGGTATCTCCGTGGGACACATGTTGGACCACCAGAAGTGATGATTTTCTCAAGTGGATAAAAACATGTGGTCACCTCTCCGGTGTTCTCCATAATTTATTGTTGTGCCTTACCCAGTTATCTCATTTCCTATGACTTAAGCCCCTTACTTTTCTTTTACATAGTGTTTTTCACCAGATGCTTTTCTTTACCTGACATGGTTGTGCAAGAGCATATGAAGTGATTTTATTTAGTCTCAGATTGGTTTTGCTCACTTTTCAAAAAGAAAGGGGAAAGAAAAAAAGTTTCTTTTTGAAACAAGCATCCATCAAAGGATCTCTCAATTCCCCAGTCTATTCCACCAATTTTAAAGTGGAAGCAAGGTGTGGAAAGAGAGTCAGTATCTTCCCTCTGATATATTTAGACAGAAAGGCAAGTGTCCAGGTCTTGACTGGGCCTGGTCTGAAGAAGAAAACTCCAGGCTAAGTTTAGCAGCTTCCATTTCAGACCTGAAAAACTGTGGGAGTATCTGAATTTATCCAGACTAGTAATTGAGCTAATGAAAAATATTTCTTTGCAGACCTATCCCAAAGGCTATCCTTAGATCATCTCAGCTGGCTGTGACACTCAGCCAAGTGAGTGGAGCTGCACAGGTGTTAAAACTCAGTAGTACCAGAAGACCAAGGCTCTCATGTAGGCTCCTTGTTAGGAAGGTTTTAAAGCACCTTTAAACATGTTTGCAATGCCCCTGACTTCAAGTCAAATCTCCTTGCTTAACACGTTAAAAGGTGGAATGACTTAACTTTGGAAGCCCTGGAGACTTCAGGGAGAAGTCGTTTGACCTCCTTGTGTCTCAATCCATCCAGAACATGAGAGCGAAAAATAAACAGCACCTCATCAAAAAAAGAAATAGATAGTGTGACTGACCTGAGCTTGCCTTGGTAAATAAATTACAAAGCCATAAAACTGCTTGAGGAGCTGCTTTGCCCCTTTGAAACAACACCCACTTTAGCCACTCTCTAAACACATCGCGCTGGGGGTGCCATAGAATAATGGCCAAGGAGCTGTTATCATTATCTACCTCTCAAGCCCCTATACATGTTTCCCAAGCTCGTGCCTGAGCTCAGGAGAAAGTACAAACCAGTGATGAGAGGTCCCAATAAACATCAAAAGAGACTGATTTACCCATGAGCTTTCCCAGCTGTTCTTGCCACACAAAAGCATCCCAAGCCCAAATTTATACCCATATCCTTCTCCATACCCAAAGGATTCACCTTGAAGTTCTGCTACCTGGGGCATTTAGATGCTGCTGCTCTCAACCCTGGCATTTAAATGCTGCTGCTCTCAACCCTGTTTGCTGCAATGCCCTATATTTCCTTGGTAAATAGCAGGCTGGCATGAATAGTCAGACTGGGTGATGTTGGAGTTACAGCTGATGATCCTTGGGTTTTCTTCCAACTCAGGATATTCTATGATTCTATGAATAAGGAGCAAAACAGCCAAGGACTGCTGGGAGAAGTGTCAAAGGAGTGATCTGGGATCTTGAAGATTAAAAGAAGTGGCCAACCAAACAAAATCTGGGGCTAGTGTGGTTCTGTTCAAGCATTGAGGTGACAGAATTCATCTAAATGAAAGTCAGTGCCTCTATTTCAGCACCAAATCTGAATGCAGAGTGAAAAAGCCCCATGGCTGTAAAAGCAAAAACTGTCTCTAGAAATGTATTTGTATGTAGTTAACCATAGATGGGGATTGATACTAATATAACAGGATTCAAACTGGGGAAAGATGCCATAAACCACACTGCCAGATGAAACATGATCCTCTGCCACACTGCTACTTCAGAAGTAAACCAAATGCACAGCATCCCATCAAACAGAGCAACCCTCAGCTCCTTGCACAGTGCTGCGTGGATTATCTGCCCTTGGATTACCTGCCTGTGACCTGAAAGTCTCATCCTGCCCATTCCCTCACCCCTTGATAACCTCTGTCTTTGGGAATGCAACCTGCCGTGGGTCACACGAAGAGATTACAGCCTAGACATTTAAGCTACATCAACACCTGTCCCCATGCTGCGTCCTAAAGACAGATGGGAGGGCAGTAGGATGTTTCCTCCTGTGTGTAAACAGAAACCTTCCTGATAGATCATGGTCTCATCAAAGAGAAGGTGCAAACTTGCTTTTCAGGAGTTGTAGAATCAGTGCTTAACTAACATGGAACTGGTGAGGAAAGATACAGTTTCTTGGCGTGGTCTTTCTATACTGCCTTTAAATTCTTGTGTAATTAAAAAAAGGCAAGGAAAAAATCCCAAACCACAACAAGCACCACTTTTTATTGCTCCCTCTATGCTTAATGAAGTCCTAAAGATTAGAGAAATGTACAGACAAGACACCTGAGCATGGCAGACCAAAGTTTATGGGCTGTATTCAGCCTGTGCCTGCCACTGCACTCAGTCAACTGCTGCATCATGTGGCTGCAGGAGATCTGTAAGTGATTCAGGTCACTTATTATCCAGGACAGTCAGGCTTTGGTAACGTGAGTGGAGAAAAACAACCGTGGCACTTGCATTAGGTACTCAAATGCCCTTTATCTTGAGCAGGAGGTGTGATTTTGTGTGTCTTGTCAGCTCCCCTCCTTTCCCTTTAACCGTGTGAAAGGCTCCATCACAACCAGACGCTGTGAGAAAAGGATGGAGTTTTGTCTTTGTTTTTAAGTATCTAAGCAGCTGTATTGTACCTCTGAGCAAGATGAGTTTGAAATGCATTTGAAAAGCAGCTAATTGGTGATCTCTGTTAGGCAGGATTGTTTGGGGGACAATCACACCTATTATTTCATTTTACTGTTTAGTATTGCATATGTTGTTCATCTTGAGTGGGGAATTTATCGAGGGAAGTGCAGCAAAAGCCCAGGATTCCAGACAGAGAGGGTAACTTAGATTTCCATGATATAAATATTCCCCTACATACAGTGCAGCAAAAGGAGCTGTTTGCTCAGGATGAGCGAAAGTGTTTTGTTGGCCTCCTCTCACGACAACTCATCTCGGGCCAGCCCCCGTGGGCTCTTGCTCAGATGGGTTTCTTGATGCTATCAGTAACAGCAACATACCTGCAAATGTCTTAGAGGTACAAACCTTGGCCAAGCCACCCCAGGAGCCCGTGGAGTTACCCTGACACACACTCTGTTTTCCAGCTGGAGCTTTTTGAGCAATCTGGATGACTTTATGAGCAGGTTTCCTCAGGCTTATGCGTACTGAGCTGTATTTAATGGGACATTTTGGAGAGTGAGACACTATTCAGTCTAAGAAGGGACTTGGGACTGGCCGTGACTTGGAAATATTGTGTACAGTTAAGATCTGCACACTCCAGTGAGATAGTTAATGTGGTTAAAATCAATGGGCTGTGCTAATTTACCTCAGCTGAAGCCTGCATTTCACATGGCTTTTCAGTACTTCCTTCAAACGATTAATTCCAATGTTTAACTGCAAACAAACTGACTGATGGATCAGTTAAAGAAAAATCTACTGTAAAGGGTCAAGGATTTAACCTGTACTATCTCTATTACTCCCATGCAGATCTTTCAGACCAGTTATTTGCATATGTTAAAATCTAATTTGAATTGTTCCTCACATAAAACTAGGTAAGCTTTTTTTTTTTTAATGAGAGATGTAACTTCAGGGCACCATTAAATTCTAATTAAAAATCAGTCAAAAACACCCTTTTCTTAGTGTTTGCGCCTGCAGCAACACTTGCACTGTAGTATCAAAAGCTCAGTTCATTACTTCTTAATTAATTTTGCCTTGAGAAGCTCTAAGTTCTCAGAGGACCTGTTGGATTTTTAGAGTGTTGTCTACATAGCATTTACTTGTACACAGCAGCCACAACGACATTCAGGTCAGGAATTCTTACCCATGTAATCCAATTTGATACAATGGCTGCGGCCTGCCAGCTTTTGGGAATCTGAAAGACCCTTGAAGCTCACAACACAGAGGATATCCTGCCTGGAGCTACTGGTCTTGTAGGGATTTTCCCATCTCCCTATTCCCAGTGTGCCTATTTTACAGTTGAAAAGGTTGTTTGGGTTGGGGGGTTTTTTTGGATGAAGAAGATCATGATGAATAAGAAAGTAGACTTGTTCCTGACCCCTAGGAAATCTTGTTTGGAAGTTCTTGATTTGGCCAAGATTCTTTTTCTCTGCCAGGCTCCTGAAGATGTGCATGTTTTTTTTCAAGATAAGAATCCTGCAATCATGATCTCCCAGTGTAAGTGATTCATTTCCCCTCTTGGCCCGGCTGTGTGCGCACGTGTCTGAGGGTGGTGAGCCAGAGCTGACCAGTGCCCTGGGACAAAGAAAGGAAAAGAAGGAAAAGGGGTGGGGGAGAATAATCTACCCAGTCTCAGGGGACATTTTTCACTGATGTAGGGCATTTTCACCTGGACAGCTTCTGCGATGAACAGAGCATAAAGGTGCCTGGGGTGGCTTGAACATCGGAGTATTCCCAAACTCTACAAGACGAGTTTAACAGGAGAGTGTGAACCAAACCTGCAAATGACCCTCTGAGCTGGGCTGAGAGGGACACGTGTAGCTGCTGTCTAAGCCAGGAGGGACCTGGATGGTGTAAACTTTCATTAGGAACCTTTGTGTTAAGCCTAGTTTGCACAAGCAGACCCTGTAACTACCAAAGGCAATAGTTCAAATCTACCTTCATGTGTATCCAAGTGTTCTTACTGCAAGGCACAGAGTTAGATGGGTGTGACTGAGGGAGCTGTGGATGAAAAAACAATATAAACTGGGAATGGGGAAGGCTTAAATTGAGCTTTTGAGGCAATGTCAGCTTCCAGATTTCCTCTTGGAAAAAGTGCACAGAGAAAAGGGAAAAAAAAGTTAAATATAGAAGGAAAAGAAATCTTGATGAGTGGATGGGGGCAAGGCATCTTGGACCCTGGGGAAAGCCCCCTTCTTTCCTCAGATTATCTGGTCTTTTTCTCAAGCAACTCTTCAGAGAAAGCTCACCTCTTCTTTTCTCAGATGTTAATTTGGGGGTAGAACAGTGGCTGAATATTTTGCTCCTCCTCCCCTCTGCTGGGGATGGTGAGGAGGCTGAGCATGGAAATAGACAGGACATCTTAAGGGGGACCAGGTACAAATTTCCCGCTCAGCTCTCTATTTTCAGAGCCTGCCCACACTGGAGCCAGCAGAACCAGACTTCAAGGCTCAGGTCCTGAGCCACATGCCTTGCCTTTCCCTGTTGCCAGAGCCACACTTAACAGCAGGCTTTAAGGATGGATGGATTGTTGGATGGATGGATGGATGGATGGATGGATGGATGGATGGATGGATGGATGGATGGATGGATGGATGGATGGATGGACGGACGAATGGCTCCACATCTAAATGGTCTCATTTCTTGTTGTGGAGGCTAGGAGAGATTGAAAGTCAATACCAAGTTTTGCTCATAAGCTGTAGAATTGAATGCTATGTCATACTGCTTCTACACTCAACAACAAGCAGCTACCTGTTGAGATAAGCACCCAGTGGAGCTGAGAAAGCTGCAGCCCAGCCTGGGTCAGGGAGAGATGGTCATATTTCTTTCTGTGCTAAGGAAAGAGTCAAAACCTCAACCTGTTGATGCAGTTGTACATGTGCTGTCAGTGTGTACCCTTCAACTGTGGCCACTGCTGTGTTGTGCCAACATGGGCATGTCAGTCCTAGGGAGAAGAATCTGAAAAGTCTCTGCAGTTTTTATCTTGAGGTTCATTCAATTTTGCCAACTTTTTGTTAGTGACAGGCATCAAACCTGACCCTAATGTGTCCCAAAGATATCTTCACTCAAATGTCAGGAACCACAGGGGCTGTGGAGCTTAGATAGAGGGGAAGGGGAAGGAGGGATATGTTCTTACCTGAGATATAAGACCAAAACTGGCCTGGCTTTCCATGGCGAAAATATCACAGCAAGGTTGTGCCAAGGCCATAGTGGTACAAAGATGACAAATTCCAGGGGAAAACAGAGAGGCCCTTGCCTATTCCATGCGGCTGGATAGAACAATTTTTCCTGATATGCTCCAGGATCTCACAGCTACTAGTAGAAAGTTTATAAGGGGATGCACAGAAGGGGCCGTGCAGAGTGTGAAGAGCCCATGGACTGTGTAGCCAATGAACCTGAGCAGCACTATAGGAGACGGGTCTGCCTTACACTCAGTATGTAGGAATAGTCTGACTTTCTGCCTCTGTGCCTTCCCTGACTGATTGCTCCTGCTTTGCACTGAGTGCTGATGAAAGACCAAATACTCTCTGCTCAGGGAACTTGAGAAGATGTTAGCTAAAATTTGGGGTGGGGAGGTGAGCAAGGCTGCAGACTAGTTTTATCAGTTGAACCTACTCCCTTTTCTCTTTCTCTAGAGAACAGCCGACCATGGTCCTCTGGATGCAGCCTGTGCAAAGACCTCCTGGCAAGGAAAGCAAGCCACTTGTGAAAGACTTCCTAAGGGAAATGCTTGCATCCACTGAGGTTTTGCATACTGGAAACTGTACAAAAAGGAAAAATTTTGTGTAGGACAGAGGATGGCCTGGATAAGATAAGATAAACACTCTTGTCAGGCTCTCAGAGCCTGTTTGCTTACTCACACCACAGTGCATTGAGTGAAGGTATATTGGCAGCATCCTTCCAGCCTTTACCTCCTCACCCATCAAGGAGACTGAGCTCAGCTGCAGAGCTGAGTGCAAGTGGACCTTATCTCTCACCTCCTGCTCCGCTTCCAGTCCCTCTCCCTCTCCTACCTCCCCACCACCCCTTCCACTAGCTGCCACCAGGAAGAGCATGGCTCTTGGAGTACGTGCCTCTGACCACCCTGCCTCTGTGTTGCTTCAATGCCAAGCATTCGGAGCTCTGGGATTACCAGGAGTAAGTTTCCAAGGAATTCATTTGTCACTACTTGCTAAATAAATGGATTGTGATAAGAATCTGCGTTCTGCTTCCATGAAAACCTATTGATGCTGTAGCTGGTGTCTCAGTAGTTTCTCACAAGAATGCACAAGTCACTTATTCTTCTCCATAAAAGCCGGAAGGGGCTGCCTGGATCAGCTGGTGTGGTTAGTTCTTGGGAGGGAGCCTCTGCACTTTCATTATCAGCAGTTGCCACGAACTGTTGGACGGGGAGGGCTCAGCAGTACAGCAGGAAAAGGGTTTCATATCTGGAAATAATCTTGTAGAAGTCTCTCCTAGGCCTGAAATTCTTGGCAGCAGCCTTTCATCTGAATATCCTGAGACAGCAAGGCGACAGGCTCTTGTCCTTTGGTAAAGCCCAACAAGTTTTTTGTATTTTTGAAAAGGAATTATGTTTTTTAAAAAAAATTCCATATGACAGGAATCATAAAAAGAATACATCTAGTCCCTTTTATGATGAACATAAACTGACATATTCCACAGGTGACATCCTCAACAGTCTCCTTAGGGGCAGGTCTGGGTCACATCTCCAGAGCACCTGAACATCAGATCTTCAGACACCTGACTGCTGCTGAAATTGGTGTGATTTAATCAGCTGCCTAAATACCTTCTCAAATTAAGCCTGTGCTGCCTTGCATGCATTAATACATATATTCTCATAAAATCTCTCTGAAACAGGACCGTATTTTAAGGTTTGGGGTACAGGGACAGAGTAGAATAAGGTCACATTTTCTGAAGAGCCTGGAATAAATCCCAGCAGATTGAAAACCTCACTCCTGAAATTTGTCCAAAGTCTGGGAGAGAGTCTGGGGATAATATTCACATCTCCATCCTCAAAACCTGTATTTTGTGGTGCCAAGCAGACATCAGCTAAAGCTCATTAGCTCTACTAGTCTTTTAATTTTTCTATTATTACATTGAGTCTTTCCATTATAGAAATATCAGGCACTGGGGAGGGAGGGAGGGAGGGAAAGACTTTTGTGCTTCAAATAGGTCTTCACAAAAGGGCTAAAAAAAATCCCACAGAACACCCAAGATAACATTGTCGTCTGTAATATTAGTAACGCACCCAAAATGGAAAGCATTCTTTGTTGTGAAACTCTCAGGTTGCTGTTTTGTTTGCTCCTTATTAAGAGTTAATAAACAAAACTGTTTGGGTTAATTTTGTCATATGTACCGTGAGTTGCTAAGGAACACGGCTCCACTCTGCCTGGTGCCTCTGTAGTGAGACAACTGAGAGAGGCATTAAAGTGCTATAAAATAAATGAGATGGAGCACGTTACAGTGTACCAGATCCTGGCTTGGCATTTGGAGCACGGACAATTTTTTTCTCCCTTTTTTTGTTTTAGGTGTAGAAAAGCCAGAGATACAGAGCCCACCTGATGTGCCAGGGGCAAGGAGCAGGATCTGCTGTTGGCAGTTGGAAGCTGTGCAGCTCTGGCTGGGAGATGATGCCCCTTGCTGAACTCGTTGCTGGGCTGAGTGGGATGTGAAGCAAGGGGCAGGTACCAAAGGGCCAAGGTGGGCAGTGAGGAAATTATCTTGGTTGTCACAAGATCTGGGAGGTTTATGCACAAGATTTTTGTTCAGCAACAGGTGGAGGAGGGGCTTGGTGTCTCTGAAGGTCCTACATGGTGGCCCATCATAGCAGGGAAGGCAAACTGCATGTTGTCTGTGTCTGAGGTGATACAAGAGCTACCGTCCCACCACATTTGGCTGATGCTTTTCAAATAAAAGGCTCTCTGGGATGTATTTTATCTCCTAGCAGGGCCAGGCAGGCCAGGCTAGCCTAGGAGAAGGGAAAAGCTGGATTAAATGGTGACCATGTGAGCCGCTCTGAGCCTTTCTGTCGTGGAGGGCTGGGGGAAAGGTGGGGATTTTGCCACTGCTCTCATATAAATAGACTTCTCCTTAAAATGGTGATTATCAGTGTCATATGAGAGTAAATTGAGAATCATTTTCTGCAGACAACTACAAAAAAAGGTACTGTGTGTCAGGTCTAATTTAATACTTGAAGCAACTAGAAGAGGACAAGACACTATTTTAATAGCAATAGAGATGGAGCATGTTGCTAGGCTGGGAATTACCAGGGAATGCTCTCAAAGGTTTTATCATATCTCTTTTGCTTAGTTTGCAGGAATTGTTCAGTTTTTGAAGAAATCCTAATTTAGATCAGAGAATTTCAGTCTTTAAAAGTAGTGTTAGCAGCAGAGTAGTTTGTTTCTGCCTCAGTCTCCTCCCAGAACAGATTTTTCTCACACAGCTTTTTTTTGTGCATTTGGGCTGAGGATCCCAAAAGAAGAATCACACACATGTTGCTTAGGACCATTTCTGTTCCAGGACTGGAGATACAGTCTGAATAAAGCAAATCATGTTAGAAAAGTCTTACATTGGTCCATTTATAGAGTGAGCCACAAATTTTCAGCATATGTCACAGCTTTTCAGAATTATTATTTCAATGCAAAGATTAGTGTGTTCAGGATACATATTTTCAAATATGAATTTTCTCCTTGAATTCAGTGACTTCAAATAGTATCAATTATTCTGCAAATTAACCAGAAGTTAGTGGAGAGAAATGAAATACAGGAATACCAATCAGTTAAGACAGATGCTGGAGGAATGTGAGCAGTGCAAGTTTAAAACTTTCAGGACTTCCCAGATTTCTCAGGGCTAAACTAATATTTGTCAGTTTGGAAAACAAACAAACAAACAAAAACAAAAAACTAGCCAAAACTCCAAAACTTTCTGGTTTTGATTAAGTATGGGTGATAACTTCTGGGTTTAGGACTCAAATGACCACTTTCAGAGCACACCTGAAGCTATCTTCTTACAGCAGCCAGTCAGATATTCCCCAAGTGCCTGCAGACATGACAAGAGAGACCTTCTAGCACCCTCTGGGGTTATGGTTTAAAGCATCGGGTTGGCACTTCCTAAGACACTTTAAAGCATACATGGAGCTCATTTATGGCTTCTGCAAGCAGAGGTTGGGCAGGATGCATTTCAAAGAGCTTACGTGTAGAACAGATATAGATGATGCCTATGCAGCCTGTTTTATTTTGCCCGCAGTGCCTGACATAGCCCTGTCTGACAACGAATCACACACATTCAAACAGTTCCAGCGTGCCACGGATTTAAACATGCAAGTGCCATTTCCTATTGTCCCCAGTCCAAGGGGTTGGTGGAACATCATGTTAAATAATAGGGCTGCTATTAATAAAGCTGGCGGGTCTGTATTCAGCACTGCTACATGACAAAACACATCCGTGAGGCTGAGGTTCTCATGTGCTGACACAGGCAGACAAACCCGCTTCTCAGTGCTAACATGCTTCTCAGTCTCACTGGAGACCTTCTAGAAATACTGAGGTGATTAAAACAAGACAGAACAATATGACTAATGAAAACCAGGAACCCACACTGCTTCTTGAAAATGCTGTTGTGTGCATTTCTGCTGGTGGAAGGGAGGCCAAGTCACTGGCACTGCATCAAGTGGTCACCATATTTGTATGAAATTTGCTCTGCCAAATGGGTGCTTACCCAAGGGAATACATAGACACCTTTGGATCTCAGAGGGAGGGGAGATGGGGGACACCTATTTTAAAGAGAAGTGTCTTGGGAAAGTAGCAAACAGCAGATTGGGACAGTGAGGTGTCAGGGCATGGACAACAGACCTGTCATTTCCCAACAGGAGGAGGAAGCATGAGTGACAAAATGCAGTGTAGCCAAAGGGTTACTTGAGTGCTGCTTAGTCAAACGAAGGTGTCAGGTGGATTATAGATAGTTGCGGTTGCACGTTGCATGAGTATTTGAAAATTACTTCTATTCTGACCTGGAAGGGAAGATTTGGTGCCGTGGATTTGCAAGGCTGAACTTCCCCAGACCAACCTATGCAAGTGATGAGCGCTGGCTGGACCAGCCAGCAGGAACCAGGAAAAAAGCCTTGGTGAGAAAATGAGGCTCAACTTCATTTCTCCTCGCTGTAAGGACTTAACTGAGTGTCTGAGCAACACAGCTTCCTCTGAAGAGAGGTATTGGGAGACACCTAATCCCTACCTGAGTTGTGCCTTGGGGAGACTTGTCTCTTTTGGGGTAGCTTTTTGGTGCTTGGTTTCTGTGGGAATGAATCCAGGACTGAGCAGCACCTGAGACCACACCAGGAAGGATCCTCTCCTCCTCTGGGAGCATGGTCTCTACCCTGGCTGTGGTCTTCTGCCACTTTTCTACCCCTCTTGACTTTCACTGCATCCTGACCTTGGTCTTTGCTGGAATTCCTTGACACACAATCTCCCTCCCAGAATGCAGACTGAGGCCTGAGCCTTTGAAACTCCGACATTTCAAAATCAGTTTTTCCTTCTACACCCATTACAAAGAGCATCAGTAGCTGCCATATCCTTCTTATTATTTGCTTCCCAAGAAAATGGGAATGCTGGTCTGATTGTCCACTCCCTCCTCATCTCTGCTTCCCGCTGCAGGTGATCCCACCCATCTGGTGCAGATGGGTCATATTGGCAAAAATCCATTTAAATTATGGCTTGAATTATACTTTAAGTGGCATGAAGACCTCTCAAGGGTCCTTCTGAGACCAACTGAATTTCAATTCATTGAGAGAAGTTTCTTTCTGAGCAAATGAGAGAACTGAATGGGTCTGTGCTCTGCTACGTGGCTGGGGTTGATATGGCAACAAAGGTTCTAAAAATGATGAGACGGAAATTATATTCTCCTGTGTTATAAATAGCTGTGTCAAGTTGTTATGGAAACTGTCAAGTAAACTGGGTTAAGAAGGGCTACTTTTCCTGCTCCCTTTTGCCAAGGCTTTCTGAAACAGTCTGTATCAGAACAGTATGAGAAACTACAAATAGTGGGCAACGCAATGATCAGAGAGTCTCTACAAATGAGATGGGATGGCAACACTTCCTCCATCCTCCTGAGAGGCTGGAACTTCAAATGACATGCTGTACCTGCTCTGTTCCCACAATGGTGAAAATCATGACCTGGGCTCAACAGAATCCCTCCTGGAGACCTGGGGCTTGATGCTCTGTGACGACACAGTTATGTGGGTGCCTTTTTTAGCTGAAGTCCCCAAGTAAACACTCACATGGGTGACTGCCAAATGGAACTATGGTCACAGCTGTGCATACAGTAAAGCACTTTTGGGACAGGCAGGTGGAAGAAGCTTTCACCAAGATTAAAAATGTAGTTCAGTGGGTTTTGAAACCAACGTACCAGCTGTGAACTGGAGGGGGCATCGTATATCCTTTGATGGGAGAGTAAAAAGGGTGAAAATCAAAGCAAAAATGTTGAATTGCACCTTGGGCACTAACATTTTGTCCTAAAGATATTCCAAGAGCAGACAGACCCAAAACATGCAAATACTCTCTGAAGAATCTCTCTATTCTTCAGCTGAAAGATTGCTTTGACAACTTGTTTTCAACTCCAGTCCCTTTTGTGAGCTTCACAGAGGCATCACTTAGGTTAACCTTCCCTTGTGAGATGCCCACTGTGTTGTATTGTCAGATGGGTGATTTTGAGATAATACACTTGCTCTTGATTCGTTTTAGTTCCTTCGGAATTTTCCAGTAATGAAGTGCAACTTGATATCTTTGAAAGATACCAGGCAGGTAAATGAACCACTCACCTATTAGTGCTGTCCTGTTATTGTCACTGCATCTGTCCAAGGCCATAATTCATGCAATAAAACTGCTTATGGAATGCACAGCCTTCTTATCTCTGTTTCCACCGATACAGTTATCTGGCACCTATCCCTCTCAACACAATCAAGATTAGAGTCAGAGGGAATGAGGTTGTTGAAAGGTTTGCCTTTCATATTTCCAAAGACATGATAGCAAAGAGAATTTTTAAAGGGTATTCCTGTGCTGATGTACAGTGGGTATTCAATCCCTATAAAAAGCTCTCTGTCATACATTCAATACACCTTTCCAGGGCTTAGCAGTCAGCATGTGGAGTTATGCCACAAGGGGTTAGTGGAATGTACTTTGCTCCTGTGTATAAATAACTGGCTTTTAATAATGAGCATTCAAAAGTATGCAGAAGTGAACAGGATGTTAAGGCTGAGAAATCCTTTTCCTCTGGAGCTGTGCAAAAAAAAAAAAAAAAATTATATAAAAATTCACACATACACAGGAAAGAAAGTAAAGCACAGCAAATTGGCTTAGTGCCAGCATTACAAAAAAGGGTAAAAAAAAAAAGGACAAGAAAAGTTCACCTTTGTCTCTGGGAGCAAATTTTTGCCTTTATCTCTTCAGTGTATAAAAATTGCCATTTGCCATTCTACTTCATAAACTTCATCCTCGTCTAACTTACTTTTATGGGTTGAACTACATGTGGGGTTCTGGGTGCAGATGATACATAGATAAGAAATGCTGGGGTTTTTTGTCATTTAAAGCACGATTTTAGAATGGGAACTGGCAGAAAGGAGTAGGATGGTTTTATGTTTCTGAGACTGGATGAACCAAGACTGACTCAACGGTGCTTTTAACCGGGGATCTTCTTTCAGGGGTTGAGCTGGTCTGATTATGGGAAGTGCCTGAAGGATTATGTCCGAAAGATGGAAAATTAAAAGTTCTGCCTACTAAGGTTTAAAGTTTCTATTTTGAAGGAGTCTCATAGCCTGAGACTTATTCCTGACTATAAAAATGGGAAAGACTATTAAAATTGACGCCACACCTCCAAATGAGGACAACTAAATACAAAGAAGAAGCAGAGCTACAGAATTGAACTAAACATTCACATTTCCGGTGGGTTTTTTTCAGGCTGTTTCAAGGGAGACTGCAATGGAAGAGGAACTTGGTGACAATTTCTCAGAAGTCATATAACTCTGAAGCAGCTCCTGGGGAAAAGAAACAAACAAAACACCCCCTGCATCTCAGGGCACTCTCCAGTGATTTTCCAGTCCTTTCCAATTGCTTCACATTGCGTGGGCTGAGCAGTGATTGGAAGCTCTTACATTTTAATGCCAAGTTTCAGAAAGATCTTTCTCGATGTCTACTCCACCTTTGTTTCCTCTTTGCTTTGTGATTTGGGTCCACCCAGGCTCAGAAGTCAAAGAAAAGTGGATGGGCTGATTCACTAGACTTTGCACTTAAGTGGCTTCAGACATTTTTCATTCATTCCAATCCTTGTTGGAGGCATTCAGAACATTTTTGCCTTTTTTTTTTTCCCCCACAGTGTTACATGTATATACATTGCACTATCAGATAGGGTAATAATAAGCATTACAGAAGTAGTGAGCTTGTTCACGTCTTCTAGGTGATGTAAGACAAAAATGTAGCCCTCAGCTCAACTCTGAAGTTCTGCAGCCACTCAGAGACTGCCCATAGCAGCATCTCTCCTGCTCCCTGAGCCCTATCCATTTCTCAGCTTCATGTTCTTACTTGTATCATTATTTCTCCCTGGAAACAGGATGTATGTCCCAGTTTTCTACTGCTTTTATTCCTGCTCAACCCATCTCATTTTAGCACTTTTTCTGAATCGAATCTCTTGTCAACTATGTTCTCGAGCATGTGATCATCCCTGGAAATACGGTCTTCTATCCCATAAACACAGGGCAAGTTGGCCCTAGAGAACACACCTATGGTCCTTGCTGTTTTCTTGCCTGATGGGATCTAAAAATTCCTTGTTGAGTCCTCCCAGGAGATATCATACCTTTCAGAAATACCCTCCCCTTTTTTCTGTTTCCCAGCAGTGGAAATGCTTTACATACTTTGCAGATGTGTAAGGCTGTTACGTAAAGCATCACATGAAGGCAAGGGCTCTAACAAATAATAAAACTGCAGGCTAGTTGAAACCGGCCCCCTTATTTCATTTTCCTTAACGAAATGTAAATCTACACCCACACAAAATATGCGCGCTCGGAGCAAAACAGTATTCCACATTCTGCGGCCGGGAGGGAGCCAACCCCGTGGAGGGAGCCAGCCCCGTGGAGGGGCAGCTGCCTCACCACACTCCCTCTTCCCTCAGCTTGTGCTTCATTTCCACACCAGGTTTGATCAGCCTGGGCATCGGCACGGGTGCTGGCAGAGGCACTGAGGTGAGGAAGTGGCTTGCCCGTCCATAACTCATCAGACAGCCTTTCTTGAGGATCTGCCCACCCCCGTGGGCTTTGCAGATGTGGACTGGAAAGTGCTCAGCCTATTTTCCTTCAAGAAGTCTTTCATGTGTCCAGGCAAACTTCCCAGGCAAACATGGGCACAAAAGTAAGAGAGTGGTGTTTGTCCAGCCAATGTTCATCCTGGACCTTCTCCACCTGAGCAACCTGGGTCTTGTGCCCTCTTCCCTCCTGCTTGGGGCTGGAGTTGTCCCACTTTCTCACTAGCTTGCTTTTCCAACACATGTGTGTCTGGTTTAAATAAAGATAATAATCCTACTTTCCACCACCCCCTCCAAAAAAGAAAAGGCGTAGTAATTTGGAGCAAAACCTTAGTGGGCATCTCAAAATTACCACCACAAAACCACTGCCAAAGAAGGGACAGGGCAACCTACAGGATGAGACATTTCCCAATATGATATCCAGGAAACTGTTTAACATGACTAGCTTCAATCAAATTAATTATCTATTATTCAATTAAAAATAAGGAAGTAAAGAGACAAAACCTTATTTAATTTCTTTCTGTCATCAGCCTGTGTAATCTGCAGTTTAATGAAGCTGATGGGTTGTCTTCACATGAATAAAGAATTTTTCCTCAGGCCACCTACTCCAGTCATCACTGGGGGATGGGAAATCTCAGTTCCATTAACAAAGGAGAAGTCCAAAGGTGCTGCTCCGCAGATGAGACAGGACAATTCCCTATTGCTATTAAAGCGCCTTAACTGGAAAGGGCGCATTTGGGCTTGCAGACGGAAAACATACTCCGTTTTCCAAGAAAAACTACTTCCTTTTCTCACATATATTTTGTGACAATTCATTTCCCCTCCTCTTCCCTGAGGTGACCTGTTTTATATGCAGTCATTTCATAATTTGCTGTCAGGCCCCAGGAACTGCAGTACGGACACAGACAGATGCTCATGAAGAAATCCTTCCACTGAGCATGGGTGTGTTGGTTCAAACCTGGTATCCAGGAAAACTGTACAGAAACCCTGAGCCTTCTCTGCAGAGAACCTGGAAGAGGAACTCAGGCTGCCTGCAAGTTGCTTCTCTGCTTCTCCCATGTCTGGACAACAACTTAGTTTCCCTGAAATTATACTCCTTGAGGCAATATTAGAAAGCTTCACCTGCATGGTTTTGTCCCATGTAATCCCCTGCCAGGTCCCTTTCTCCAACAGAATTAAAAAGCATAATTTGAACTGCATCTCTGTTTTCCCTGCACCTACACACAATATTTCTGGTCCAGCTGGAGAAGATGAAGTTCAACTTGTGGTCAGTTGAATTAGACTTGAAAAGGACAGACAGTGGGAACAGGAAAGATAAGAAAAGGCTCTATTGAACATCGTATGCCAGGTTATCCCAGGTAATCCAGATGCTGATGTAGCTGGTGATGGCTGTTGCAGTGTCTCTGCTCAGAAACAGGTGGCCAGGGCTCATCAGTTCCAAGAGTGTCTTCTCCATTTTTGTCTCACTCCTGAGTCTGACATCCACTTCTGCATGTTCAATGAATGTGCACACACACATTTCATTGCACACTTGGTGTTTGTGCCATTTCCCCACGCTTTTAGCTCACTGCCAGTCATATGGACCATCCTGCAGCAGACCCTCCAGTTTGTGGAGGCTCTTGGGCCAAAAAAGTGATCCTAAATCCATCACGATGCTGAAGTGAAGCTGCAGCATTAACAGACTCCCTGGTGTGACAGCCTCCATGGGATCCATGCTCTCCGTTACCTTCATCAGCCTTATATAATGTTACAGCTGCAGCTCATGTGACACTGACACCTTTGTGTGACTGTGAGGCTTTTGTGCATCAGCCAAAATGCAACGCTAAACCAATCAGGGTGATAAGTGCCCGCCTGCTCACACACCACTTATTCCAAAAGTGGGGGTTTTATACTATTGATAGAAGAAATAAAAACTTTACTCACAGTATCCTGGAATGCCCAAAAAAAGAACAATATAATCTTAGAGAAGTCCTAGAGAATTGGATAAAGGGATGTAGTCAAACAAAGAAGATGTAAACTAAGCTCTGTGTACCCAAACAAGATAAAATAAAGAACAAATGTAACAGGTTTTGGTGGTGGAACACAGTGATGTTGTACCTGCTCAAGAACTGAGGTCAAGATGACAAAGAAGACCCGGAAAGACCAAAGAAGGACTTCCAGCGGAGTGTGACTATGTAAACAAACTGATGAATATGTATTAATTAAGCAAGAATATCTAATGAATATGTAAACAGTAGGTATAATAAAAAGCCCTGTCCATCTGTCATTTGGTACATTCGATTAGAGGAGCTGTCCTCCAAATGTCCAGCATGCTGAATACAGAATAATGCCCTTTTTAACATCTATAAATTGGTGTTAAGAAGTTTGTTTCTGCCACTTTTTGGTATCACTATAGCTTAAGTCACTGGAAGTGTCAGTTTTTGGCTGGGTTAAGTCAGAGGCCAAGTGGGCTCATCCTGGGGTAGGTGGGCTGGGCTGCTGATTGTACAGCTCTGGAACACACTGGGCTCTGTGAGCACTCAGTGGAGAAGCCCCACTCACCAGCCAGGAGCTTTATACTGGTGGATGGAGGGAGACAGTCACTTGTGCCTCCTACACCTGCACCATGTCCTGCTCCAACCCAGCTGGCACAAGCAGTGAGATCCAACGTTTTGGGTGGCATATTGCACAAAGGGGATGCAGAGGCTGTGGTGACTCAGAGACTCCCTTTTCCCAGGCAAGATGCTCTGGTGGAATTTGAAAGCCTCTTTCCCTTGACAGAAGTCTCCTTTGCCACTGTCACTCCCAGAGCCTGAGAAGTGCTTCCACTTGGACCTGCAGGACAAATCTTGCCTGACACAGAGCTGTAGGAGGAATCAGGCTTTTCTTCTCCCTCACCAAAAATAGAACAGAAACAAGGCAGAACAAAGAAATCGGAGGTGTGGAGGGGTTGCTTGTCAGTCAAGGCTCCAAATCTGAGGCAAGAGGTCAGAGGATTCCCTGTGAAGCAGTCAGAAATTACAGGAGCAGATAATAAACTGGCCAAGGTTCCTTTAAGTCAGCATCTGGCACTGCAGGGCTGCCCCGAACAGCGCTCTGGAGTTTGAAGCACTGTGCAAATAAAGATAAGGTGACACGACATCCTGTTAGGAAGCTCGCTAATTGGGCAAGGAGCAATCAGGATGAAGCACCGTGAGTGTTGGAAATGCCATCAGTGAAGGTGGCTGTCGCTTCAGGGAGGTGGCATCTCCCTGTGCCCCTTGGGGCGGGACAAGTCCCAGCTTGCACCGTGACCTTCCTGAGTGTCTGGTGTGTGGCTCAGGGGAGGCTCAGGACTGGTGCTGGGCTTGGGGTCACTGCAGGAAGTGAAGGGACACATCTGGGTGCAGAACTGCCCCAGTTTTAGAGATTCCTACTGTCCAGGGATAAATCCCCTTCCCTACAGGCTTTTGTTATAGATGTGGTAGTGGCTGGGTTTGCAGACTCCTTTGCATGTCCGCCATTGTGCACAGCATCTCTTTTCTAAAGCAGCAAATTTTCTGATTCAGAAAATAGGCTGCAATTCATGGAAATAGGTGTTTAGTCACAAGCTCAGCTCTCTTGGTCTTTTCTGGCAGCTATTGAGATGTAACTGGCAGGTTCCTCTGTACGGCAGTCATCAGAAACTCTGGTTTTATGTCACACATCTGAGAAACCATTTCCACAGCTTTTAACAGGAAAGGGAAGGCTGGTAGAAGATATCCACCAAGAACTGTAGCTCCAAATGCCTTGTGCCCTAGGCAACTCCAGTTATCCAGCTCCAACATCAGCCCCTGGCCAAGCCTGGTCCCCAGATTGAAGCACCCCAAGCAGCAGAACAGAACAAGGCTTACACATCAGTCCTACTTGTTTCCAGTTGGGTGTGACTGTGACTGCCTCCTCTAGCAATCACCTGACTGGTAATTTTGGCCTAAAGCATGTGACTTCAGTTTTCTTCTCTGAATTAAGACATGCATTGCAAAATTTAACATTTTTTCTGTACAGCCCAGAAAAGCATATTTTTCACTGAGTATGACTTGACACCTTTCTGGAAAGCATGACTGCTTTCTTTTAGTTTGCCCAATGGGAAATGTAAATTACGAGTAAGCCAGCATGACATATCAAATTCAGCTCCCTGAGTAGAGCATATTAAAATGCCATTTTTACATCCCAAATTATATTTCATTATGCAGTTACAATTTTGACAGTAGCAGCGTGCAGAATGCATTTCATATGCTAACTAAAACAGACTTTTTTTTGCTAATTTGCTGAAAAAATATTATGGTATATCTAGGGCATAATGTTTCTGGAGTGAAAAGAACAGCAGCATCACGGATGTAGTCTGTGATCTTTGTTTTGGGTGATGATCGTAATCGTACACTCTGCTCAAGATGAAGTGACAGACATTTCACCTACTATTGCTAAAGAACCATCCCCCATTAAGATTTTTTTGGTCTAGTTTTAAAAATTCATGAACAATTAAATGCTTATATATATAATAATGCTTGTTTGTCTATCTAAGATGCAGTTGGATTAGAGGATCACTGTAGGTCCCTTCAGCTGACCTCCTGTATTCTACAAAAACAATTTGCTGATTCAAGAGGTTATTGCCATAGAAAATTACACATTTTTCCAGATGGCTTTTTAAATCTTTATTTCTTTCAAGAAAGAGAAGAAAGAATGAACCTAGGGTTATAGCTTATGCTAAACTTTATCTAAAATCTGTCTGTAGAGGTGGAAATGGGGTTTAGCACAGGGCAGAGCAGAGACTATTTCCCTTAACACACATTGACAAATATGAGAGACTGTAATAACTTTATTTTCTTGAGCTAGTCTCATGGCCTATGTCATTTACTTGCTCAGGGAGGGAGGGGTATAAAGTATCATCACACCTCTTGCTATGGTCAGCAATAGGACAAGCTGTGACAGCAGGGAAGTGTCATCTTTTTGCCACCTACTTTATGACGTTGCTTTCTGTGTGCCAATCAGCTCAGCTGGAACTGGGTATAAGCTGCATCCAGATCCAGCAAATGCTACTTCCTGCCATCATCAGGAGCCAAATTAGGAGTCAGGTTGTGCTTCAGGTGCCTCAAAGACTTTTTCTTTTAATACTGCTGCCTAGACCCTGCTTTTGTTTGGGGCTGGCTACAGTCCTCTCCTAAATGGGTTCCCTATGTACTCGGTCCTTAGGAATTCCCCTGCAGTTTGGCCTGAAGACACTCCACCAGGAGCTCATGTGCCTGGTTTGGGTGTTGATCGAGCACTTCATTCCTTCTGCTATTACCTCCTGCTCCTGGCTTTTAGACAGCCTTTAGACACTGATCAAAGATCTGTTTAAATAGTGGTATTACATTAATAGGTGACTGATGAGGATGGTGCACGGTGTGCAGGGGTACCAGGCACATGACAAGGCTCTGAGGAGTGTGCCCAGAGGCTCCCTCCTTCTGGGCAGCAGTGCAGCACCTCTTGGAAGCGCTGCAATCATTTTGGCTCGTGCCAGGCCAGCAAAGCATGATAAGAGATAATTAGTGATTAAATTGCAACTTTTTATCTTGGCAAATGACAGTTACTTCCTCGTAGGCTGCCTACATTGACAAGGAGTGTTCAGGGCAAGCTGAACAAATCTGTTTGCTTTGATCCTGAATAAAAACCCAGGAGAAGCTTCCCAGTCCTAAGGCGAGGCAGGATGGCAGGCTCTGGAGGCTTCAGCTCTGCAGCCTCTGGGAGCCTCCGGTGAGAAGTTTAGCTAGAAATGAATGCATCCATCCGACCATCTCCTTGTCCGGGGCCGCACAGCAGCAGAGGGCAGTAGCTCAACATGACACTTCCTCCACTGCAGATGCCTTCTCTTCGCCTCATAGCGTCTTTTCCTACAGGTTTTTGCAGCCTCCAGGTAGCTGTGCATGCTATTAATGTCAATCATGACTTTTTAAATAAAGCTGGGTGTCCTGTACAGGGAAGGAGGGGGGCTTGCCTGTACCCCCACCCTCTTGCAAGGCACCCACGGGCAGCACTGAGTGCCTGCAGCTGACTCACTGACTGCCTTGGTGCCCCCCCATCAGCCCAGGAGGTGGAGGTGGCACAAGGGAATTAAGGCACTGTGTGGGATGCATAGGTGGAGCAAGCATCCTGAAAACTGAGACTGAAGAATCAGGATGGCTGGCTGTTGTGTCTCATTAGGCTCTCCTCCGAAATGGATTTTGATCCCACAGGAGAGACCAGCAGTCCCTCTGTATGGTGCAAGTAAGGCTTTCAGCAATATCCCTGTGGTGGCCATAAGTCCTTGGTCAGTGCTGGCTGCTGCAGAGTCCTGGATGTCAGTCTTTGGGAATAAAACCAGCTCCTATTCTATTCAAGGGTAGTTTCTGAACTAATGCAGAGCACCCAGACCTTGCCTCAGCAGCATAAAAAAGTCCCCGTTCTCAGGCTTCTTCCTTGTGGGTATGACAGCGACCCTGAAGTCAAAGACACATAGGACACAGTCTCATGTAGAAAAATAGGCGGAGGCACAAAAATATGATTCCTTCTAAAATATGATTCCTTCCTCAAAAGCCTCTTCAGAAGCTCCAGAAACCCCAGCAAAGAGAAGTGAAATAAATCATGGAAACCTGTGATGAACCCCACCCTGAGCATACCAGCGTACACACTGCTGGGGCAGAGAGCAATAAAACCAAGGCACATGCAGCAACATGGCAGGCGGGTGCTCACAGCCACATTTTACACAATCCAGTGCAGGTATGCGAGTTATTGCCTAGTGCCCTCCTTCCTCGCCGAGACGCAGCCCCAGAGCTGCACAAACACGTCCAGGGAGCTGCAGGTTATATCTTTGCCTGCTTTGGCAAGCTCAGCCCAGCCATTAGGTGAGTGAAAGCTCTGCCTCACCGCAGGTCCTGGGAGCTACAGCTGGCCCAAGCAGTGCCTGCTCCGTGTGTGCTGGTGTGTAGGCTGGTTTCCCAATGCAGCTCTGTGAGCCATAACTCACCCCTACCCCTCCTTGGCTCCTGCAGGGCCACGCTGCAGGGAGGGTGCTGGCTGCAGCTTTGTGCAGGAGAAAAGAGTCGTAAAGGGGGACAGGAGTCTCCAGCACAGTGCAAATCTGCAGGAGCAGCACATTTCCCTTGCCCCTGCGGTGCCTGGATGCTGTCCAGACCCAAGCAGACCCCTAGAAGGGCTGGCACTTTTTAACCCCACCATGTCATAGAATCGTAGAATGATTAAAGCTGGGAAAGACCTCTAAAATCACTGAGTACAACCATTAACCCAGCACTGCCAAGTCCACCACTAAACCATGCCTTTAAAGCACCACATCTACATATTTTTTCAACACATCCAAGGATGGTGATTTCCTTCAGTGCTGGAGAAATCAAATGTGTTTGCTGCAGGCTCTCAAGTGTCTGGCTTTTCTGTGTCTGTGAATGTCTTTACTGTGTGCCCTGCCACTGGTCTGCACACTGAACCTATAACCTTGCATCAGACCTTGGTCTTTCCTGCCTGCTGGCATCCAGGGAGCAAACACAACAGGAAGGAGAAGGCCATCATGCTGGAGTGCTTCCTTCTTGCTGCTGTAGGGGAACACCCAGCATCAGCCCCATCACAGGGACAGACTTCCTTGCCCTGCAATCCCCTCTACAGGCAGGTCCATACACTTTGCATCCAGACTTTCTAACTGCAGTCACTGTATTCACCACATACATAAACCTAAGGGGAGTCACCCAGAGTAGGTTTTGTAAAGTGTTCAGGCTGGATCAGATTTGTAAGGATATTAGCACATTATAAATCAGTACATTTCCAATCTGCTTTCTTCACTTCTGTGGAAAAAGAAGGTCCATACAGCACCTCGATGTTCCAGACACAGTTTAAATACCACTAGGATTTGTTAAAGGATGTTTTTTGCAATGTCTAAATCACCAGAAGTAAATGGGTTCCTGTCAGCCTTATTGTCTTAAAGGGTTTCTTGTCCACTTCTTGGACCCTAGCATGAACAATACTCATCTCTGGATGCCCAGCCCTGAACCCACTGCAATCAATAGAATCATTTAGGATCACCTCAGGCAACCCTTCCCTCCCTTACAGGAGGATGTCACAGCTCTGCCAAGTGTCAGAGAGCCACAAAAGTGAAGTGATGTGACTAAGAGCAGACACGAGATCAGTGGCAGAGACTCCACTTCCTTTGTGTCAGGAAGAGATCGTCCAGAAGCTCCTACAGCTGAGGTCTGGCTCTTGATCTCTAGTCAGAGGGTTGGAGACTTCAGTCTCCCTGGTGTTGAAATGCCCATGACACAGACCTGCAGCAAAGTCATCTGGATTGACAGTCTTATGGCGATGACTTCAAGGACAGTCTTGGAAGAGAAAACCAGCAGTCCCAGCTGCCAGCGGTGCTTATCAGAGCTGAAGAAGGCACTGATCATGAAGATTTAAAGAGGAGGATTTGCAATTAACTTGCTGTTAATAATCCCCAGGCACTACCTGTTGCTTGCTCTGTAGATGGCAGCACAAGGAAACCAACCAGCTTTAACGAACTCCGTGCAAGGCAAGTATATAGGTCTGTCATTAACAGGGTCGGTGGAGGGGGTTATTTCACCTGAGACTTGAGCCACTTTCAATTTTTAACAATGATGGGTTAGGAGAACAAGAAAGAAGTCACGGCTGCAAATAAATAGTAAAAGTAACTTGTAAAGGAGAGGTCCTGTGTCACGAGGAGAGAGCCTGCAGCTCATAAAACTCTCTGATGGTTACCACATAACTGCTCAAGAGAAGAAAGCCACCTGATTTGATTTATTAAGAGTCTGTGTTCTTTTGGGCGCAAACCTGACCTTTATTCTATGTTTAAATAGCAAATAGGGACTCGTTGCCTCAATCACCAAGTGTTTTTGCAAAAGGGGCTGGGATGGCAAAATTTATCAAAACACAGCATGTTCTAAACCGCTTGGAATTTCCATTTGAAAAATGTGAATAGCTAATAGTTCTCAATCAGCTCCTCTGTGTATCTGCCCTGAAATCATTTGGTCACATTGTGATAAATCTTGGCTTTGCAATTTCAAGCCATAAATACTCCCTCCTGTAGAAATACAGGGCTTTTGTTTTTCCTTACACGGAGTGCATTGGAGAGGGAGCCTGGAGGGACCTTCATCTCATGAACTCCCAGGGCTGCTATTTCTGAGCACTGATTTCCTACTTGGGATGTAGATCTTGACCTCCATGCCCCCGGCCGACTGGTTTGCATAAACAAAGAGCATCGCAAAGAAGTCAAAGCCGGATGTACCTACAGCAAATAAATCTCTTCCTCTCTGACAAACAGAGAATGAATTGACCTCTTGCACGTCATGTCTGGTTGTCTGACCAAAACTGTCAGTCACAACTTTCCCTCTGGAAGCCTTGGATGAGACAAGGGATAAAAGGGACATAAAAGTGACATCAGTAAGACTAAAACAATGAATGACAGGATTTCCTCTACCATCTCCATTACTTGATTCCTACAAGTTTTCCAATCATGGCTGGTCAAATCCAGACAGTGTCTGTGTGCATTTGACTCACACACAGCGAACTAATAAACCATCGCCTGTCACTCCTGTCCCAGCCCCACTTTTGCATTCATTTTCTGGAAACGGTCCAGCGAACAAGTTTACCAGTCTGAACATTTGGGCTGGAGTGAATTTTAAAGCAAACATCTGGGATCTCTGCAAACAGGAAATCCACTTCACTTCTGGGCTGGGACATTTGTAGCTGAGAAGCGGGTGCTTTCTGCTCTCCCGATGGGAAATTCCTGGGAGACGCCCTGAAATCCAATGAAGCCCTCATAATTCTCCTCAAATTTCAGGTGGTGAATCCTAGAAGCACAACACTAGGAGTCATACCACGAATTACAGCAGGAATTATTATATCCTGAGTCATGGGAAATTAATCTGTGAGTGCTGGACATTGCTCCTGGATAATTTGGCCATGGCCAGACTAGGGGGGACATAAACTCCAAGGCAGAGCTCGTGTCCTCTCCAGCCTTGTGGAGAGAGTCATTCCCTGGTGAACTGGGGAGACAGGATGGGGAACCATGCATGGACAGCATGTCCTGGCACAGTCCCATGTGGACTTTCCGAGCAGTGATGTGGCTGCATCCATTGCCTGGATGATTTAGAGTGAGGTACTTGCTCAGTTTCGCTAATAATGTGACATGCAACAAAATGTCACAGACAATTCCATCCCAGCAAGATTTTCAGCTGCAGTCACAGAGAGCCATGTTTTCTGGCATACACCATCTGGCCCTATTGGTCCTGCACATGTTTATGCCAGCGAAGCATCTGACCCAGTAATCTCTGCAAGATATATATATATATATATATACACACACACGTACATATATACATCTCCAGTTTGCAGGGTCGATATACAGGGCAGCCTGCAATGAGAAGCACCCTCATGAAACAGTAGTGTGAGATCTTAGAGTACAAGTGCTGCCCCTTGGATACCAACTGAGGCTTTGAGACCCTTTCCCAGCCTTCCTGTGAGATGTGAAATTATAGGGTAACCTTGTCCCCATGGACATGCCACAGGACTCACCAACCCCTGCTGAAGCCTCCTTCCAGACCTCCCTGGGAGTGGGGAAACTGAGGCAGCAGCTGCTGCAGGGAAGACTGTGGCAACTTGGTCTGCCTGGGACCCTTCCCCATCCCTTTTGTACTGAGTTTGTCCAAGAGATGCCAAACATTGGGGCAGTAGGGCTGGGCTCCTGAATGCACACTAAACTCCCTTCTCTCTGGGCTGACCTACTGTGCTGGTGCAAATCCAGACTAATTTGGGCGCTGTGTTTTCTTGTGGGAATGATGCTTGGAATGCACATCTGTATCATTTTTGTCCTTTTTAAAGCCTTGGCAGATTCCAAGCTTGTGAAGAAACAACATGTTGGGCAGGAAAGCTCTGCACCATTGACCAAAGCAAAGAGAGGATGGGATGAGCATTCCTTCTGGGAGGTGCCGAGTGGTCTCCATTTTTCAGCGCAGCCTGGAAACAGGGGCTCTTTTCTCAGAACCCAGAAGTTAAACTGGGAACTCCACCCAATGCTCTGAAGCTCATATAGGAAAAACTCTACACCTACTTTTGGAAAGTATATGCTTTTATGAAACAACAACAACCAAAAAAAAACCAAAACAAAAAACCCAAAAGGATTGTGATTCAATCACAAAGAAGGCAAAGGGACAAGTTATTTTCTGGTAGTCCCAGTTGCTATATATCTAAGAGGAATGTAGCCCATGCCCATGCATTTATTTCCACCAATCCCACCCTCCTTGGGCTTCAAGGAAGGGCTAATATCTTTCCTTTGGAAACATCATGTGCAAAGCAAATCAGAGGTATACTCCCTGCATTGCCCAGCATGTTCCTGCAGTAATTTTGGAAAGAAGAAGGGTGCTGGATGCTGTTGAGCTCTTCACAGACCATTCCTCCATTTTGGATGGATGCATGAGGCTGAGCCCTGCATGGCAGCCAACTCAGCCCAGACTTGGCTCTTGGGTACAGGTGACCTACAGGCTGCAGTCAGTGCCCTGGAAAGGACCCAGATGCATCCTTTGGGCTTTGCATGTTCTTCCTCACATGCAGCCTGGTCCCACTCCTGCCCTCCAGTCCCTGCTTGGACTCACTGAAATGGAGGGGAAGAAGAGGAGGAAGAAGGGAAAAACATAAAGGAATGATGAAGGCACCACTCTAATTCCAGCTCAGCTACATTGGCAACCTTCCATTTTTGTGGATCTTACATTTGAGAATTCATCCTACCATTATGGAGGTTTCTAGTAGGACACAACAATGCACAGGCTGGAGGAGAGAAAGTCTCCCTTTGCCTCCATTCAGTTGGCTCAGTGCTCCACGAAGACTTTTCCTGGCAGGTGTGAGTACTGGGAAAGGGTTAGGAAGGCTTCTAGATGGTAGGGAAGTGCCTCACTTGTTTGTTGGTTTGGATGTTGTTTTAAGAGCAGTACCGACTCTTGTTCTGCTGCCCCAGAGGCCAACTCCCAGTGCTGGCCTCGGGTTTACTCTGCCAGAAAGGCTTGGAGTATACACCCCCAGGCACCACCTATTTATCTACACAACACTGCTGTGGGAAGGGAAGTGCTGTTAGCCCTTAAAAAAAATAAATTAACATAGAGCGACTGACAGGCAGATGAAGGCTCAGAACCCCAAAAGGATGCAAATAAAAATGAAAGGAAAGTGAGGAACAGGGTTTCGTGATTTTCCCAGGGCTGGCACAGGTAGGTCATGATCCCTGGCAGCCCAGTGGTCCCTGGTAGATATGCCAGTCCTCAGGCTACCGTCTGTGCCTGCAGTGAAGCTCTTGGAAAAGAACCCTGAGAGGACCAGTGGGCTGGCAGGCAGGAGGGGCCAGGCGTTCTCCTGTGTATCTTAGGATGCAGCTCAGCTAGTATCATATCATGCTGGGCTAGAAATCACATTTGCTTGAGTTCCCAAGATAAAGCAGCATATAATATCTCAGTAATTTTCCATCCATCCATTCAGTCTCATACACTCAGCATTTACTATCATCAACTTTATTGTCTCTTCCAATGCAAACAGCCCTGCAGCGCAGCCTTTATCTTCCCCTCCTTATCTCCAGGCTTCCAGGCTGGGGGAGCCCTCTGGAAAAAGTGAGATTTTTCTCAAAGAGAAACATGATTGCAGGCAGTTCACTTCAGATAGGCCCTACTACTTCTCACTCCTGTAGTGGGGAGGCAACCCCATTAGGAGCCCATGTATTTAAGTGGAATATTTCAATAGCTGGGAAAAAAAACACCCTGCTACTGAAAGTGAGGGAGAGTCATATGGCTTCAGGCAGCAGAAACCAGGGAAGCTGTAGGGCCTGGCAAAATGGACCCTTCTTGTCATTGGCAGGTATTTATTCTGAGCAGTAGAGGACACCTCACATTTTTTCCAGATAAAACTAAACTCCAGGTCATATGGAGACAGGAAACATTTCTGAAAGATGCAAGGAAGCGGAGGAGAAGCTCCTCCAGACCATTGCTGGTGGCCATGAGGGTTCAGGGAAGGATGGCAGGCACTGCAAGCAAGACTCATGGAGTGGGAGGATAATGGTGCAGGGTTCACACAGCTCTGCATTCTGGAAATTCTATCCACTTAGTCCAGTTTCTTTAAAAAGTCATTCAGAAGAATTTGGAGAAGCTGAAAGAAGCCTTGACTTGAAAGAGGAAGTGTGGATTGAAATCCTAAATACTTTCAATACTCTAAGTCCTCATGTGAAGCATGATTTAAACCGAGATATGTGTTGCCTAACTCAAATGATTGCAGTGACAGTTACATTAACCTCTCTGGCACTGGAGAGAAGATCACATCCCACTAATACCAGCTCTAAACAACGAAATACATGCCAGCTGAAAAGTTAACACGCAACTGGCATCATCTTTGTTTTCTATCCAGGCGGTGCCAAGATACTCCTTTCTTATGAAGACTTGATCCAGTTCAATTTAGGGGAAAAAAAAAGGTAAAAACCCCCAATTCTCTGAGTCTGAATCCCAGCACTTGGCAAGCTGCACCCTGGCGAGTACTTCTCTAAGCAGGACACGTCTTGTTTGCTGGAAAAACTTAAAACCCAACACCTCAGGGTGCATTATTGCAGGAACTTTTTATCATGAGGAAGCAGTTTCCTGAAATCACATGGTGAAAAGGGTGTGGGAAGGTATGGAGTTTTTATTCCATCCTACCCTGGTGAAAATACCTTCTGCAGAAGCAACATTACTTGCATGGGAGTTAGACTTACGCTGCAGCCCTCTTATTCTGTGGGCACATAGCATCAGGAACCACAGCTGAAATCTGGCCTGTCTCAAGCTTGGTGGAAGTGAGCCAGCTGGTACCCCGGTGTAAGGAACTCTTTAACCAGCTCCTATGTTTGTAAAGGCCAAGATTAAGCAGAGCTTGAAGAGTGAGTACATCCTCAAGGTGTAGAGTGCAGCAGGTCCTCTAGGACTGGATCCCATGAGAACAGAGATGCCATAACACAATGCCAAGAGAAGCTATATAAATATGTCATTTCCAGTGATTCACTCTTCCCACAGATTCTTGTCTATGCCATGTTACTATTAGTGTTATAAGCAATTTGTGGGTGAGACGGTGTTTTACCAAGGACAATATCTGTGATTCAACACTTTCTCCCATTCCGCTAGTTTGAGAGCACGTAAAAGAGGCATTTGGATAGTATAAATGTTTCGTAGATCCTCCACATGCTGGAGGGTGTGATTGCTGAATTCTCACTTCCCTGACCCAAACCTTTTTGCTGTGGCTCTGCCTAGAAGCTCCAGCTGAAACTCAGGTGGTGGCTGTACACAAACGTGGCCCAGACGACACCCCGGCAGGAACAAGCACCAGGTTAATGCATATTTGCAAACTCTTCCTCTCTCTCTATCACACCA
>JAWWLV010000179.1:56265956-56280592 GCA_035041135.1 Platyrinchus mystaceus
CCCAGACGACACCCCGGCAGGAACAAGCACCAGGTTAATGCATATTTGCAAACTCTTCCTCTCTCTCTATCACACCACACCCCCCACACCAAGTTTTTTTTGGAGTAAACATCCTCATTGCTTGTTCTCCACACTCCCAAATAAGAATTACCAAAATTTCCTGACTGTGTGGCTCCGGATGAAGCTGTTGCTCTGAACAAGTACAGACAGACAGAGCGATTGCCATAGCAACAGAAGTTATGTGTGAAATCCCTGGGAACCGGTCCTCCTCCTCCTCCCCCACCCATTCAGGTCCCTTTTCAGATTTCTTTCCTCTTTTTTTTTTTTTTTTTTTTTTTTTCCCCCAAGGTTCCAGTGTCAATTCATTCCCTGTGCTGAACACCTAGGTAGACGCTTTGAAAACAGCTCGCCGGGTTACGACAGCCTGCCACCAATTACTGCAGTGGCAGGACAACTTTGTGGAGCATCATATTGGAAAAATGCATCCTGCTGGGTCTTGGGAAAGTCTTAACAAGGTGAATTGAAAGAGGGCAGATAGTGGGAGGGTTGCTGCCTGCATTTAGGACCTCAAGGGCATATACCAAATTCGTTCCTGATCAAATCTGCACTGAACTATTTGCTTTTTGGGACACTAAGTCAACAGATGTGCATCAAAACAAATTAAAACCATTTAACATCAAGCTGCTAATGGCTGAAACCACACAAAATAATGCAGGTTATTAGCCCCATAATAAGGAGCTCATTAAAATGGGAATTACCAATTAGGTTACTTAGGAGTTCCATTAGGAAAAACACAAGCAACAGAAAAACCACGGAATATTTGCCAGTTGCTGGGTGCAACACACTGTGAAGATCGATGGCCAAGGAGATGTGTCCAGCTGATGATGACTGGCAGCATTGCCAAGGGCTTCCACACAACCAAACTGTCTTAAACCACAGCAGGATAAAGTTCAAATGTCTCATGAACTCAAGTCAGACCTTAATGAAGAGTATTTTATGCAGGAAATGCTGGAAGCTTCATTGGTGGTCAGAGTTAAAGATGCCAGTGCTACCACTCACATTTGAACTTGGATTGACATTTAGATTCCCTTGGCAAGCAGTGCTTGCTTCAGGTCAAAAGGGGCATATTTAAATGCCTTTTGGAGATGACTATTAGCCCAAAAGTTACCAAAAGCCTTTCATATTATAATCTCTGACAAGAGAGACATTTAATTGGACTATAGCTATTGGCAGCCTGACCTTGCATGAAGACATCCTCAAACTGCTTTGGAGAAGAGTTTTACTACTCTATTCTGTGCCCTGCATTTTACTATTTCACACAGCTCTGTGGCTTTAACTTATTTTTCCCAGGTACTGACATTTTTATGTCATCTGGAGGGAACTTGCAGCCTCTCAGAACTTGCCTTCCTTTATATATGTAAAATTATATTTTCCCCAATACACTGAAAATGGCATGGACAGAAGAGACCTTTAAGCTTTATTTTGTTCATGTATAAAACTAGCACAATAACATCCTCGTGTTGAAATCCTCACTTCCCAAATAACATCCTTCTTGCTTTCCCACTCACACTTGAGTGGATTTCAGATATCACCAGACAATCCTAAAAGCAGCAAGTGTACTGCCTGGCAGACGAGCTGAGGGTATGGAAAGACAGAGACAGAAATGTGTGTCAGCGCTGTTTCACTCATACACTTAACTCTCACAAATCCCAGACTTGAGTTGAATGGTCCAAAAGAGGCTGTTAGAGATATCAAGAATGGCTTAAGAATTACTTCAGAAAAATGCTTAAAAAAAAAAGAGAAACCCCTAGAGTGTCAGGTGCTTTTCAAAATGAGAGAAGGAAAAAGTAAAATGCTGCAGGAAAGGCTGAGTTGATGCCTGAGTGCATGAGGAGTGGTCTATGACAGACAGAGTTTCCTGAAGCTCTCAGAAAGCATCCAAAAGGGGCATGTTTTCCTCAGGAAAGGAGCCAGTACTGACCCTGGGACAACAATAGCTGTGATAAACCCCTTCTGTGGCACAGCTGAAGCTCTGTACCTCAGGGACCACACCATCCGGGGATATCAATTACTGCCAACCTAAATGCCAGTTTTCCCACAAGGACTGAACTTCTGGCAGAAGGTACATTTAGTCAAGTAAGTCGCCTTCCACTTTGGCAACACCCATCTTTATCCATGCTTCACCTTCATCACCCGACATTTGCTTTATGCTCTTGTTCAGTCCTTCTGGTTTTATTGAAGTAGCCAGTTATTAACCCATATTTCCTATTAACTCAATAAATGCATTAAGGAACAGATCAAGAGTTGAGTGCATTCCCTGTAGTGCAGACTGTGGCTGGCTGTGGGGCCAAAGTGCATCGGTAGGCTCCTGAAGCATGACAGAACAGCCCCCATACAGCTGTACTGGGCTCTCCCCTCAAAGCAATGAGGAATCTCTGCAGTGCCAAGCTCAGTGGCATGTCAGGATATACCCCATTGTGGGTTTATACTGCACCAGTATACTGCTTAGCTGGTAAGTGGAATGCCGCTCCTGCAACTGGCACACATTTGGGAAAACTCCATTTCAGCCGCTGTTTAGTCCAGCTTTCAGTCCCCACTGAGAGACCTGCTTAGGATGCTCATTTTCACTCATGGTATCAGCAACCACCCCAAAGACACCTGGGGAAAATGAACCCAGGATGGGGGAGAACATATAGAAGTTAGCTACTCCATTCCAAAACATCATTAGTCCCCGACAGCCCCCTCCAACACCCCATAGGGAATATCAGGGTGTGGAGATGAAAGACCTCACAAGGGACCATCAGCATGTGGCAACTCCAGGCAAGTAAAAAGTCCTGCTGAATCAGGGTTTTACGTGGGATCATGAGAGCAATGTGCATGTACTTCTCTTTGACATAACTGGCAAGAAGACTGGCACTTCAAGGGGAAGAATTATATGAGCATATCAGTAATATCTTCATGCAGTCCAAGGTGAACACTTGAAAGTTGTTTAATAGGCAAAACTGTGCTTTGAACAGTCAGCAAATCAAGGTCAACTTGTTCAACAAAATGACAAAGAACAGCAAAAGTGTTAAATCAGTATGGTCATATATTTACAGTGAATAATTTAAGCAGCACCAGAGTTGAAGCCAAAAAGATGTTCTTCAATGCTTTGAATTTAGCTCTGTTTTCAGAACCACTTAAAATGGTAAATTATGTTCTTCTATCCCACCAGTCTCACGGAAAATCAATCCCTCCCATGATGACTTTGTAATGAATATTTGCCTTTAAAGATTGAGTGGGGACAGACCTGTTCTCTTTTGTCTTCCCCAAGATGTTAACTTTTGCCCATATGCTTACTGAGGACAGAAACTGAGATAAAACAGGTTTTACTAGCATTGTTCAATAAAGCATTAAAAAGATGTTAAGTGTATTTAAAACCAGAACTGTGCTGTCATCTCAGCTGGTATAGACTGACATATTTCCAATGGCATAATGGATCTATGCCAAATTACATCAGCTGGCCACAGCATAAGATGTTGAAACCAACTGGAAAAACTCATCTGATATTTAAAAGCAACATATGGGAGCAGCAGAGACTTCAGGAAGATACTTCATTTAGGATATTTTGAAAACAAAATGTATCCTACGGTAATGTGGAAGGAGGTGTATTAGCTTGCATCTATGTCGTATGGACAGTAATTATAATTTAAATGTAATTAATATTGCTCCACGTCATAACACTCATTGTCATGGTCTTTTGGGGTAAATGAGTAGAAAGTGAATGATGCATTGTCACATCACAGAATCACAGAATCACAGAATATTCTGAGTTGGAAGGGACATACAATGATCATCGAGTCCAACTCTTGAACGGAAATCAAACCCATGGCCTTGGTATTATTAACATCATGAGCTAAATGAATGAACAGAAATGCTGTCCCTGTCAGGACTTGGTTTTGTAACTCAAATGTTATTGTTCATAAAGAATATGTACAAAATATTGTCTAGAATATGTACAAAATATGTAAATTGTAGAGAGACTTTACAAGGGCATGCAGTGACATGACAAGGGAGAATGGATTCCATCCGAAAGAGAGTAGGTTTACATTAGATATGAGGAAAAAGTCTTCCCTGTAAAGGTGGTCAGGCACTGGAACAGGTTGCCCAGAGAAGCTGTGGGTGTCCCATACCTGGGTGTGTTCAAGGACAGGTGGGCTGGGGCTCGGAGCATTCTGGTCTTGTGGAAGGTGCCCCTGCCCATGGCAAGGGGGCTGGAACTGAATGGTCTTTAAGGTCCCTTCCAACCCAAACCATTCTGTGATTTTATGATTCTATGAAAACATAGAGACTCAGATAACTACCAAATTTGAAGAAACTAGTATTCAGCACGCACAGAGGCTATTCTTGACAAGTAGCTGTGAATGGTCCTATCTACCTGAAGGAGTGAATGTGTTCAGCATACCCATATTCAGCAAAGTAACCTCAAGAAGACATCAGTATAACCTGGACTACTCTCTGAGCCAGGATCTGTCTTACCTTTGGTTTACATGAGTGTCCCACCTGCAAGCTTGTAGATGCTCAAATGCACAAATGGTGCTGTTTGTAGAACAGGCACCATGAGAGGATGACACAGACAAACATGGGAAAAGAGCCTATTTTCTCACTCTCCTTGGCAGCAGGTTGAAGAGCACAGTGCATATTTTGTAGTGATTCAGCATTTGACTACCTAAAAAAAAGTCAATATTTCTGACTCTGTTTCCCTTATGCCTTTTTAATCCTTTAAAGAAGCTGCAGTGATGAAATCCTTATTTTAAAGACCAGTCTAATCTATAAATGAAAAGTAAAACTGATTTTTCTCATCAAATGTGAGCTTGATATTGCTGCAGGGTTCATGAAGGAGAATTAATTTTGTTCCCATGAAAAATTCAGATGCGGCATAAGGTTAAAAGGTATTTTGTCAGTGGAAATAATGTTGAGGTAGTTCAAAGTTTGGCACAGCTTCCCCAGCTTGGTGTAAAGTCTTGTGCTTTATCAATATACTCAGTTCCACACATTGAACCCGTCACAGACCTACTCTGAAACCCACAGATTGCTTGTCAGGTCACTTAAAAACTGTTAAGAACGGAAACAGAAAGTGACATGTATCAAGCATAAATCAAAAGTGGCATCAATGTTGCCGAGAACTCTTGGTTTGCAAGCACTGACACCTCTCTTTCCATCCCATTGATTAAAATAAACTCAGGCAGTCATGGATAAGAAGCACTCAAGCTGAAATATTAAACTTTCCTATTAGCTGGCAGGTGGGGGTGGAGGAGAATTCATCTCGGAGGTGTCTACAACTCAATCCCTGCAGAAGGCTGAATACAAGGGCACAGAAAATACCTGGGCAGGGACTTAAGGCTTCTGTTCACGGACTTGAAATCTATGTATAACCTTGTGGGGATGGTTTGGGTGGAAGGACTAGATCACTGCCAGGCTGCTCCCTGGTAACTGTACAAGTTCCAGGGCAGTTGATCACACCGAACCTGACAGGTGCAGGGGCACTTATGTGTGAACCCTGCACTCTGGCAGAGCATGTTTTTCTTACCATATTGTCACATTGTGATAAGGTCTCCAGTGGGAAGGGTTAGTTGCCCTGCCTGGTTGACAACACTCGTGATTCTTTGTGTTCTTACAATGACCATGGAAGAGTCACGTGAAGAATTGCTCCGCAGCTGTTTCACCAAAGATTATGGTACCTAACATAGATTAAGCTCACAAATATCAAGCACCTGAGATTGTATAAGATGATTTCAGGACTGGATGTGGCCCTGAGTATCCTCAGACACTTTGGAGGTCAAGCCGAACAAACCCAACCACGCAGCAGAATCTTTTCACCACCATCACAACTCTGACTCAGGCCCGCAGCACACAAATTCTGCCCTCTTAGCCTTAGAAGGGTAAAAAGCATTAAAGGCAAATCATATGCATTTTGTACAACAAAATGACTCTTTTATACCCTTATGTTTTGATTTCCTCAGGAAAACCAGGACAATTAAAGGCAGGAAGGAAGATCATAAGTTTGAAAGAAGACTAGGGGATCACCATTCAACTGAATAGGAAATTTAAAATATTCTATTATTGACTCACTATGATTTGGAAATTATATAGCTTACTCTTGCTTGCAAAACATAGAATAGATATTGTAATTATGAATTAAAATAGACTTACGGTGATCTGCACCCAAACAGACAAAATACCTGCATTGGTTTTAATTATGTGTTATCCTTTCATGGTGTAGACATACAGTGAATAATAGGTAGTTCTGAGAGCCACTATGTGAAAATGAAGAGTTAGTCTTCAGCCTTTTAGTCAAAATAAACTCTCCATCACAAGACTTGACCACTTACAAAACCACTCAGCCTCTAACACACTGCCCATACCAGACAGATAAACATGACTCTTTCAGCCAGAGAGACAGATACTTGTAATATCTAGCTAGCCATGCTCTATAACAGTTGTTTTCTGAAATAGCCTTCCTTTGTATAAAAGAATGTGGTGGGAGAGCTGAAATTAGTATAAATATCAATAATATATATGTCCGTAATCAAGATGAAGTACTCCACTGTGCAGGATGTTGTGTATTTTTATATTAAATCTTCTCCCCATCTCCCACCATTGTTTAATAGATAAAACAGATGAAATGTGGAGAAGGATAGTGTTAGTCTTATCTCCTGATAGGGAACTGTAATACATAAGGGTAGGAGGATTAAGTAATTTGGGTTACAGGAAGCTGGGCTAGGACTAGGAACTGACCCTGGACTACTCGTCCCACCTTCTCAACCACGAGCCTGCCCTTCCTCTCATTTAATAACAGCAAAGTGACGTGCAATTTGAAGATTAGACAATGTAACAATTCCTTTGAAAATATAAAAATTAATTTGGGACCTTGATTACCGGTCCCAAATCCAAGAATTGTTCCCATATCTGCATATTCCCATTGTGACTGTTTCTCTGAAACAATACTTATGCAAGCACCACATTGTCCAGTCAGAATAGCAGCCCTGGAGCCTTGGGATGTCCCTTAAAAACTATTTTCAACAGCTCATAGCTCTTGCACACGCGTGGCCTTTCCCCAGGAAGAAGGCTCAAAAGGCAGCTAACTCAGCCAGCATTTGAGCGAGATGGTTCCTCACCATGGCTTCTGTGCAGCCAAAACATGCTTCTGAAATGGGCATGGTAACCACAGATGAGCAGATCCCAAATATTTTGATAGACAGAACCCCATAAAACATCAAGTTGGAAACTCAGCAGCCCACGGACAGCCGTGACTTCAGCGGCTGCTCCAACCTGTATCTAAGCAGCAACTCACATGAGTCAAGTGGTGGGAGTGAATTTCTCATCTCCTTCCTTCAGAGCTTCCGTTGGTGTTGCTACAGTCACTGTTATGGGCACCCGAGTGATGCTGTATGATTCCAATGCTCTGTCACCCTCCCAAACATGTGGGAGGATTTCATATCGCTTAGTAGAGCGAAAGCCTTTCCATGGAGAAGAATTGCCAGGAATTCCTTAGCCTGCTGTGAGCAATACTGCTGGAGCAGCGAGGTGAAGAGCTGCCACTTGTGGTGAAGATCAGATAGGAATGAGGAGTGCCTCTGCTGGGTGCAAATTCAAGAGCAGAGAGCCTGCTGCAGACACATCCTGCCATGAGCTTCTGAGAGCCCTGTGTTAATAAAGGCTTGGAGATGACGTGTGTGAAAACAAAAATTTGCTATCTGGCAGAGCACATTTTGAGATCTCTGGAACATAACTCACACTGGGAATCCCAGCCAGGAGTCGATGGGCAGACAACTCAGAGAAACAGGAGCACAGGTGGAACCAGTTTTGTAAGGAAATCACTGAAATTCTCAATAAGTCCTCTCATCTTTTTCCAGATTGGTGGTCCACAGAGAAAAGAGGGACACTGTGAGATGATGGACAAAACTAGGATTCAGGTGTAGCATTAATATCTTGTCTATGGTGAAAGTCTAGTCGAAGTTGTGAGAGCTAACAGGAGTTAAGTCCTTGAGGTGTGGTGCTGTAGCATATCTGTCTCCCAGTTCCCACACTGGAGAACTGTGGTACTACCACAGGGATATCAAGAAGAAGGTGAGATTTATCTCTCCATTGGCCCACATTAATTAGTCTCCAAGAAAGAGGAACAAATAACACCACTACAAAGGACATCTGCAATCCTTCTTCTGGGACAGCTTTTCCTTGTGATAATTTTGTCCTTTTCTTTACCAGCTGATGTTTGCCTTGCCAAAGCCTGTTTGTGCACATCTGGAGTGATCTAACCCTGTGCCACTGGGATTTTCCACCTCTTCTGCAGCAACATTCCTTCCACTCACTATGACACTTTTACCCCAGTATTCAAGCTCTGATGATTTTTCTTTCATTTGCACACCTACTGGCCCAAGGAACATTGCCAAAATCTGACTGTAAACATGCTGTGATCTCAGAGGCAGCAAGATGATGACTCCGTGGAGGTGGAGAATCAAACACAGGACCAGAGTATATGGTGGGTTTAAACCCTATTCTTCCAGACAAGGGAGACCTTTCCAAGCTTGTCCTGCTGGAGATCCTGTGAAGTTGTCAGACCATTACCCCATTCCCCAGTCCAAGTGTTGGCCATGTATGTAGCCCCACCAATGCTCTCTGATGAGCCCTGGTTCTCCCTCCCACTCAGCAGCATTCTTTCATGGTAAGGTTTGTCTCTTTATCAAACCGTACCCTGCTACCTTCCTTTTTTTTTTTTTCCAGGCTATTTATGTGTTTATTTCCTTTGATCTTCCTAGTAAATAGGTCATACCTTCCACCTTCTTGTCTATACCAGTTAATCTATAATATTACCTGTTTGCCTGCACTCTTTTCAGTAGGCCCTGCCCCAAGTGATATTCCTATTAGCACTTCAAAAGCAAATTGATCTGGGTGTTTTTAAAGAATTATCATCTGTAGCTTTCTATAAACATTAGCATCCAAGGAGCTCTTCTGGATTACTCCTCTCTGCAGTCTCTGGGGTTACTGCTTTGACCTCTCCTCAGTGAGCAATGTTGCCCTGTGGATGTTTCTGCACTTATATTTTTTCAATTTCTTGCTATTCCCACTATGTCCCACTCTTCATTTATTGAAGTCCCTTTAGGATGGTGCTTCTAATAAATGATTTGCAATTCACACTCCAGCTGAGTGTTATCTTTGAATTTGATTGATGTATTTTTCTTCTCCTTCCTCGATGCTACTGCAGATGAATATAATGTCCAACACAGCAGGAGTCCCTGAGGAACCCAACATGGCAATATTTAAAAGCATGCTCCACTTTCTATTGTAGGGGCTGATTTTAATCTCTTTCATTGTTATTCTCTGTATCCACCCTACATCTTTCTTGTAATGCTTTGGGCCCAGTCCAACCACTGTTAAAGTCAACTGTGTCTGCATGGAATCCTTTAGGGATGGATCAGGATCTACAGGAATACCATGTGTGAAGAAACTGAGTAAAATTACTTACTGAAATCAAGGAGCTTTCTGCAGAAGAGTTATCTGTACAACCAGCTGTCTTGTCTGTGAGTGAAACAGGCAAATTTTCTGAGTGACTCAAGGGACTGTATCCCTTCTTCCTCCCACCAGCATATTCCACTACTGTGTATACTCATCCCACGTGATGGATAAGCAGCTGCTTATCCTTCACTCTCCCCACCCAACACTTCCCACCCCCCGTGATTTTCCTCCTCCCATCAACACTGTGAGTATAATCTGCCTATAAGGTCTATCACTTGGGTGCAACTGCTTTCCTTAATGTGACCTCTCTATGTATGTGACACATTTCTGGTTTTTTCCTCCTGTAGAACAACTACCAGTCGTTTCTGAGTATTAGAGACCAAGTTTCACCTGGAAAGGATGTCAAGTTAATTGATCTGTAATTCCCCTTTTGGAAAAGAAGCACGATGTTTTCCCTCTGCCAGTCACCAGGGCTTCCTCAGTTCTCCAGGAGCACTTGAATATAATGGATAATGGGCCTAAGAGTTTTTCAGCTAATTCCTTTAATACCCTTGGGTATGTACCATCTGGCCCTCTGTACAGATTTGAATGCATTGTGCTCTTGATATTTCTTTGCTGTTTCTTTTATGATTTTGCTAACTTTTAGCTCTCAGCTTCTTGGCTTTCGTTTGACTGCTCATTGCACACAATACTTTTAAAGGAATTTTAGAAAACTGAAATAGGTGACTTTTTTTTCAACTCACTTTTTAAACTAACCTTTCATCAGGAAACATTCTATCTCAGAAGTCTGAGCTGCAAATATTATCTTTTACCCTATCCAAGCAAGATGGCATCTACAGAACATTTTCTGTCATTTGAAAGAGAAAGGCAAGCAAGAGAATTTTTTCTTAGGCAGAAACCCTATATCCAAGCCTTGTTTTCTCAATACTGGTAGGGAATTTTCCCTTCTTCCTATTACATCCTATTTTCTCTCTCTTCAAGTGCATTTACGTGACCCTGCTTACATCCTTCAGATACTTGTAGACTCATGTCTGCTATTTTCTTATCTCTTTGCCAGCTTATATCTAAGCATCACTTTATCTTCATGAATCAAACCCACACCAAATGATCTGATCATGTCTCTACTCTTCTTTGAGGCCTCTGATTTTACAGTGGTCGGCATGGAGATTCCAAGAAATCAACAGCAGCCTTCCAGCTGTATCTAAGCCAGGCAGGTTAGCTGATGCCTGCTGAACACGGCAGCGTCTTTCGCAATGGCAGCCGGCTGCCAAAAGTTACACGTACATTTTCCTCCTATATCACCTCCCAGCCTTTTCTTAACGTGGCTGCTTCTGAGTGTCCTTTGGGGATATTTTTTCCTGAGTGCTGGTAGCCTATGTTATTCCATGTTTCATGTTGCTATTTCCTGGCCACATTGCTAATCTCTGTAGGTGTCACAGGGTTAGTTCTCTGTTCAATAACATTCCAAACTCCTCCCATTTTAGCATCAACACCATCTTGCTGTACTGTGAATTTTCCCTGCCTACTTACACGTGACTTGTTTTCATTGTTCTCCTCACTTTTCTTTCTATTCTCCAATATTCTTCCCAGAATATTTTTCCTTTAAAATGGCGTGTATATCCCTTTCCTTTTTTTAAAACAAACAAAAGATTTTTTGCCTCCTTTCTTCATTGGCATATTAGACACAACATGTTTATACCTGTGTGCCTCTAATACATAGTCTCCTTGAAATAGGTACAGAAAACAATGGGTCTTCCCACATGCTGAAAGATATAGTAAAAGCTAAGTAAAATCCATTAGATGAAACAGCAAGTAGGCAACACAACTACCCAGGGCATGGTTGCAGGATGGTGTTGGTTTGTATGTGGATCATTCCCTGTACAGTCCATTGAGGTTGGAAGGGTACAGTCTCCTTCCTTCTTCCTTTTAGGTGGCATCAAATGAGAAAGTTCCTGTCTTAGGTCAGACTCACCAAAAGGACTATACTGGAGCTGCTCTGCACTTCTGACTTTCCTCAGCTCCTGCATGGGTGGGGAGGCAGGAGCGGGTCAGTTCAGCCTCCTGAATGCTGCCACCTTTGATGACACTGATGCTGTTAGTCAATGGTATTCCCAAGGCTGCTCTCATGACCCAGTCACCCTCTCTCCGGCATGGCACAGGCCCTGAGCATAGCCACAGAATGCCTTGGAGGGGCACATCAGCCCCACATTCCTCCTCAGCCCCACCACTCAGGGTCCTGGCGAAGACCTGGGGAGTCCCAAGGCCCCTCTGCACAACATTAGCAAGGAGACCCTTGATCAGCAGACAGCTTGAATGGCCTTCAGTCTTCTCCAGAGGCTGTTTCCAGTGTCATACGGACATTGTCTTCCAGCCAGGTAGTTGTGGTTGCCTTCCCTGACTTTGGAAAATTGTCATGCCATGGACTCCAGAACTCCATTCCTTTGGCACATCCAGTGAGGCTGTGTCTGGATATGGACTAGCCCATGCCTGTCAAAATGCTGGATGGGAAGCAGAGCAGGATAGGACACTCGATAACTTCCTTGAGCCTTCAGGCTCCAGAGGAGAAATGACCCCTTTTTTTTGCAGAGACAATAAACAAAAGAGTGCATTAAAACCTTTGTTTGCAGGAGATCATGAAGATTTCAGCGATACCATACTCCCCTGCAGGAGGAGGGATTAAGAGTGTTACGGAACACATTTACAAGCCCTGGAGAGAGTAAGTATCCTACGGAAATCTTTGGCAACCTCCTTCCCTTCCTCTTCTGAGTCTCACCCTGGCTTCTGGTAACACTTAGAACAAAACCACCAGCTCTTGCTTATTTGAATGTGTTCTCTATTTTACCCTGAACCCAAATGAAACATCAAAGGTCTGGCTCAAGCACTTGCAAGTAAAAATAGCTCTAAAGCCAATATATTTAAGGTCCTTGTATGATATCTCTGAAATAATTCATCCTAAGCCCACGAGAGGGGAATGGTGTTGTTTGTTGAAGGAATGTACGTGGTGCTGATAGTGGGCAGTACTGACATGTAAAGAGCAATGAGTGATACTGCAAAACAGAAGGAAGGTGAGAAAAGGGGCATGAAGACTGCATTACACCGTATGGTGGAAAAAGAGCAAAATATATTTAAGATAAAAGCCTGTTTCAAGATGCCTTTATTTTCTTTCCAATCTGATCCTTCTCTTCCCTTCTTAGAAAATTAGATTTGAATGTGTCTTTCTTGGTACACAAGAAAATGGTGAATCTTGGTACATTCTTGTTACACAGGGGCATGACCCTCTCTCCTCTATAAAGTAATTTGTTTATAACCATGCAGGACTCATTTATTCTCTGTGATGTGCCTGTTTTTGAAGTAAGATAAATCAAGGCTATGAAGGCACCAGGTATATCCCACGTTGTCCCTTTGTCTCCATTGCACTGTATTTGAATAAAACACTACACTTTCTGTTCTCTGTTACTATAGACTTCTGACTTAAATTCCTTTGTTTCATAAGTAAATAATATTTTCTCTTTCCATCTTCAAGTAACAAGATGCATGTACCTCTACAGTCATTAATCCATGCTGCCTTTGCATCTGCACTTTCTCACTGAAACTTGGGCAAGGATAACTTGAGCCATTGTGATACCTATACCAGCTGGGATTTTCTGGAACAGATCAGTGTGAGTCCTGTCTTCCTTGCATCTGATGTTTTTCATCACTGTTTTTCAGCAAATGGTTCCCAAACACAACATTTCTAATTAGTCTTTCTCGGATACGATGGAGGGGTGCTGCAGGGTATTCCACAGACTCCTGCCCGTCCTGGAAGACAGTTCATGAAATTACCTTAGTCATGAAGGAGGCTTTCTTCACTACAGTGGTACTCAAAAGAAGTTGGAAAGTACACTGGATTTTAAGAACACACGTCCTTCAAAGGCTGCTACATAGACAAGCCCATTGAAATGAGTATATCCTTATGGCTCACCAGTGAGGAACATGAGGATGGACATATGGAGCAGATGCAGGTTTCAAACCACTGCCTGTGATCAGTGCAGTTGAGACTCCCATTAGCTGAACCAGAGAAGAGGAAAACCATGGGTCAAAAATGGACAAATACAAAAGGAGCAAGTGCTGGAGGGTGTGAAAAAAAACAGTCTTATGTCTTGCAGCTCTCAAAACCACTGTATTAACATGAGGGCTTGCTGCAGTCTTTTAAGCAGGATGAACAAGATAAAAAGAGCTTGTTGGTGTTGGATGCTGAGGCAGTGTTTAAGACATCCCTGACTCACAACTCACAAGCTGGGACTCGTTTTGCAAGTTCAGTCTCTGTTCAGATAGGATCAGGGAATGTCTCTGGGCTGGATTGCGAAGGAAGCAGTCTTGCCAAATATGCTCTGCCCACAGCACCGTCCAGACCCGTCAGATGATATTTCTCCTAATTTTACTAATGTATGCTTGGCCCTGATTCCATGCTACCTGAGGCTACAGCCGTAATAAAAACATGGCACACATGCTGTGGGTGGGTGCATGCAGCTGGTGGGAGTTGAGGCACGTGAAAATGAAAAACACAACCCTTTCTTAATTGCAGCATAGAAATCAAGAAACAGTGTTGTTCTGATTCCTTTCGTTCTCCTTCTCCCAGTGGCACACCCTTACCCTTAGCTCTGTCAGTTGTCCGAGAAAGTGACAGCAGATTTCCTCTGTATATTGGTTGCTCCATACCCCAAGCAATGCTTAGGTTATCAGGCAGAAGTGGGCTTGTAATGCCACACACAGCTTGTGTTCAGGTGTGGCTCCTATAGTAGGATCATCACACGTACCCACCTTGTGGGTTACACTGGCGGATGGTGTATTAGTGATCTAATCCCTACCTGAGGATGAAACCATCAGGCTGCTGCCTTACCGTAGACAAGCAGGACATACACTCCTGGAATGGAGTGGAAGGACTCTGGTTACACATCTGTCTCCTGCCCATGAACTGCTTTCATGAACCCTTCAGGTGGAGGTGGGCTGGATTGCAGCTCTGGGCCACATGAAAATCTCGCTTAGCAGCTTCTAGGTTTAGAAAAGTTGGACTTCTTTGGGCTATGAGCCTTTCTGAATGTGCAACTTATAACAACATCACTGCTGTGTCTGTAGGAAAGAAATTAAAACAGAGGCCCAAG
>JAWWLV010000179.1:56280692-56433872 GCA_035041135.1 Platyrinchus mystaceus
TGAGCCTTTCTGAATGTGCAACTTATAACAACATCACTGCTGTGTCTGTAGGAAAGAAATTAAAACAGAGGCCCAAGAAAAGGCATGGACCTGTTGGGGAAAAGAAAAGCTAGTCCTAGGCCCTGTGGGATTTGTTAGGGGGACGTGGGGAACCTGTGAACTTTAACCAAGAGACAGTGCTGAGTCTGGGATCATGGGTGGTTCCTGGGCCAGGTGTGCTGCCTCAGTGGGGGTGTTTGCCCTTGGGGTACACTCCTTCAACTACCAGTACTGACCCTCACCCTGAAAGAGATGAGACAGAGAGGAATTCCTTGATGCAGCCCTTGTTTCTGCTCTCAGGATGTAAATACAGGCACTAGAGGGATACTCCATTGAAGGGCCAGAACATGTTGAGATACTAATACCATCCTCATCACTGAAACCAGCCAGCTGCTCTTGACCTCCCTGCCTTATCATCCCATTAGCATGTAGTCCTGACAGTTTCAAGCTTCTGACAATAGTCTGAATCCTTGATTGTGAGCTTATAGTGAGCATTGCAGATATCAGAAATATTTTCAGTCTGAAAATTTGCATTCACCACAAGTAGCAAAGTGTATTTGTTTTGATTTTCAACAACAGCATTCTATTTATTGGCAGCATTTTTTGTTGGGTGATGTTTAGCAGCTCCACCTGCTGATGCCAAACTCTGCAGGATGCTATGCAAGTAAGATGATGCAAGAAAGAGAAAATGGTCACTTCCTTCTTCCACTTCTCCTGATTTATTTCACATAATTGGTACATTTGAGATTGTTTATTTCACTGGTCTGTGCTGTCATTTGTCTCAGATATCTCAAAAACACTTGCCCAAGCAATGTACTGTCACATCAGAAGGAGCCTCTTTTCCTTGCTCTCTCCAAGGGAATCTCCACCCTTCTGTAGGCAAAACACATGAGATGCTAAGCCTTAAAATTTATGGAGTCTGATTTAAAAGCCAGGATGTCTCCTGGTCTCAAGGGAAGGGAAATGACCCTTGGCTTATTTTACAGTCACTTCTTTTTGGAGAAGGAAGTGCTAATAAACACTCACTTGAGGCACAACAGCTTAGTACAAATGAAGGCCAAAAAGCAGACACATAATTACTGTGACTGGGAATAGAGGAGCCAAGAAGAACATGTGAGAAGTTTCCCTTGTGAGCAGAGCTCTGGGAGCGAGGCACACCAGCAGTCGCAGTAATGTCTGAGACAGGAGCTACCAAACATCCAAGACTGCCCCTGGGGTCCTGCTTCCCTTCCCAAGGCAGCTCAGTTGGAGCTGGGTGCTGGGGATGGGTCCATGGTTGCAGCATGGGAGAGGAGACAGAAAGGAGAGACAGCACAGGGAAAAGGAAATGCCTAAAAAACATCCCAGACATTGGTAGGAGTTAGACATGGAGACAGTCCATTGCATACCCTGTGGATACATGAGTGCTTGAGCAGTGTGGGAACAGCTCTGAAACCCCATCACACTCACCCAGGGGAAACCTCATGTGGGATTTCAAAGCACAGCATCCCTAGGCTCTCAGGAGCCCTCCTGAAAGAGCGCCAGGACACTTGCTCCCACTGCACCCAGAACCTTCTCCTCAAGATGAGCCTTCCCACAGCCTCGCTGGTGGGGACACCTCTTCGTCTGTGACACCTCTGAGTTCCCCGCCCCAGTTCCTGCTCCACACACCCCAAAAGTGACCATGTTCCAGGCTCCATGGGGCACAACACACAAAGCAATATGGACCCAACACATGATGCAGCTGAAAGCCAGAAGGGGCCATTAGTTTGTCTTACCTGGCTTGGCAATCACAGACCATCAGATTTCCCCTGAGTACTGCATCTGGTGACTTGGTTAGGCAAAATGTCTTGATCCTCTCAAGGCTATAGGGTCTCAGTCAAAAGTCTGGGAATGGAACAAACTGATCCTGCTGTACTTTGATGCCTCAACAGTGGCAGAGAAGAGCTTCAGTGAGCTGTGCCTCCACGATACCAGCAGGCAGCCAGCAACTCACTGCTGTAGAGGAAGGCAAAATGAATCCAGGTCCTTGCTCTCTTGGTCTGAGGAAAAAACCAATTTTGACCCCCAAACGCTGTATTCACTTTGGCTCTCAGCAAGTTAGAGCCACGAGTTTGAAAGGGGATGTGGTAACGCTGCCTTCATAACTGTTACACCACTTTTCATGTTGCACTTCCACTTATTGCCCAAGTACAGTCCTCGACTCTTCTGGCCACAATTTGCCAGTGTTATACTGAATAAAAGCTCAGTGTGATAGTTTATAACATCTTTATTTGCAACTGTTAATAGTTCCCAGGCAATGTGTAAAATGAACGTAAGTAATTTCTAAAAGACTGGGTGCACCCAAAACAGGCAACAAATCTAGGACTCCTGCACAAAAAAATATTTTGGTTTTCTCATTTCTGTGGCCTTTCCTTGCTGTTAAGTACTACAAGGTCTCAGAAGGGGATTTGCTATGATGTATGTATATAAAAACACATTCCCACCAGATCTCACAGAGATGATGCCCCTCTGTAGTGTCCTCATCTTACAAGAGTGAGGGAATGGCAGCACCTCAGCCTCTCCCCAACCATCAGTTCATCAGTCAACAGGGGTGATTGTCCTGCTGTATTGATAAATTCAAGAAAGATGCTAAGGGAATTGAATGCATCCAGAGGAGGATAACTAATCCAGGGGAAAGACTGGAAGGAATGTCCTATGAGAAGCTGAGGACTTTGGGCTTGTCTATTTTGGAGAAAAGGAGGCTGAGGAGCAACCTCATTGCTCTCTGCAGTTCCTTGAGAAGGGGAAGTGGAAAGAGAGGTGCTGATCTCTTCTCCATGGAACCAAGAGATCAGATGCATGGGAACGGTTCAGAGCTGCTCCAGAAGTTCAGACTTGACACAACAAAACATTTCTTTACTAAGAGGGTGGTCAAACACTGAAACAGGGTTCCACAGACATGGTCGACGTCCCCAGCCTGTCAGTGTTTAAAGAGGCATTTGTACAATGCCCTTAACAACATGCATTAATTTTGGTCAGCCCTGCAGGGGTGAGGCAGTTGGACTGGATGATCATTGTAAGTCCATTTCTATTCTATCCTATTTCCTTTGCAAGAAACCTTTTCCCTTAGCACTCAGCTGCTGCTTGTCTTCCACACATGCCACAAAGTTCAGCTTCTCCTGGGGACAGGTTGCTCAAACTGAATCCACAGGAAAGAGCTGCTCGGTGAGTGTGGTTTGGTGAGTACAACCCACCAGCTTAACCCCCTGCACTCATTCTGTGTCCGGGGGCAACAGCACCTGGCCATTTCCAGTAAGCCCAGCATCCTTTCCCTGACTGCTTCTGGGAGCTCCCTGCTGAATCACCCAACCCTATGCAGATGTACATGCACTTCCTACTGCTTCCTTCTCTCTGGAAAAAACAATCTGTGTGCACCCTCTTACAGCATATGATGTCTGCTGGCAATGCCAGTCAGGCAAGTATCAGAAAGGCAGACATGTATTTCCAGGAACACTGCAATTTTCAGGTCTGTCCCTTTTTGCTGTCATATTGGAAACTGGAAGCATACTAAACCTTCAGAGTGAGGTGGTAAATGAGCAAAAAATATACTATCAGTATGTGTCTACTCCTGCAGGAGCCACGAACTTGTATTACTGTTATATTCTGAAGAGAGAGCCACATATGTGATAACCACATTGAGGACAATTGCAGCTGGCCTCTTTCTCCACAACATCCAGGAAGAGGGAGAGCAGGAGTTGGATTCAGAGTGAAGAGTACTCCCCACACCATGCAGCCTTGCCCTATTGTACATACTGACTTCAGTGAAAAATATTCCCAGTAGCTGGATCCAAGCACATCATGCAGAAAAACATCCTTTCTTGCTGCAACAAAGTGAGAAGGTGAGATGTCAGCGGACTTCTTACTGCGAGGTTGGTTTTGCCAGGCTTCATGTTGTTTGCTCATGTTTCACCTTCACTAGCAAGACTCAAAAGCATCTCCACTTCCCCTTGTTCAGTTCTCTTCACAGTGAAATCACCCACTCGCAGTGATTAAGTAATTTCTCAACCTACTGTCTGACAAGCAAAAGGAATCCTCATCTTCAATCCCAAATCTCATTTTCCAGCTACATCCTCACTTCACTGATCCTCCTTTACACCCTCCTGTGTCTTCACATCCTCTTGCTGCCCTAGAATGACCCATTCTTGTATCAAATGCAAGATTGCCTTCCTGACTGTGTATCACTCTACCCTCCATCCCTCTGTGAAAGAGCTAGACTTTTCTTGTTACCCCATTGCATAGAAAGCATCTCTAGACATTGTTGGCCCACTTCCCAGAGCAGTTTCCCATCCTGTAGGCAGACCTGGGGTTTGCTTGAGATGGAGAGCTTGCAGCCATGCCAGGCTTTACAGGTAGCATTTGCCAGAACATATGTAGTTTAAGCGAACAGGAATGTAAAGAACAGGCTGACTATCCCCAACCCTTGCTAGCCAAGTTCTGCACATGTTCCCCAGTAAAATTCCCAAACGAGGTCAAGGCATTTAACTCATCATCATCACAGTGTTCCCTCCCAGACCAAAAAGTGTCCAGATAGATGACAAACACTCTATCTAGGCAATATGGATATCCAAAATCTGCCACTACAGCACAGCTGCTTTGGATTGGAACACAGCTGTTTTCCCAAGCCAGGAGTGTTACACAACCATTGCCTAGAAAGGAGGAAATCAACAAAACTTCTCTAGTTTTAAATCTCAGCAGAAAATTAAGTAAGTAAAAAGTGGGCTTGGCCAATGACACTCAGACTCCAACAGCTGGGAATGGGACATCCCGGTGGTTCTAGTGGCCACAAGCCACCAGGAAATTAAAAGTAGCTTTCTACTTAGAAGGCTGGGGGCCAACAACACCATGGCCTCTACCAGCACTGAATTAGTCCTAGGTTGACCCAACCTGACTGCACTTCCTGCAACATCTGGATATTCTTTGGATGTCTCTTCCAAGTTGCAGCTTGTTGAGTTCATGAGACCTGAAAACAGACATCTGCCTGGGAACTGGCAGCATCCAAGGCAAGAACTGTGCTGAGAGCTTGGCTATCCCTTTGCCAGCAATCACATGGGCATCTGCACAGCCCGGGCACAGGTCACTGGGGATGGTCCAGACTTCACTGGCAACAGCAGCCCCACTGCTGTGTGGCCATGGCAAGGCTGCTCGGGGACAGCCAGGTCCTGTCCCCACCCCTGACAGCTCTGCCCAGGGTGGTGGCACGCGCAGAGCAGCCTGCCTCCAAGCAAGCTCCAACAGGATCCGCTGGCAGGGAGGGATTCACCCTCCGTTACACAAACTGATGGTGAGTCACGGCACCTGGGAGGGCAGCTGAGCGAACAAGGCTCCCTGAGAGAGATACTCCTCTGTCTCTCCCAACCTATTCCCTACAATGCCTTGGGCTAAGTTTGCCCACAGGCACTAAAGTCCAGAACAATATTCCCCATCCCTTATGCAACCTTCCACCCAAGCAGGGTGCTTTTCTATGCATCCACCTAAAATTTTGGTCCCCCATGGCTTACAGGGAGTATGCACTGTAACAAAACAACAGATCTGGTTTGAAAAAAAAGCCATCCTCTGTCAGGAAGGCCCTACAGGATGCAAGGATGCATAAGGACAGGAGCAAATGCCGCAGTCCTTAGAGGTGCCCCCAGCGGTGGGTCACGACGGCTGGCGGAGCTGATTGGGGTGTCCAGGCTGGCGGTGGCACGGTGGGTGACAGGCATTACAGGTGTTTCCTCAGCAGCACAGCTGCCTGGGCTGAGCTGAATTTTTGAAGAAGAAAGCAAAGCCCTGGTGCAGTGTTTTTGTGCGCGTGGAGGGTGTGCCCTGGAGCCAGAGTGTCTGGGACAGCCGCGGTCAGAGGAAGCTGCTGCGGCTGCTCGCAGAGGAGGAAATCGGCGTCCCCAGGCTGGAGGCACAGCGAGTGCTGGTTTTTGCTGGAGAGCAGGGGAGGTGGCGGGGGGAGTTGGAGAAGGGAGTCCAGCCTAAGAAAAGAGCACGGAAGGAAGAGGCTTGCAAAGTGCACTGCTGATGCGGACGCGGAGGAGAGGGCTGGGAAAGGAGCTTGTCCCTGCAGAGAGGAGCACGCAGCTTTTTTGAGATGTGGGAGAAAGGGCTGAGGTTTTGAGATGGAGGCAGTGGAAGGAGCAGGGGCACGCCAGGCAGACACAGCTGGGTGAGGTGGAGAACTGCTTCCAAGTGGAAAATAATTTAGGAAATGGTGTCTGGAAATGGAGAGTGAAAACCAAGTAGACTAGGAGATACAGAAAATGTTACTAAAAATGTTACCAAAAATCATCATTCAGAGCTGCCATAAAGGCCCAGGCTGAAATGTGTGTGAAATGAGAGGCATCTGGGAGCAGCCAAGGTGAACAAAAAAACAAAACTTTGCCCTCAGGTATCTGTAGCAAACACGCAATCCATCTTGCCTTGTAGACTCATGGCTTCATTTCGCCATCGTTTTTGTTTTGCTCACTTAAAACCCTTAAGCTTTGCCTGGCACCATTTAAATCCGATGAAAGGGAGCAGAGGAGCAGGGAATGGGCATATGTTTTTTTTCTGGAAAATCACCAAGTGCCTGTACACAAGCAGAGAGCAGACCAAAGTCACGCAGTCAGGACCAGGCTGGAAACATCGAGCAGTGCGTGGGGCACATCACCAGCACAGGCTGCAGGCCTCTCCTCCACTGCATGAAGAAGTCAAGCCAGCAGATATTGGTTTACACAGGCCCCAAGGGCAATGGCAACTAGCCATGGGGCAATGCCAGGGCAGGGTTTCGAGGGAGCTGGGGCAGGAGAAGAGGTCTGCTATGTTGCATCCACACAGGACAGCTCCCCATAAAGGAGTCAGGTAATGGTGGGTGTGGGTTTTACCAGTCAGTTCTGCTAAATTAGATCCAAGTGTGAGTGTCCAAAGCAGGGCAATAAAGCTGGGGAAGGGTCTGGAGCACAAGGCTGATGAGGAGCTACTGAGGAAACTGGGGTTGTTTAGCCTGGAGAAAAGGAGACTCAGGGGGGACCTTATCAATCTCTACAACTCCCTGAAAGGAGGGTGTAACCAGGTGAGAGTTGGGCTCTTCTCCTGGGTAAAAAGTGATGGACAAGAGGAAATAGCCTAAAGTTGTGCATAGGGAGGTTTAGATTGGATATTAGGAAAAATTTCTTGACTGACAGGGTGGTCAAGCACTGGAACAGCCTGCCTAGGGAAATGGTTGAGTTGCCATCCCTGGAGGTATTCAAAAGACGTGTAGATGTGGCACTCAGTGACATGGTTTAGTGGTAGACTTGACAGTGCTGGGTTAATGGTTGGACTCGATGATCTTAGAGGTCTTTTGCAACCTTAATGATTCTAAAATTCTAAGTGCTTCCTGCCCAGCCCAGGCCAGGACTAAAAACTGTATATGTTATTATGTCCTAACACCTATATGCCTTTGAATGTGCCCTGGAGATGTCCTAATCAACTACTGATTGAGTAAAGCCCTTACCCAAGGGCAGTGCAGCATTTAGCAACAGCCTACAGTCAGCTGGCAGCACCGTCTTTGATCCCCAGTGCACGGTGGTCCTGTGGTTTATGCTGCTCTGTCCCTTGCACTGGCTGCCATCAAGGGGTTTGCAGAAATCAGGATGGGAGATCACTGATGCTGAAGCTCAGCAGTGTCAGAACTGATCTGCAGAAATACTGTGTTTGTCTCAATCTGGCTGGATGTAAGTGAAAGAAGTGTGTCTTGCTGATGTGGTTCATAACTCCTGGGCTGCGGGCTGAGCTTCTCATGTTGGCATCTGATGTGTACCCAGGAAGTCTTAAAAACAAGTAACTCCAAGAACAAAGAGGCAGAGCTGAGCTGCCCAGGGCTGCGTGTCTTGTGGCTGGAGACTCTGGAGTCTAATAAAACACAAGATGTGGCTATGGCTGGGCCATTACAGCATCTTCTGTAGACACCCTTTGTGCCTGCTGTGGTTGAGGTCCTTTTGCCGCTTTTCCCTGCAAGTTAATGAGGTTTCTCTCTCCTTAAAGCAAAGACAGGTATTCACAGAAAAAATATGAGTGCAGCATATCTGAGTGCCCTCCCCTTTTGCCAAGTGTTTGTTGCAAGCGGCCAAAATGATCAAAAGTGGACCACATCTGCAAATCTTGACTAAAGAAACTGCATGAAACAAAGCTACAAAATTGTAACTACTTTTTAGTTGAGCTTTACTAAGGAGTGGCATGTATTGTGGCTAGCTCATACAGAATTTGGATGTATTAAATATTTCTAAAATTATATGGCACTCTGTTGTGTGTTATTATGTGCCTATTTGGGATTTTTACCTGCAACAGCCCTAACAATTAAGTCTGCATAATTCTTGCTAAACCACCCTGCAAGGTCAGAATTGTGGTCTGTGCTTCAGCAAAGAGAAGAGCTAAGGTCTGTGAAGAACAACTTGCCAAGCTGGAAAACAAGTATCACCTGCATTCTCCCATCACACATGGGACAACAGGCACTGGTTTTCACCACCAGCCTTTTTCCAAGTGTCTGAAATATTTGAACTGAATACTGGCAGCCTGTGAAAGGAAGTGACAATGACACAGGCACTGAAGGAGTTTGTAATAGCCATAGAAAGTGTCCAAAAATAGCTTCCTGCAAACAAGATCCAAATTCACCATTTCTGCTCCCGATGAGCAGCACCTTTGGGAGTTCTGGATGTCTTCTTGTGACTTGTAGTGTGTTAATATTAATTACAAGTAGCAAAAGCTTTGCAAGTTCTGCTGCCTTGGATGGAATGTCTTGTTTCATGATTCAGCTCTGTAATTGGTGTTTTCAGTTCTGATGGCAAAAATCACCATGGTAGTAGAGATGCAGAAATAGTAAGCTGCAGATTCCCAGCCTGATCTTTACTTTCCAAATTGTAAACCTGAAACTTGGTCAAAATAAAAGCTGTATCATCTTTCTTAGCAGACAGGGAATTTATAGAGCACAATATACAATTACCTTACAACATATATTCCTTTCTTTAGTAAGAGTAAGTCTGTCATTAGAACCTTCTATTAAATATGGAAAATTTCATTTAAACGGATTAAGTATTTGTCATAGAAAAATATTGGCAAATACATATACATATATGTATATGTAGACATATGTATATGTGTGTGTGTATGTGTATATATATATATATATATATATGTGTCTACATATATACACACCTAAAAGCACAGATACATTATTTTGTAGATTGGCCATTTCTCACTGCAAGAGCCTTCTGTTAGTGGTGGGTGCAGGTGTTTACCTGCTAAAAATAGTATGTACATGAGGTTCAGGCAATGGTTCTTATCAGCCCTCCCTCCCAGTGGCTGCATCCCCACAGGTATTACCAAGCTTTTACAACTTGCCCAAATAGGTGAAAATAAAGACCTTAACTAGGAAAAGTCAACCTGGCCTCCTTGGTCTTAGACATCTTTCTGCCTGCTTTTAACCTGAAATCAGCTTTCTATGAGGCAGGGAGGAAAATGCAATGAAAAACCAAAGTATCCATCCCTTAAAGGATGAGGAATGCACTCAGTAAAGAGATCCAAAGAGAAATAAAGGCAGGGCTTGTGTTTCATCTTTAAGCATGAGGTAAGAGTGTGGCCAGGAAATACCTCAAATAGAGACATTATCAAAACCTGAACCATGTTTTCTCTTACAGCAGCCTTTGCTCAGGGAGCTTGACAGTAAGGTCTAGAAATAAAAGTGATGCTGACTATACCCAGAAAGGGATTTTTATACCTATCGACTCAATGCACAGGATCAACAGTGAGCACCTACATGTGTTGGACATCTATAGATTTAAAAATATTGTCAGATTTTGCACAGATGTAATAGAGATCTGTAGAAATGAGCAGCAAGCTACCCAAAAAGCCTGTTCTGTGTCACTCCAGAAAGGTTGCATAGACACTTGGTAAGTAAGCACATTCCCAAGGAAATGGCATATTCCTGCAGATGTTTGGAGCCCGGAGGGACTGAGGTGTAGGGTGATGTAACCCGACTAGCTTTGATCTGGAAGCTACACTGGGCCAGTGCATCCATTTCTATGTTTGACCCCATTGCAACACGCTTGGTTTGATCTGCACCTACCTTTACCAGTTGTGCATTACCAGTGAGAGTGTTTATTCACTGGAACAAACTGGGCAGGGAGTTGTTAGCACCTGCTTCTTTGGTCCAACTGGCAGCTTTGCTGTAGCCTCAACATAAGCAACAGGCCTCAGCTCGGGGCTCACTGGATGAAATACCGTGACCTGTAACGTTCAGGAGGTTGGCCTAGGTGACCTAAGTGTCCCCTTTGGCCTCACGCTCTATGAATACTCCTGCAAGACCAACTGCCTTAATCCCTTACCAAAGAGATGGGGGGATACTGATCTTGCCTCGTAAGACTTTCCGTCTCTGTTACGGCGCACAGTCTTAAGCAGCTCACGTTCATCCATATGGCCAAGCACATACTTTGCATTTGTCTTCTGCTCTAGTGTTAATGATCCTACCAGATGCATCCACATACGACTGTAGAAAATTCACCCAGCATGTGCAGTTTTGGAATAGTGTACCAAGAAAAAGACATCATCTTTCAGAGGGTGAGTGTATTCACTCATTTCAGCAAACTCTGGACAACAAAAGAAATAGGCCGATTCTCTTCTTCCTTGCAAAGTTTCCTGCTACTGACACAAGTGTTTCTTCAAACAAAGGATTTTCCCCCTCCTCAGATGTCCTCAGACGCTGAATTTGTAGTATCTGATAACACACATTACCATAGCAACAAATAGTGATGACCCAAACAGAGGATTATGTGACTTCACTCAGAGTTGAGCAGAATATTAACAAGGATACTGATAGCTAATACTTTCCATTCTGTGGCACCTCCCTGCAGAGGATTTCAGGGAGCTTTACGCACATCATCCCCAATTTGCAGATGGAGAAATGAAGAGAAGTAAGTGATCTATTCTAAGATCAAGAAAAGAGGCTGGGCTCAGAGTGCCTGGGAGGGAGGGAGAAAAAGAGTCACAAATGCCAGGTCTTCTGGACCCCAAGCAGCAATGGAGCTGACAAAGTCCTGCTCTGCCCTGTTCCTGAGAGCTGCTTTCTTTGGGATAACATGTCAACCCGACTGCTTCCCATCCCCTCTCTCTGTCCCCTCAGGGGGTTCTCTGAGGTAAAATGGCATCTGTAGGTCCAGCTGCCTTCTGTTAGCATTGAATGGGCTGGCGTTACCCCTGCCTAACAATCCCCAAAGGCTTGGAGGTTTCCTTCACTCAAAGCCATTTGCTTGAGGTGATGTGAAGGCAGAGGCAGTTCACAAATACAGGGTCCCTAGCCTCAGACCTGAAATACGTGAAATGCAAGTCCAGGAGTTTAAACTTCAACAAAGGGACATGAAAGATGCAACTGGATGAGCAAGCACCATGTAATGCTCTACTGGAGTCAAGGGAGTAGGGAGGGAGATCCCAGTGTCTGAACTTGCACAACACATCATGGAAAACAACCTATATCTCACTGACGGCAAGTTGAAAAGACTGTTGCATCTTCAGAAACTCAAGGAGTCTTTGAATTTCAAAAGAAATTTAATGAAAATGATAAAAGGAAGCACATTGCTATCTCTCCTCCCTCAGATAATTGGGTGTAAATACCAGCTTCTTTTCATGCACCAAACCTTTTATCTGTAATTAGAATTGGCTACATCCAGATCCCATGCAAAGAGAGTTCTGATGGTGTAATAAAATGCCATGTGATTATTTATTTATTATTATAATACTTGTCAGAACAACTTCCAGAGATTTGTCTGGGTTTGGAAATGGAGCTCTGAAAGGCTGCTCTAGCTGAGGCCCTAGAAGAGGTCCTTTAGCAGGTCTCTGTGATACTGTGCTGTTGAGATTGTCTGTTCCCTTTGTTTGAAGAATGGGGGGGAATTCATTCAGTGAAGCACTCAGGCATGAGTTTGCCTCCAAGTATTTTAGAAAGTACCTTTAGAAACCAGGAGGAGTTAACCACATGCTTATACCAGACTTGAAATAAGGTTTGCTGTGAGTTTCAGAAAACCAATAAAGCCCAGACCAAATTAAACTTTTTTTTTTGCAGTCCTAATAATCTGTTTCACCTGGGATTACTTGAAGACTTCTTTTACTGGAAAGTAAAAAGACAATTTGGAGGGAAGGGGACCAGAGTTGCAGATGTTTTTGTAAGTGTGAGTAGGATAGGGAAGCAGGGACTGGGTGCTACCTGTATGCCACAGCCCAGTGAGTAGGATGCCCACATACTGCATGGGAATCCCCTTTTGCTGCACTGGGAGAGCACAATCTTTGTTCTTCCTTCCATCCCTCTGGGTGAGGGCCCATGCACCTGTTTCGCAGGGCGCTGGCTGGATGAAACCTGTTTTTACGGTGTCTCTAAGAAAGTTGTATCTTGCAAGGAAGTTGTAAGATATCCCTGTGATGTGACCTCTACCCTGAAGCATATAAGTGGTTTCTTATGTCAGTAATGCTGACCCAGATATAATGGGAGAAGGACTTTTCAGATCTCCAGATGCATCACATATTACAAGAGCACCAGAGAAGAACGTCCTGTTCTCAGTCTGCATCTTCTCACCAGAAATAAGCCTCCCATCAGCTTTTCTACCTCCCATTTGAGATAAGTTTGGGTTTAAAAAAAAAAAAAAAAGTAGTTTGTGACTCTCAGGGCCTTTTAGAGAGAACTAATAATATTCTGTGACAAAAGACTTGACTGGGTTTAGGGTGGAATTTCTGAGTGGCAGACCTTGCTGAGGATTTGAGGCAACCCTGTATCCAGTTGCCGTCCTGGTTCAGGAAATGCTGCCTATGTATAATAAAAAAAGGTGTATAGTAAACCAACCAAGTGTTAAAGTTCTAAGCGAGCTCATAAATTAACATCCACTATGAAAGAAAATACGTGTGTGTTACTGCACAGTTATTACACATCTCTGCTAGAGAACAGCTGCAAAATCCCCGAGCAGCTACTGGAGCCATGGGCTCCGATGCACAGCTCAGAGAGATTTTAGCAATGGCTCATAGACCCTCTACAGAGACAAACTGGGCTTTGGAGAAAAAAAACAACAAAACCAAACCAAACCCACAGAAAACCAACCTTACCTTGGACTTTCTGCATACAACTTGAGCACTCAGCCTGTTGAAGGAGAATTCCTTTGGATTATAACTCCAAAGCATATTTTCTTGTATTTTGTTCTGAAGAGGAGACATTTGCTATTTTTGAATGACATAGGGTGTTGGTAGAATTTGCATTTGTGAAACTGATGGAAAGTATATTTCTCTTTTGCTCCTGTGGCTGGAGCAAAGTGGACACAAAGTGCTGTGTCCAACACAGATCCTGTTACATTCGCAGCTGGATGCTAAAATGCCTCCAAATCTCCAAGTGAATTCAGGGATAGTAGCATTTTACATGGCAATTTTTTGGTATCTCTTGGCTGCCACGCTTTTCCTGCTAGTGCTAGCCTAAAAAAAATGAGGGAAAGGAGATTTTGTATCAGCCAATGAGCTACCGAAAAACTGTGGAGCAAATCAGAGCATCTTCCAAATAAATTGGGCCCAGTAGTTAGAAGTGACTTGGAAGCCAAAGAGTGTGAAGTTGACGCCAAAAACAAGCTGCAGTGCATCCTCCTGAAGTCCAGAGGGATCACTGTAGCCTGAGCCAATTGCAATGACCTTGCAAACACCCACCACCACCAGCAGACGCTACAAAGCAAGAGGCCTATCTGGAAACCCAAATGTATCTCTGTATCCTCTGATACATCCAGATATGTGGACCAAAGCAGCCATCTGGATTCCTGGACAGATGTCACCCACATCCCCTTGAATTCCAGTGGGGGCCCACAGGAGTCCCCAGTGCAATCGGACCCTGCTGGCAGACCTGTTGCTCATTGTTTTCTTCAAGTAAAAAGCAGGATATGACGGGCTGAATTTTGCCCTGAATTCTGTGGACAGGATGACTCAGAGACTGGGATATTTAATGGGGAAAGGAGATCAGGCTGTGTGCTCACTGGGCCAAAGAAGTTCTCTGCAGTGAGGAAGCTGATGCAAATAGCCCTTTGCTGTGAGGGAGCCAGCATAGCCTGAGCTCGGCTGCGGGGGCAGCCAGATACTTCTCCTCACCACGTCACTGCAGACATTGCTTCAGCTAAGCTGGTGAAGAAACACTGCAGGGGAAGTGACTTTGATGTTTCCTGAAAGAAAGTATATATAGACCAGCCCATGCCTTGTGCTTTAGATGCATGGCCAGGTCAGGGTGGATATTACACTCCAACCCATAAGAGTTGTAACACAGTGGACCTGTGTGTGACAGAGAGAGGGACCGGGTTCTCAGATGCTTCCTTCCCCACCCTGCCAGAGTAGTGGCATGCACATACCTTGCTTCTCCTTCCTAAAGGGCATGGCCATTTCCAGCTCCAAACAACGCTCCCAGAGGGCCCAGCTCCAGGCTGACTACCATACACCAGGCTTCATTTCCACCACTTGCATTATATAAAATATTTGTTCTTACTAGGTTTGGGGTTTTTTGGGACATGGAAGGAAAAATAACTTTGCAAGTGCCAGACCATTAGACCTTCAGAAAGGAAAGTGCTTAATTTCTTTGCAAGTTGCCTAAGCCCTTAAGAAAAGCTTAGAAGGATAGGACTACGAAAAGAGGATGAGAATTGAATAAAAAGAATGTGTTTCCAAATGAAACAAGGAAAATTCAATATCTTGTTCAATCTTTTCATCATCATCTTCAACCTCTCATATCCTTCTTCTACACCACATCCCTACACAGCATGTGTTTGCATCCATCTGGGCTAAAACTATTGGTAAATTCCACCTGTTTTCACAAAAAGCAACCATTTCTCCAAAACCCCATTTGTGGGTTTGTTGATGGACTGTTTTGCCCAGAAACCCCATCCAGCTCTAACACTTAAGTCAGCAGGAAGCTATAGGTAACTTTTTCTTTCCTAAAAAGCCCTTTTCCGTCAAATCCTCCTGGGAGTAGAGACTAAGGAAAGGCTCAAATATGGGCTGAGCTGTAACATCGCTATTGCTCAGTGGGGAGGCTGGTCCCCAAGGTAACTCACACTGGAAAAGTTTGTTTGCCATAAAAGTAAACAGTACTATAGTAACCTGCCCTGTGCAGAACAGCCCATGCCAGCAAATCTAATAATTCATTGCATTCACAGAAGTAACTCCAGGGCAGATGCACCCAAACTGCTTTTAAATGACTCACTTTTAAGCAGCACGTTGCTCAGTGCACGCTCTTGTTCGAGGCTTAATCCCACTGTCACCAGTTCTTGCCTGCTCTCTGCCCCAAACAGTCCCAGCTGCCCTTGTCTTTCTCATTATTTCCTGACCCAGCCTGCAATGGATCCCAGTTTCATACTTCTTGGAGCCTCCACCAAGGCTCTGTATTTTTCTTACCTTGTGGTCAGAGTCAGTCTCATTACTTTTGCCTTGTACCAGGCCTCTTCCTCTGACAGGCTTCTCCTCTTCACCTCCTGCTGCCTCTTTATTACCTGTTTCATCTGCCTGGGCCAAGCACCCACCACCTCCTCCAACCCCCTCTGCTAAGGGTCCCTGCCTCTCTACCCATGTCACATCAGTCATCTCCTCACACAGTTCTTGGGAGTCCTTGCTGCAAGGTATTGGAGAGTTCAGACATCTTCATGAAGTCAATTGGATTGAGTCAAAAGGATTGAGATATTTTTGACTCTCTCCTCCTGATTTTAGAACCACCTTTGCTGTCTTTTAGGGATCTCTAAGAAGCAGATGAGCTCTGAGGAAAGCTGCAGGGTCTGTAAACATACTCAGTAGTAGACAGTTCACTGATCATCTTACACAGCCCAAGTCTGTACAGCTTTTAAGACATCCCTCCACACATGTCTATAAACCCAGGCCTCAGCCATTCAAATTAGGGGCCATAGAGAGGCAACCATTTCCTTCCCTACCTCATGCACACAAAAAGTATCATTACGTTAGGACACCCCATAAATAAAACATATGTCAGAAGTTTCTCTTGCATTGAACACAGTAAACAAAAGCATTCAGTCCTCTTTGAGTGAGGAGACGTATGTGCCCAGCAGTGCTGCAGAAAATCATGTTTATGCCTGCACAGAAATTGCTCAAGATCATTATGTCCTTGCGAAACTATTACCTTTGTCCCTTCCCACTCTCCCCTAACCCCACCATGGCCAAGTCCTGGGAGAGCCAAAGCTCTTTGGCCACAGGGTGGAAACCATGCAAGTGCAGCACATGCCTGGATGCCACTGTCTGTTTGCTCAGTGACTCTGAGCACTCTTCTCATTCCTCCTCCTTCCTGATTATTCTTTGTCTCCTCCCATTTTTTCCCATGAGCATATTGCAGTGGGAGCTCTTTCCCCCTCTGAAAGGCTGGAGAAATCCCCAGGAACAGAATATTGTTTTGGGAGATGGCAGGGAGCTGCACTCCAGTCCCACCCAGCAGCCACTTGGCAGGGCAGCTGAGAGGGTGACAGAGGACAATTTGCTCCTGACATGAGCTCCTAATAAATTATGTCAGGAGTAAGGAGGGAATTGGGAAAATTTCTGGAGATGGCATCCCTTTCTGTGAACCTGCAGCAGGCCATGGCTCAGAGGCAGATCACAGCCCATGGAGGTCTGCTGTCACAGAGCAAGCCAAGGAGCCTTGGCTCTGTCTTCTATGGGGGTCAGAGCAGCAACACAGATCTTCTGCTGGAAAACACCTTCTCCCACAGTGCCTGGAAATCTTCATCCAAAGTGCACATTGTGGGAGGGTGTTGCTGCACCTGGGCCATGATACATCATGCCTGGAAAGGGTCCAAAAGGCAGGACAGTAACGAAGATAAATACAAGAGAAGTGCTTTAACTCTTCACAGAAATGAGCTCCAAGGTGCAGTGCTGTACATTCTCTGTACAAAGATGGGAAAGACACTGATTTTCAGGGTCTGCTATTTTTGGGAAATGAGTCTGGACTCACTTCTATGGCCTTCCATCCTCAGTTTCTGACTTTTCCTTCTTCCTGCTGTGATCAGCCATCATGAGGAGTGTATAGAAAGGGTTGAGGAAAACACTAAGTGCAACGATTGACCCTGTTATAAAGTATCAGCACAAAAATCCTGTCCAAACCATGTATGTCATTGTGCACTAACCTCTAGAAGCCTGAAGCAGGACCACAGCTGGATCCAGTCCAGTTCAAAAGCTCAGAACATCACTGACCGATAACAATGTCTGGGAAGAGGTAAAGATGGATGTGACAGAGACAGAAATCTGACTTCTTTCTCTAATTCTGTTTATTAGGAAAGAAAGCAGCCTCAATTTTAGTTTTGTAGTTGTTGGGGGTTTTTTTGTTTATTTTGGGTTTTCTTGATTTTTCTTGGTTTTCTTTTTTGTTCCTGATCTGAATTTGGCCATCCACAGTAGAGTACGGATGATACTGAGCATCATGATTTCTCCTCTGTGTCTAATGAATTGCTGAACCACTGTTTTGCAACAAACCTATTCAGAGTAGAAACATCACAAGTCAGGACCTCTTCTTACCAAGGAGAGACTTATCCATGTACAGAGAAGAGCTGGAGCCAAGCCAAATCCTTGGCAGGGCTAACAAATCCAGTGATGTGCCTCTAGGAAGAGGACACTTTGCTCGAGAGGAGCAGGTGATCAAATACTGAAGAGTTCATGAAAATGAAGAGGATGCTTTCTTTATTATTTGGAAGGGAGCAGCGATGATAATCACTTCCTCTGTTCACTTCATGGCGGAGAGCAAACATTTGGCACCAATTTATCACTTGCACAGAAACAGAGGCTGGTGGGAAGTGAGAGGGCATCACCTTTCCTTGGACTGACTGTGGGAACAGTGTGAGCTGTCACCTCTTTAAGTTGAAGCCACTTCATATTCCAGCTGCCCAACCCTTTCAGTGTTTTGTAGCCCCACTCGCAAAACTTGGAGTTATCACTCCTTGGGTAATTAGGTTGATCCCAAAGAATGTATATAAATAACACACCTGAGTAAATGAAAAGATATAGCCTGTGCTGTGTCTGTTACATACTTTGGCAATGCCCTACAATGATAACTTGCTGTCTCTCATCAAGAGAAAATGCTGTACCTAACTTAGAAGTAGTATTTGTCTACATGGAACTGCTGGCCATCAGGTATGTCTTTTGCTCTCCAAGTATTTCATATTTAAATATGGGGATAGGCAGAGGGATGTCAGTGTAAGTAAGACTAATTGTTTCTATTAGAATTCGGAAGATTTGTAAAATTGAGCAGAAAAGTTGTTGAAACATCCTGTTCCACCTTTCTCAGAATAAGGTAATTTATATTTTCCACCATAGAACAGTTTCTTATTTTGATATCCAACTGTAACATGGATCATAATGTAAGAAAGTAGTAAGAAAATATAGTACAAAATGGAAACATTGAAAAACAAAAACTAATCTGATCAATAGATTTAATTTAAATCAAGGAACCATACCTCATGTTTTTTGTGTTCTTTTTCTCAAAGGTTTCCCTTACAGTAGTTTTGAAGTTTCAGGTTTTCAACCCCACTCTGAACAAAGACAAACTCTGAAAATCTTCCTGAGGTGGGACATCAACATTCAGTTGATGGACCTTCCGAGATTTATTTTGCTGACCCAACTTACACTACCAGGAAACACAGCATAGCTATATCAGATACAGAGCTCCTGCCATTAGTATATACACAGCTATATCTGGGGTCTCTGCCAACACAGCCATTCCAGCACAGCCTCTGAAGGAGAAACTCGGCTTCCATCACTGCTTATCCTGTCTGTTCCTGTTTAGTTTCATATTTCCACACTGGCTCAAAAATGTGCATTTATCTAAAATAAAATTTGAGCTTTGGATTTCACTTGGCTTGTGAAATTTGGTCCTACCCACTTTTATTTTGTTTGATTTTTTATATACTTATATATGCACATATATACATGTGCACTCACAGATACACAGAAACATAAAATGTCAAAGACAGAATATAGGCTTTTTCTAATGTTTTCCAGGTGGTTTTCAGGCCCAACAGCTAAGATCCCCATCTTTTTTTTTTTTTCCTTTCTGAAGTACTAAGAGGATAAATATTGCCATTTAAAAAATAAACTTCCTCAAAATTGTCCTTTCTGTTCTGAAAGACCATCTTGTTCTTCGGGTGATTTATGATATCAAACTGTAACTACACGTGTATTGTTCAGAGTGTTCAGCAAACAAGACATGAGTGTTTGAAATACTTCAGGGCAGGAAGACGCACGAAACATTAAAACAGTCTCCCAGTTCTAGTATGGGCACTTAAAATTCAGTGTCTTCTTTCCTGTTAATGCATCTCATGCTGTCACTGCCTCTTCATTTCCACATAAATGAGCATTGACAGGCCAGCTAAGCCAGGCATTTGCCGTGCAGAGACTAAAACCAGCTTAAGCTGAGTGCATTCCCACTTTTTACAGTGTTACACCATGGGCCAGGTGGGCCAAAATTGTTTGGCGTTTTTTTCTTTTTGAGTGAACTTGATGCCCAGAAAAAAATTCTGCCAGATCATTGCAGGCTTCCCCTAGCATGGCTGGCAGTGTGGGAACACGGGCCAAGTAAAATACAAGAGCATGATGAATGTTAGGAAATTGGTGTAAATACCATGACCATGGAAACCAACTTTTGGTGGCAGGGTTGGGCCAGCTCTTTCCCTGGCTGGTTATATCCCAGGGGTTTCTGTCAGAGTGAGGGCACCATGGACCTCCTGCTTGAGGAAAACCCTTTTTCTGTTTCAAGAGGCTGGGACTGGAAAGTCTCCATAGAGAAGAGCAAAGAAATCAGCCTTAAGAGACATGAGACCCGAGAGTATTATGGGAATCCTGAAGGCTATGGCCTGAGTGTTCCTGGGCAAGAGGGGGAGCAAACCCATCCTCCTGCAAGACCAGATGTGTTAGGGAGAAAGAGACCCAGTAAGGAGGAGAGGAAAGAAAGAGAGGAGTAAAAGGAAGAGCTGGTAACTTAGTTAGAGAACCAAGGAAGAATTTGTGCTGGAAGGCACCTCTGGAAACAACTCAGCCCAGCTTTGAGCTGGACAAAGATCAGTTTGCTCAGGGACTTGTCTAGTCCAGCCTTGAGGACCTCTGAGAATGAATGGGAAATCCCACAGCCTCTCTGGGTGACTTGTGCTATATTTGACCACCGTCATGGTAAAAAATTTTTTGGCCTTAAATCTCACTGGAATTTTCCGTGTTCCAACTTGTGACATTATAGGGCACATTCCTGCTTGCACCTTTTGTTTATGAATTTGTGTAATCCCTTGGCCCTGCTGGCAATCCTTGCATCCACAGCCTTCTAAAGCAGCAAACTCCCCAAGCTGACTACCAGCTGGCCCAAAGGCTAATCCTGGTGGTCTAACCCAAGGATGACCTTGTGCTGGTGGTGGGGAGATGGAAACAGGTAACTCCCTCTTCATACACCTTCTCCCTCCATTAAGACTCATTTTTCCATCATAACCTATTTTCTAGGCTGGGAATCAGGGACTAACAGTTCCACAAACATTTGATATGCCTGAAGAATATTTTAAAGCTTATTAATTTCATCAGTGACTCATTTGCATAAATTTGTTCAGCCAGCACTACAGTAGCTCTTTCTGGCCAAGTCTGAATGAGTTACACATCTAAAATGATATATCTTACACACATTATGTGTGTGTTATCTACGTTTACATGTATTCACACATACATTCATCACCTTGATACATCCTTTCATGTCAGGTATGTGAATTATTTTGTTTCTAAGAAACGAAGTTCCCTCCCTGTGCCAGGATTAAGAAGACCTGCGTTCCTTTCCTGGCTCTCCTTGGGCTCCCATGTGATCTGGCCAAGTCATTTCATGTCTCTGTGCCTCTGAATCGCATCTGGAGAACAGGGGCAGTGCTTCAGAAGAAAGTGTGGTTCACTCTCATCGGAGCTGCATCCCAGAGATGCTGAGCGGGAAGAGCAGGGATGTGTCATTATCTGCAGAACAATGGCAATTCTGACATTCCTAATGCCATGGCAATATGAATATTCAAAATAGCAGGGCCTTTGTTAGAGATCCTGATTAATCAGTGATTAATATCGCTGTCATTTCCTGTAAGCTTAGAATAATCTGTGCTATGCTCTTATCTGAAGAAAAGGGAAAGAGAGAGGGGAAAAAGATAGTTCTTGAGTGTACTGATATATGGACTTTAATCGTGTCTGTGAACAAAGGCAGGAGACTCGATTATGAGCAAACACCGGTTCCCAGTCCGGCCTTATTCCTGTGACATTTACACTGCTCAGGTTCATGTACTTAACACTCAGCTCCAGGAACCCTCCCTGATTCTGAAGTGCTGCTGGTGTAAAGTGTCAAATCCACCAAACTCCTGGATGACAATTACACGCTGCAGCTATTTTCATCTTTCTCCTGTGGACACGCCGTGCCCCTCTGCCGATCCAGCTTGGCAAAACTCTCCTCTGAGCCACAGAGAGCATGGAAGATCCATGTTATACTGTGTCATCATACCTGTCCCTAATTAAGCAGTTTCAACAAGAATGTGTCTTTGAAGGACACACATATATATCAGTGGAAAATTAAATTATTAAGCTCAATGTTTGGAATGTTTCTATTTCACTGGAACATCTGACGTTAGCTTTACCATCAAAGAGAGCAGATCATGTAATTGCACTCCAACAGCTGGCCGCGGTACGTCTCCAGCACACCTTCCCACCCCATTATGTGGCTCAGGCAGAAGAATTTTGCCTTCAAATTCTTGTTATGCACACATATAATTCCTTTTTTTCTTTCTTCACAAAGCTTAACTGTATACAGTTTCTCCACAATGAATTACATCTCCAGGTTTTAACTACAAAGGCCCATTTAGAAACTATAAATGCAACATTGGCCCCAAAGGACAAATCCTACACTTTCATCAAGGCAAAGCATAGAAACTAGTTACCTATGGCAAAACATGGGCCAGAGCACTAGCAACATCTCTTCAGAAGGGGTCTAGATCTTAATAGACAGACATGTCCTCTTCAACCAAGGAGCTAAGAAAAGAATCTTTTCAGTAGTATCAGTATATTCAATAGTTCAGTATCTGGAAAAATCAAATGGAAGAGCTGGGGTGCAAATTTCATTCATACCTAAGCTCTGTAAATTCAGATGGATCTGAAGATGTGTGTTTCTAAGAGGACACTTAAACAAAGATAAGCAGTTAAGTACTCACAGCTTTGCTTGTGTCAATGTTATCTGTAGATACTCTTTTTCCATAACACTCTGAGTGACTTTTTAATGCATAGATAGTATGTTCCTTAAATGTAGCCTGTATACATGCACTGTGAATTGCTCTACCCCTAATAATGTAAATTTTGTAGCTTAATAAAAATATTATTCCTTTCTGGATTCTTCTTTCTGATTTTGTTCAATGAAGCCTCTTTAAACATGCTGAATGGAGCATTTCAGCAATGGATTTTCCATTAGTGCTGCACTAGACTGCCCTGTCTGCTGAGAAAGGTGGTGGCTCTGTTTTGGTAGCAGGGAGGGAAGTTTCTTGCCAGAAGTCTCACACTTGCAGTTCTTAAAAAGGTCAGGGACGGGGACTAAATTTTAAACATATGCAGACTTTGTTTCCCTGTTAAAACCAGCCAGATGCTTCTGGGTTCTCCAGGCCAGGAATGTCCTGGGGTCTGAGGGAAATTCTGATGTCCTGGTTGCTCACGATTTACTTCATGAGGAATCACTATCAGCAATGGCCAAAGTTAAAGTTTTCACTCCCAGTTCATTCTTTTTCCATCTTCCCCCACCACTCTTGGCAAAATCTCCATCCACCCTGTCCTTAGTGCTTTCCTGCTCATGTCTCCTTCCACTTTTACTGCATGATCCTGGCTCTGCCACTTGCTCTTCTGCAAACTCATCCTTCAAGCCCATCCATGCTCCAGGTTTCCAGATGGTTGCTTTCCTCATTTATAGTCAAAAATGCTGCCAGAACCACCTCCTCCCTAATGCCCTTCTGGCCACCTCCTTTCAAAGGGTGACAACCAGTGGGCTGGGAAGGAAAAACGGGATCATTGCCCACAGGACTTGATGGCAGCAGGATGGGTTGTGCCCACACTGCGGCCGGGAAGTTGGGGCATCAACATGTTTCAGGACTCTTGATTATGGCACTGGAGACATTTCAGTCCACCACTGGGAAATGGCACACTGCTCATAGCAGAGAGGAGGTCTGGCAGTCCTCTTCTGCAGGGAGGTTGTCCTGTTTCAAGTATTAAACCTCACTTGCAAGGGATTCAAGGGTGTTGCTCTTCCTCCCTCGTCTCAGTGTTGTCTCAGTGTCTGCACCCAAGTGCCAGTTTGTAGTGTTCACTATTTTCTCCTTACATGGTGCTAATTGAATGGCTCTTGGAAACACAGGCTAAACAAATCTATATCTATCTATAACTGTATCTATAGCGTCATCATCTATACCTATCTATATCTATCTGTATATCTATATCTATACCCATATCTGTCTACCTATATCTATGTATCATACTCAAACAATCTTAAGTATTGCAGCAACAAAACCAGCAGTAGATGCTTTTTTCCCCCCTTAATTTAATCATATTGCTTCTAGCATCTGAAAACTTAAACAAGATCAGCAGTAAGCCCTGTATAAAGAAGAATATATAGAGGGATATTTATTTAAAGTACAGAAGAAGGGAAATGCGCACACTGCAGTGAGGAGAAATTGAGAAATGGGAGAAATGCAGGCACTTATCAAGGTCATGCAGGAAGCTTGTGGCAGAGCATGGTGTAGACTGCAGAATATTCAGGCACCAGCCCAGGCCTTTGCCAAGGAACTATCCAGCTTTTTAAAATATTCATGGAAGAAAGGCAGGCTTGTGCAATGCTCCACAAAGAAGTCAGAACAAACAAGGAGTCATTACCCTACAGTAGGGCAGACTGCAGAAACTGAATTTGAGGGGTTATTATATGCTGGTAAAAAGTTGTAGATATTGCCAAATACTAATTTTAAATTTTTCTTGTCTGTAGTGCTTAGAAAAAGTGAAAAATCTTATTCTCATCTTTAAGCATTGCAGCAAATTCTGTCCAGTGTAGTTAAACTGGCCATGTCTGCAATCCAGGATTTATATGTCACTGTTTTATCAGATTTCCAGAGACATATAATGTCTCTTTCTGCTGCCAGTAAAACCAGATGCAGAAGTATCCCTGTGTGTTTATTTAGCACAAGATTGTTAATGGCTGGGAGTAGCATACACTGGGGTGTGGCTTCCATGTCTTGCACACAGAAATCAGCACTAAGAGACCAGAATTAAAACAGACTGAAGCAGAAGTGCAACCGATTGACCTTGGCGCCAGCAGAGTGGGGAAACGTTGCAAAAACCTGGACACAGGAGCCAGGTCAAGGCTGATTTTTACCCCTTGAAATTCAAAGGTACTTGATATGAAGCATTCATATAAGTAAGTTCTTTGCTTTCTGTTTCCTTAAGGAAACTAACTTTCAGGCTGCAGGCAGTCCTTTTCATCTCAACTTGAAGGGAAGAAAGAAAATTCTGGGTTGGTCTTTTCAGTGAAGAACTTTTTGCATAACTTCATTAGGACAAAACAAGATGCCATTATAGATTAAAGACTTCTGTTAAGCAGGAGGTTAAACAAGCCTTTAAACACAGCTCCTGCTTCATGTGCTAATCCTGATTTCCTGAAAGGTTGGAGGTACAGTCTTTTCCTCTGGTTCCACTTGGCTCAGCTTGAGCCTGAGCATCCCTGGTTGAAAACCAGTCTGGCACCTGCAGCATTACCTTTGGGCAAAAAGGGGGTTTTGCTCCAAGATGCCTGTGGTGGGAGAAGTATGGTTTCAGTGGTGTTATCTCCTCTCTCATCCTTGCAAAGCTCTTCATCAACAAAAGGCAATGAACCCTGAATTGTCCTGCAGCTCACAACACAGAGGGCTGAAACATTCATAACAGAAAAGTCATCCTTATCCCATTTACAGCGCTTTGCATTTTGCTCTGCTCCAGTGTTAGACAGCCACATGCCCAGGAAAGTCGCTGGCCAGGAGAAATGGTGTGGTTGTGCCTCACCACAACTGCACAACAGTTCCAGCCTTGCTGAGGACTCAAAGTGGGGTTAAAGCAACAGTGAGAGTCGAAAGACCAGTTCCAGAGCAGGGTGAAGGCAGGAGAGCAGCTGGTCCACCAAGGGCAGTTCTGGGGAAAAAAAAAGTAAAAACTTCTTTGCTGGGGAAATTCCAGTGTCCAACAAATGCAGCATCCTTACTAGTGTTGAAGACACCTTTAAAGCAATAAAACTCCTCACTCTGCCTCTGAAGAAGCAGCAGCAACCTCTGATAAGTGGGAAGGGAGGAGAAGAGCATTTTAAGTTCTCATGGTTCCTTGGCTCACACCAGCACTGTTTGATTAACTAGGAGCAAGATTTATGTGCTATAAAGTGCTCTGGGGAGGCTGCTGATGCCAAAGCTCTGCACCTGGGTTTTGAAAGGCTTTCTAAAGTTATGAGAATATCTGTATATTCTCATCTAGGATAAGAAAGTCCCCCTGAAAACAAAAATGACTACTGCTTTTTGGCGGAACAGCAGAGTGCAATTTCACCTAGGAGGTAGATTTGCAAAGATACCAACAACAACTAAATGGCCTGGTCCCACAGCAATTGGATGTGAGCTAGCATTTCATGGCCATTTACCCCTGGGGACAGGTGTCCCCTTACCCCTGATTAGTTTGGATTTTTCCATACAAGGAAGATTAGAGAAATATCCCATTAAATGATTTCAGGGATGTTTTTTATTCCTAAATTATTCTACCCCGTATAATCCCATATGCTTCAGAAGACAAAGGAGTTCAGTGTCTCTTAATGGTTAGTGGAATCACATTCCTGTGCGACATCTGCCTCTAATATGGATACTTGGGAATGCGCACGCCAGCAGGATGAGCGGTGCAAGCCGGGGATGTTATCAGCCTCTCAACAGACTTGGGAATTGATTTTCATCAAGTATTGTTTAAAACTATTGTGCTGAACGTTGAAATTGGCCCATTTTATGAATAATTATGCTGTGGTGATGATGTTTTCAACCCCTTTTAGAAGCCATCAACAGTCTGCAATATCTGGGTGTTGTGCAGGCTTTGTCTGGAAATGACATCCAGTCTGCGTGATTCCTGCAAGCTCTGACTGAGAGGAGGCTGTTCGAGGGGATGTGTTAACTCTGGTTCCCACTGAGCAAGGTTTCTTTCAGAAATGTGCTGCTGCTTATCACCAGCCAATGCCACATGTGGGCAGAGTCCTCATTTGATTTGATTCCCATTTCAGGCTTGAGCATCGTGCACTTGGATCAACATTACAGCCTAAGAGAGCTGTGGTGACTTCAGACTACCAACAAATGGGATGGTAGAGGAGAAAAGGTGTTTGCACCTCAGTAAATGAGGGAGAAACAGCAGGAAGAAAACAGCTTTGATGAGAGGAAGCTGAAGCAAACAGGATGCCTTGGCTCATCTCACCTCTGCAACCACAGAGGCCAAGATTTTAACAATTTCTGGAGACCAGTGGCTTTGGGCAGAGAGGGAAGGGAGGAGATGATACTTTAAATGGAAAAGATGCAGTCCATGGAATTTCTTTGCCCTCCTGATGACCTGTCTGCTGCTATAACTCCACGCTGGTGTTCAGGGATGTGACCTTAGCAGACCATGCCTGGATGGTCAAGGGACACATGCAGGGAGGTCAGGGCCCTTGGGCTCATCCCCCTGCGCTCCAGGAGTAAGGATGGCACCCAAGGAGGTAGTGATTGAGTAGCAGAGTATTGGGAGAGGAAGAGGGTTTGGGATGTGAGCAGATGATTTGGGAGCAGTTAAGGGTCTTTTAATTTAGAGGGGGGGGAAAAAAACCTGCTTTTCAAAATCCTTTGGGGTCTCACTTCTGGCCCACACTGAGGAACCTGCAGTGTTGGAGGCATTCCCTGCATCATTACAACAAATCCTGAATAATGACTAGCAAGACTTTTATTTTCTAGCCTTTTTGTGGCAAGGTGCTGCCATCACTTGCTACTGATCCCTCAGACAGACAGGCAGCAGTGTCCTCTGTACCTCCCACCTCTGTACTCATGCCAAGCTCTTCAACCACACAAGGTACAAGCACAAAGTTTGCGTTCAGTCTTCGAAGCAAAAGCAGTATCTCCAGGGATTCACATGGATGAGGTCATTAGATCTCCCCTATTGGACAGGAGCTCCCTGAAGGAACGCAAGGAAGTAAACTCTGTTTTGTCCAATTTTGTAAGAAGTCAAGAGCCGTGTACTTAACTCCCACTTGATCCTTCCAATTACTCAGTCTGGTTCAAATCTAGAGGGGATTTGAGGAAGAGAGTAGGTATGGTTCTGCATGCCAACTTGAAGACACCCTCAGTTCAAAACAGGTAGTATTTGACTGACAAATGGCTTGTCCACAAGCGCCCTCACTGTCTGGCTTGTTTCTGGGTGTCCAGGCTCCCTGGGACTCGATGTTCATGTGAACAATGAGTACATAAATTATCCAAATGTCAGGCACTTCCTGACACTTGCATGCTCTGGATGCCTTGTACTCGCTGCTCACTGCACAGAGCTCACTGCTGGATGATGCCTATGCCTTTGGAAATGTCTGCAGCCATCTCCAGCCTGTTATCTGAAGGCCTTCTGGTGACCTCACCTGTCAACTGCAAGCTTTTTCTGGCATGATAGAGGAGAAAGGTAAACCAGGTTTACCTTCATAGGCTCTGGACCTTTGCAAGTTCTCCTTGTAGGAGCAGAGCTAATTTGGCAGCAGGATCACAAAGGCTGGTAGACCCCATGAAAAAACCAGTCTTGATGGCACGGGAACTTCTGTTTTGTTTTCTTTCCAAAGTGGTTCTCCAGCACAGAGGTTGTTCAACAGTCCCTGCAGACATCACCTGTCTTCTTTCAGAGGCTGAAGAAAGGATAACTTTTTATATCTCTTACGGTGCTGTAGGTATATCTAAAGACCAGTTTTACAGATAAGTGGTCCATCTCATTTTGAAATGCAAAATAGGTAACTATACTTGCAGAAGGATTTTTCCAGATTCATATATATATAACCAGCTGCTAAGTGATCCAATCCAGCACTATCCCACAACCATGAAGTCTGAGGAGTTAAATGTGCTTTAAGAGGAGATGATTGATATGGAAAAGAAACATTTCAGATTATAAGCTGATGGAGCCTGTAGTGCAGTCTGAGCCTGTGATATTTGTCTTCTGTTAACATGCTGGCCATAAAATTGTATCTACATCCATACACACACTTATGGATATGTATGTGTATTAATTAGTCTGCAATTGGCCTGTAAATGGAATGTTGGTACTATCTAAAAATGAGACATAGAGCATGCTGAGGAGTGCAAGGATTTTATCTGGAGGCTTATTTGTAAAATGCTGACATTTAAATTAAATGTACTCATTTTTTGTAATCTGGCTGCCCAACTAGGAGCAAATTGTAGTGGTGCTGCTGATGGAGCTCCAGCAGCACAGATCAGCAGAGAACCCAGCCCATGCAGAACAACACAAACATCAGTTCCCCTTGTTTCCTTGTGAAAACTGGTGTGATTCCTCTCTCTAATGAAATGGCAAACCTGTCTTCCAGAATCCCAGCTGGCATGGTGTACATTATTCTCCACTGATGGTGATTTATGAAGCTTTCACAAGAGAGGGTTTAACTGGTGCTAGAGAGCTTGATTTCTCGACCCTCAGACCAAATCTCCGTGTATGCAGAGAAGGCAGGCTATAAATAATTCCTGTAGTGTTTTATCAACGATTCAAAGTAGCAAATATCATGTGTTAACTTTATTTGCAATTGGTACATGCAGCTAAGGGAAACAAATGAACTGCTGCTGAATTAATTCTCAGCCCATCCAGAAACTTTTTTGCACTTTGTCTGGAAAGTTTCCAGGCAGCAGAGCAGCTGGCATGCAAAAAGTGGGTGGCTTCGTAGGAAAGGAGGTTGGCCTTTTTTTTAATACAATTTGTTTACAAAAATGCCCACCTTCGATGAGATTTAATTCTGCCAACCTGCCTGGAGTAGTCCTTTTCAAAGAGAATGTGTTGATTCAGACTGGCCTTTGTTTATTGCTGATGAGCAGCTATGAGCCTGTGAGAAGATGCAGCCCATTCCTCTCACTATTCTCCTTAGGGCGAGAAAACCTCCTGGAAGTGTCCACCTCTCTCCTCTGCCACAGACAGGACTAAAGCAAGTCCTCTAAACAGAGCACTGAAGTTTTTCATGATCCCTGGGAGAGTGGGAAGATAGTGTGACGGTTTTGGGGGTTGCTGGTGGCTGAAGGCGAAGGTGGACTCTCTATGTACCTTTCCCACAGGCTAGTGGGCAGATCTCTGCTGGGCTGCAGGTAGTTCCTCTCTAGAGGAAAGCTTTATAATTAATCTTCCCTCTTTTCTAGGAACGTGCCCAATTTCTTATGCCAGTTGCCCCACTGTGTTTGCAGTGAGAGAGAAACAGCAAAAAGGATTTTCTAAAACACTCCTTCTCAAGGGAATTCTCCTTCTCTCCCAAAAATGCAGCTACAAAAATTCTCCTTCATCTCTTCTGTACACGTTTTTTTGCTGTTGCATGTCTGGGTCAGGCCCCCCACCACACGTGCTGCAGGATGTGCAGGATGTGGCCTGGAGCCCTCCAGCTTCCATGGCCCTGAGCTCACACTTGTTCCAGCAGCAATAACAACACTGCTAATAAGGATAATGACTGCAGAGCTGTAAGAGTATATCTGATGTTTTCACAGGTGATGTAACTTTTCTTGATATGGAGATACCTCTCAAACCCCTTCAGCTATACTTTTTATTACACTCCATTTTCTTTTATCCTTTTTTTTTCTCTTTAAATACACTGCTGATTCTGGTATAAAACAGCTGACACACACATAGACAAGTTTCCACAAGCAATTAAAACTTTGGGTGCAGACATCGGTGTCCTATGAATGACATTTCTTTTGAGGAAGGGAAGAAACACAATGGGAAAGAATCTGTTTAAACTTTCAAAACAGCAACAATAAAAGTTTAAAGTAATTTCCTAGAAGAGAAAATAATTAAGAGCCAAATCACCGCATTAAGTACAATATAAAACCTTCATCAGTAATAAAAATCCAACAAATATCTTGAAAACCCTGGGAGGTTAAACAGGCCCTCAGCTGTGTGGGGGTGAAGGTGGCGCAGGAGGGAAGAAGGCACACTTGCCATTCCTGGTCCTTGCCCAGTGCCACGGAGCATGGTGATGCTGCTGTTGAGGCTGCTCAGAAGTGTGTTAGGTTAAAGGGTGATCTTGTTTGAGGTGGCTGGAGCAGCTCCACTAACTCTGGCTAGAATTGCCACTCAAAAATTTTGTCATGCTTGTGGATGATGGGAGTTTGGCCCGTTTGCCCTGGAGCCACCCCCACAGGCAGGTCTTTCCCCTTCCTCCCTGGAGCACATTGCAACACATCTCCTGCTGCCACTGGAGAAGGCAGGGGAAAATTGCACGTGTGATTAAGGCCTGATGTTTTTATGGACGTTCATAAGACACCACTTTCTGTGACCACAGGAATTCAAAGCTTAGTCAAACTATTGGTACTAAAATGCTTTCACTGAGACTTTTTGCTTTCAAAAACAGAAAAAAAAAAGGCAGAAAAAAAGAAAGCAAAATCCTTATTCTTTTACCTATAGAAAGAAATATGCTCCTGAGGAGCTACTGGAGGATGTATCCTCTGTACATAGAGCAGTATCACTCCTCCTTCCAACCCAGGGGCTGCTCTGGCACTGACAAGGTGGCTCCATCTCATCCTGGAATGAAGGAGAGAGAGCTTGGAGCTGCAGCCTGCCGAGGTGTCCACCAGTAAGGCTGCTCTTGGATATGTACCTCTGAGCCTCCTCAGGGACACACCACATAGATTTCCACAGTCCCTGGGGATTACACCCTCTGTTTGGCACCACCTCTGATGCCTGCAGGAAGCTCTTGAGACAGTGTGGGCAGGGAGGGAAGGCATGGCCACCACGGATGAGGCTGGAAAGGTGCCCCGGCATGCTGGGCCTGGGCATGTTGCCACCCTGCCAGGCTGGGGCTCACTGGGGGCCATGGAGGCTGGCTGGGGAACTCTATGGGAAGTGCTACAACACCCTACCAAGGCGGACCAAAGCAACCCCACATTCAACTCCCACCTCTTCTTGGGTGGGGGACACATAAAGCCTTGCATGGCACTGTGCACACTTACAAAAAACCTGACTTTTCACACGGTTCAGTCAGGGCAAAGCCTGGGCATGGCAACAATTGCGAAGAGTCAAACAGAGGCATCCCACATTCCTGCTATGCCAGGGGACCCTGTGACCCTCCCTTGGCCATCACATCACTCCTCACCAGTGTGTGGGATTGTTATGAGCATCACTTGGATCTCACCCAGAGCAGCCAAATCTGTGCCCTGAGGGAGCCCATTCCTCCTGCACCGTGTGCTCCAGCCAGCTGAGTAACCCTGCAGGAATCAGGCACTGGGGTGTTGGCAGAGCTGCCGGGCATGCGCCAGTGCCCCACCAGCACCACGGTGTGCATGGCCTCTCCCCGTCACCCAAAAGCCGCAGAGAGTGTGTCCCCACCAGAGCCAAGAGCGAATACCAGAGGCATGAATCCTGTCCTAACAGCTCGTGGTTTGCAGAGCTTAATTAAAATGATAAAGCTGCTGCAAGGCTGGGCAGGCTCGCTGGCACGTGGCTGGCGGCAGCGGCGGGCGAGCGGCTTGGCGGGTTCCTCACTGCCAAGGCGTGCAAGTTGAGAAAGGTCTGCTTTGTGCCCGCTCCTCTGCTGCTCATGTTGCTCCTGATGTCTTGGGAAGCAGCTCATCTCCGAGGGCGAGAGAGGGATTCAACTGATGCTCAGGTCCCACCCTTGCCCAGAGCTTGGCTGAGAAGCTATGGTGGGCTTAGCCCTGTTTCTGTACACGCTCAGGCACTCACACAACTATTTGGAAGACCCACTGTGGTCTGCATCAAGGGACACTGTTGCTATTTTTCTCTTCACCTTGGGGTTGGTGAACCTTTGATGTTGCAGGTTCAGGCAGTTGTTGGGAAGGGCAAAGCACTTGAGGGATTTTCCTGTTTTCACCCCCCACCAGGAGGGATTCACTTGATCTCCCTGTGGTTCAGAAGAGCCTTGAAATCCTCTTCTTCTCTTCAGCTGAACCCACCTCCTACCCACACAGAGGTACCACCCTTATACACTGTGTCTCTGGTCTCTCAGGAGAGACCCCTTCCCTGTCCTTGGCTTCCACAGCCAGAGACAGCTCCTCTGAAGTCTGTTGGCTCTCCTACACCGCAGTCTAAACTGACAGCCTGCTGAATGCACAAATAACTCTTGTCCACATGAAATTCCCTCAAAGTAGTGCCAAGAGTGAGAAACCTTTCACGGATCTGGTTGGACATCACCATCAGGCAAAGGTGATTCTCTTCCACCTTTCTCACAAGAGCTCTCCTCATCTCTCCCCATCCACACTCGTTTGTGGGTTTAGGAAATCAAGAATAAATCCCGTAGGAAGCATGTTAATGCAGTTGGAATATCTCTGTGATCCCTCAATGACTCTTCTCTTTGCTATCCTATTATGTAGTGGCAACCACAAGTCCCTTTGCTGCCTGTCTGTAGGAATAAATGTTATTAAAATGCAAGTGGTTTGCAAAGGGCCTGAATTCTTACTCATTTGGTATCTGGATCCTTTGCTGTTCTTAAAAATTGTCTGCTTTTCTAATATGCAGCAAGATGTCATGGAACCACAAAAGCCTAAGATACACGTTTTTGTTTCCTGGTTGTTACGGTGCTCTCAGATATTTTTGCTGCTCTTCCTCCTCAGGGGCATAGCTGGGCTGCTTCAAGGACAAATATTCCAACTACAGACAAAGCAGAGAGCTTTCAGAGGCAGGTGTTAACATTTAGCTTGTAGCTCCAGCTTTCCCGGTGCTCCTTTCGAGGTGTCCAGGTGGCAGATGTAATCCTCTCCTTTCCCCCTTCCCTTTCTATCCACAGGTCTCACAGTTCTCTGAGTCCACATCACTGTCACCTCCTGGTAAAAAGGGAAACATCTGAATGACACCTCTGCCATAGGAGAGCAGGAATGGAGATGTGATGGGTGTGTGGAACACCCTGAGTACACTGGATAACATGAGTGGTCACCCCACCAGCTGAACCAAGGATAGGATTGCAAAGTTACTGTCTGATGTGATCAGCCAAGTGACTCATTCTTCATCCCCTGCTCAACTGTTAGAGGACATCCCTGCATCATCAGCCTCTGCTCTGCCACAGATGAGTTGGAATACTGTGGTGATATCACTGGTACCTATGGGACAGCAATAGGATCTACATCAAGCACTCTTGCGTGTGCCATCCTGTGCAGGTAAATCACTATTTCTCAGTGGCAGAAGAGAGAAAGTAAAAGTGGTGTCGAAGACAACCAACCTGCTTTCATGGAGCAGGGTACCCTGAGGATTAGTTCCTCTGTCATAACTACTCCTGCAAAGAGGCATCAGGTAAAAGCCACTACCACTTATGGATAATATTCTGTCCTGCCATATTTTTCAATTACCTTTTTCTATAGCTGGGAATAACAGTGTCGGAACTAAATGAACAAAGTATCTGAGTGGGAATGGGGCATCAGGAGAACCAGTCTCAGCTTTAATGCTGTGACCTCTGGCAAAACACCTATCTGCCCCACTGTTTATCCTTCCACACTTTGTCTGGCTTATCTGACCAGACTACAAGTGCTTTGGGACAGGCACCATCTCCCAAAATTTGTTTGCAACTATTCCGCTGGGAGGGCACTGAAGAACATAATAAGTGCTTAGTACACCATAAAATTATTTAGTAAATAACAGGCAGTTGTGAGTCACTGCCCTGTAACTCTGTGTCTGGTTTTTGGCAAGTATTTTTAAACACAACTAAGAGATGTAAGGACCTACACCCCATCTTCAAAAGGAGGAACCTAAGGGTCTTGATTCACATGGAGTTAAAAATGCAGTGGCTGAGGCAGGCACATGTCCTGCTTCTTTTGGATGAGGAACACAAAGAGGACAGCTGGGAGCAGTCCCTGACTTCAGCTGTCCCATTATGTAGTGGCAACCGCAAGTCCCTGAGCTCCCATTACTTCAATCTTCTGAGTCCTTTCTGAAAACAGAGCTTAATTTCTTGACCCTTAAGAATTTACTGGTCTCTTGGCTTTAAAATATGTGTTTATTTTGTTGTGTTTGTTTTGCCATGGTTATTTTTTCTGGTCTCTGAGGAGGACTTAGTCTTTTTTATGGCTTTTTTTCATTATATGAGAAGTTTTGCTGAGTAACAGCTATGAATCAGCTTTGGTCTGCAGAGCACTTGAGAAGCACCCAGATGTGGGGACAGCTTCATCTCTGGTCACCTTGTCAGGGAGGCATCCCATTGTCCCTTCTTTTCTTCACCTGTTGCTCAGCTTTCTTCATTCATTCAACAACCTGCTGCTTTCTCTTTGTTTTGCTACAGTACCATCTGGCTTTGTGTGACCACTGAGGAGGCCCAGCTGGTACAGTTATATCAGGTTTGGTGCTCCTGACCCAAGCAGAGGAGAGCTCACATGGCTGTGGATGTGTCTCCTCACCTCCAAGCCCATTCACCCTTCCACTACTTTGGCTGATGGTCAGACTTTGTGATAGCTCAGGGAAAATACTTGAGCAGTCCTGGCACATGCACATCCCAGGAAGTTGGCTGAGGCCCAGGTGCTGGAAAGTCTGTACATGCACAGCTGATCTGTGAGTTTTTTGTACCCAAGGGCCATTTCCATATCTGACAATGTTGGGGGGTCTGAAGCTCTTGCTCTCAGGTCTCTTTTCCATTTTCTATTTCAGCAGTGCAAGTAAAACTGCTGTTGGGTGAGATGGCAGCAGGAGGGAGCATAAAGTGGGGGCTTTGGTTTGTCTTGGTGAACATGAAGATCTGATAAGTGTGGCAGCTGCATCAGCCAGATGTTTCACCAGTTTCAAGGCATCACTTGAAGAGGTGAGATGTGGAACCAGCATGTTCTTTCTCTCATCAAAGAGCTTTACATGTACACCCACAGATAAGGGAACAATTTAAGCATTTACTTGTGATAATCTTGTCTGACCAATCAAACCAATCATTAGATTTTGTGCCCTCCCCCAAGGACTGTATTGAAATGAGGATGTCTGTGTGACTGTGCCAGCAGGAGGAAAATTAGAAACTGGAAATGCACAGAAACATATATTACAGTGAAAAAATGGGGGATATTCAGATGTGGGGGGCTGTGTCCAGTAGAAAGCAAGCACTTCCTAGCTCAGACCCGTTCCTTGTCCTGCACATATCCCTGCCATCAAAACAGCATCACAACCTGACTGACATGGCTCTGTTTCTATGTGGTAACCCTGCACAAACCCTTTTCAGAAAAAACCAATGCTCCCAGGCCATCAAGTACATTTTACTCTGGCAAAAACGAGAGGGCTGTTCGTCCAGCGTCCCAGTGCATTCCTCCTGCCACTTCTCCTTAAAAGGCATCACCCACCTGGCCCAATTACGAACGTGAACTAAGCAGCCTCACACTCACCCTTGCGTAGCAACTGCTGGATAGTGACAGATTTTCAGGGAATTGGTGGTTATCTGATACATAGTTGAGCAGCCACGTTCAAGGCTATAATTGATCCTTGCTCTCTTTTCTTTGCCACAAGCCCACCTGCTAACTGCAGCTCTTTCCATCAGGTTGTCCTCTAAAAAAAACAAGAAGGGATTAATCTCGTAGCGTAGCTCAAATTACACAGGAGTTATTTGGCAGAATAATATCTGTGCACTGAGCTAAAGAACCAACCTGGGAGTAAAAAGTCAAACAGGGCTGTTCTCTTAATGTTTAAAACCTAGAGACTAGGCTCAACTGGTGCCACAATGTAACAGGCGACACGGAGGGCAGATTTGCATTTTTATTTTCATTTTCAAGGGGTTCTCTTGTGCTGTGACATGTGCTCCAGGCTAATGCTGCTTTACCTTAAACTGCTCCCCTTGGGTGAATTTAACAGCTAACAACTCTCATGTTGTTCCAGCTGTAGGCAAAATGTGTGGCACTGTGCTTTTTATTTGAAAAATAAAGGCACACTGGTGCAAATAAATGAGACTGGAATCACTGATGCTGCAGATTATTTGCAGCTTGGGAAGTACACGAGGTTGAAAAAATACCTCATTTATGGGCAGGTCGCTGTGGAGGTTAAGACCTGAAATAGAGTCATTAGCCATGTCCTATAGCTATGTTTGGTAATGTTTCTTAAATTTATTCTTTCTACAGAGATAAAATCACTGTTTTCTTTTCTCCCTTTTCTGGTTTTATGATCACAGAATACATTAACATATATTCATTTTTTTTTACATTTTTATAGTTGCCTTTGCAAGTTTATGAACATGAATTTAACACAGAGGCACTTGGAGACAGCAAGTTATAGAGTTACCAGCTTAGGGGAGAGGAAAAAGACCTGGAGGTAGATAGCAGGGAGGAAGTGGCTGGAGGCAGCTGAGAATACCAGGAAAGTCATGGAGGACCCAACATGTTTCTCAAAAGTGCTGCCTGGATCTGCTGGTCACCAATAGGCGATCCTGAACTCCGACATCAACACCGAGGGAAATTCTTTGGGAAGAAATGATCGTGAAAGCATGGCCTGGGAGTCATAATTACTGCTTGGCTGCCAGTTTTGGCAAACCCTGATGTCAGGACAACAAAACCAAGGGGAAAATCCTCATTGGCTTTGGCTTGGGCCACACTGCCACTCCGTGCCTCTGTCTCCTCACCTGCAGAATCTCTCTTTTCACAGGTCTGTCTGAGCATCTCAGTGAATGCTCACAAGAGGGAACAAGCCTGCAATAATGGTGGCCCATCTACATCACAAGAATCGTGCTTTTAGAAGAAGAAAGTGCTTCTTTTTGACAGTCTTACCAACAAATTCAGTGTCAAAAGACCTCTTTGTTGGACAGGAGCTCGCAAACATTAAAGCCTGACCTCATCCATGATTACACGGGACACTGGTGCAGTTAATATCTCAGCAGTTCACAGCAATTGGGAAGTAAATTAAACCTCTGTTTGCAGAAGGGGCTGTGCATTCATATGCCCCTATAAGTCAGGGACATATCGATTTTCCAGCTGGGGTAATTTCCAATTTAATGAATTACTACTAAAATGAGAAGAAAGAAGGTTTCTCCCACTCATTGCAATCACACACGAAGGCTGGGGCTCAGCTGGCAAGCCAGGATACCTGGGAGATGGTGTTATACAGAGCACCAATCCAGGGGACACTGCTCCAAATTCTGAGCTTGAAGACCTTATCAAACCACTTACAGTCCACACCTCAGGACCACGGGAGCACCCTGCAGCAGGATCACCTCCCTGCAGTGCCACATGGAAACAGCTGTGCACAGAGCTGAGGGAGCCAGGCCCTTGGAAGGCACAGAGTGACTGGACAGGCTTCAGGTACCAGAGCAGCCCCATGGAATCAAAATCCACATGGCATCTGTAGCATTTATTCCTTAGCCATCATTTGTGAATTATTTGAATTTTTTATCTAATGTTGCCTTGTTCTTCCCTCCCCGCCCTCAACTTTGTTAACTAATTTATGCATGTGTGGAGAGATTGACATTTAATACGATGTTGGAAAAATGGAATTAAAAATTTCAGGAAGGAAAATCAGCTGAAAAATTACATTTGATCTTTTAATTGAGACAAATAGGGAGAAATGAAGAGATGTCAAGTGATGATGTCGGGCTGACAGGGAAGTGGAGACAGAGGTATTTAAATATCATATGAAGTTACACAGATATGCTTTTCTTTGGAAAAAAAAATACTGGAACTTTCTTCAAGTTGTAGATAATTTTCTGATAAATTTAATACCTGGTTCGGCTTTATTGGTTTTTTGTGGACAATGCACCAGGTTTACAGATAAAATGTGTTTCTGATCCATGTATTGGATTCCCCTGTTGTCATTACAACACCTACCCCAACACAGAACACATCTAATCCCTGGCCAATGACAAATCTGCTCACAGATGTGTAGAGATTGTTCTTGCTTAAAACATTCTCTTACCTTTCCTAAAGTATCCAGCTACATCCTGGGAAAGCTTAGAGAAATAGTGGAGAATTTTGGTTTTCTGCTTTTTTTTTTCCTTTCAAATAATAGCGTGTCTTTGCTTTATCCTTCCTTTTGTCCTTTTAAGTCCAGTATTATGCAGTTATTGGAAAGTCACAGATGACAGTGCTCGTCACCCTCTTTCTTAGAGTGGATGTCTAGTGAAAGCTAAGCTAAGCCTTTTGCCCCTTCCTAGAGAGCGTGGGATAAACTGCCAGCTGGGTCTCTCTCTGCCCACTGTAAAATGAGCCCAGAAGCCCAGCTCGAGTGAGCAGCTCCCTCTCAAATGGCTAAAATTGCGTCAGATGATTTGCACCCAGAGTGACGGGGAGAGAAATGAGACACGGGCAAACAGATGATTGTAAGGAAGCTGGAGAGAAAATGCAGATTATCATAAAATCTATGAGACATTGAGTGACAAGGGAGGAACAAAGGAACTTGGAATGCAGAGTAAAAGGGGGAAAACAAGGAAGAGAATTGCAAGTTCAAGCATTTTAGTAGATCAATATCAATAGTTCAAATTATTGATTTTTTTTTTTCAGTACAAACCCCATGATTTCTCATAGGTCTAAATTCTTGATTTTAGGATTCACTTCTAGTTTTTTTTCTCCATCTCTTGTTGCAAAATAAATGAAACCCCTGTATCTAGAAGAATAGATTCTGGCAGCACAAACAGCTTCCTCTCTCTTTCTCTGCTTCTCTTTTCCAGCTTCAGCTGTTATCATCTGCCTTCACACATGTTATGTACTGCTTTCCCTGGTTCCAGATGGCCAGAGGGAGAAGACAGTCAGCCAACACAGAGCAGGCACTACAGAACAGCCCCATCAGTCTGTAGGAGAGACAATCCATTTTCCTTTTTCTGGGATCATCCTGTTACATGTTTCCTGGCTATGCAGGACATGGTGACATGGTGTAGCTGATGTACTGGACCTTATACTAGCAATTATATGGCTAAGCCTGTCCAGCTGCTTATTCCTGCCATCCCCTATCCTTGCAGCATGGAGCATGGCCCCCTATGATCAGTGTTCCCAGAGCTTCTCCCCAGGGCATGCAATACACGACCTCCACTTCAAATGTTCTGGCTGGTGACAGGATGACATCAGTGCTGCGACAGAGACTTTGAACTGGAAAAACAGGTAAAAAGTATTTGTGTTGGAGGGTTGTCACATAGGGCCTAACAGGGATCCAATCCTAAATACTATGAAGCATGGACACAGTCAATTTGTCATTTGGTGCCAAAGAAAGGCCCTCTGTCTTGTTTTAGGTAACAGTGCATTTGGGCCAGTCCTGGGCTTCCCCTTGGGAAGGAGCACCTTGTGTTAGTCTCTGCCATGCACTTACCATCCAACCCAATATACTATTTTTTTAAGCCTCCTGTGTGATGGGAGTCTCAAGGGAGAACTGCTAATCCTTGCATGACCTTGCATATGGGCAGGTCGGCACAATGGTTGTAGCTGGAGGGAGGGCAGCAAAGAATTCTCTTGAAAACTCTGTCTGATCCAAGTAGTGAGGTACTGTGATAGGTGGGAATGGAGCAGCCCCAGGAAGGGTTGTCCTGCAACACAAGACAGATAAGTGCCTGTACCACTGGTCCATCTGGGCAGCAGTTGCTTACCTGCATCTTCTCTTTTTGAATGGTACCTTAGAAGCCCAGGAGTTTTCTGTCATGTGACACTGAATGTGTCAAGCACATCAAATAGAGCCCTCCAAGTGAGCAAACAGCCTTTGAAGACCAATCTCCATTTTCCAAGGTAACCTTCATGAGTTTTCTTAGAAATCATGGAATGGTTTGGTTTGGAAGAAACCTTAAAGATCATCCCGTTCCAACCCCTCTGCCATAGGCAGGGACACCTTCCACTAGATCAGGTTGTTCCAAGTCCCATCCAGCCTGGACTTGAATACTTCCAGGGATGGAGCATCTGTAACTTCTCTGGGCAACCTGTCCCAGTGCCTTACCACCCTCACAGCGAAGAGTTTCTTCCTAAAGTCTAATCTAAACCTTCCCTCTGTCAGTTTGAAGTCATTACTTCTTGTCCTGTCATGATACACCCCGTAAAAACTCCCTCTCCAGCCTTCTTGTAGCCCCCTTTAGGTACTGGAAGGCTACTATCATTCTAATTGGTTCCCATTCTTGGTTTTCCTAAGGTTGTGGCAGATTTCCAGGAAGTTTCGCCATGTTGAGGTTTGCACCACTGGATGAAAGGTTCAGCTTGTATATCTATATGCAAGTCTTGATGACTGAGTACAAAGCAGACTCCTAGGCCCATATGGGGAATGTGAGCAAGTTGGACATGACTTCAGGTTGTGCCAACAAAAACAAAAATTCCCTATCAGCATTATGACTTGCCATCCTTCATAGTACTATAAATTTGGAAGCTGAAAGAAAAGCAGGGAACTTTGGAAGTCACTATTAGCTATTATGGGAAGTAGTATTGTTGTAGTCAAAAAAATGTGTCCCACTTCCAACATTCTAATATATTTTGTCATTTTTCTGGAAGAGACGAGAATATATGATGGAAATTAGGTTTTATTTTCCATTGTTCATTTCTAGCAGTTCTAGTAGTATCTGCAGAAAACCTGCTAATCCCACCTACACACCCACACAGAGACCCATATTAGAAGCATATCTAAAAATATTTCAAGCCAACCCCCAGCTTATATTAGCATTATGATACCACCTACAGATGCTAAGATTGGGCACACTGGGGTAGTCCTTGAATAAGTGTGTGCTGAGAAATGGTGCTTGTGCCACACCACTGGCAGCCACAGTGCCCAAGAGAGTGTAAAAGTGGGCAAGGATTAAGAAGCAGTGTCCAAACCAGAGTCAGACTCTTTAGAATTGAGAATAAAATCCAGTTCTAATGCACTTTTCCTCAGGCATACAGGACAAAGTTGCTTACTCTCTTACATTCATAAATGCTTTACGTCAGTCTGCCATAAAGTGCTTTATCCATATCTTCTTCCCTTTGAAATGGATATAAACCCAAATACCAATGGATCCCTGCAGAGGATCTTTAGCCATTTCTGCTGGCTTTGGAACTTCTGATGTACCGATGAGATCAGCCATGACTGATTTGATTTGGTGCTAACACACAGCATTGCCATGACTCTTCATATTGCAAACTCTTCTCTTCTTTTCCCAAGGTCAAATATGGAAAAGCTGTGACAGCAGCATGAGCAAAAGGATATTGGAAATAATCCTCTTCATTCAGCCTGCATGCAAGATTTAGTGGTGCAGTAGCATTGCAAGGATGATTTCCACGCATCTGATAACACTGTGACACCCTATAATAAAACATACACCTTCTGTTTCATTTTATCCATTTAAGCCCTTTGAGCAACCAGCAGTTGTTGAGTTCCCCACTCCAGCTATTAATAGTCCAGGCAGACCATGTCTGCCTACTTAGATTTATTACATTTTAACTAATCTTGATTGAAGTCTTCACATGTAAAGGCTCCAGGGCAGTCACTCACTAGGGTTACACACAACATACACACAGAGTTTGCCCTGAAATTAGCCTCATTAGATCTCACATCATAACCTTTTAATGTGAAAAAAAAAAAAAAGTTTTGATTTCCCCTTTTATTTATGAAACCTGGACAAATAAACACAAGGATCACCTCTTTCACAGTCATGGTTTTATTCTGGGCTTTGAACCATGTGAAATCCCTCTGAAGTCTATGGGGAGATTTACTAGAGTTGGGAAACTTGTGCAGCTCCACAAGTTTTTCCTGTACTGAGTAGCCATGATTCAAAAGACATTGCACACAGGAAAGCAAAGAAAATCCTCCCTGATATTCTATATTTTTTGCTGAATATTTTCAATTATGGACTATATACCCAGGGATTTGTTAGTGACATGTGAAAGCCTGCCCAGGGAAAATTTGTGATGCAGATTTTCAGCTCAAGATGAGATCTAACAATCCCCATGTACGTATCGCACAGGGATGATGAAAAGAGCAATGCTCTACCCATGGCTGGGAGAACGGGATTTGGACGCTGCCATGTCCCTGTGTCCCTCTTTTCTTCCACAAGGACTACACGAATCAGCTGGGTGCCTGGCTGAGGAAGGACTTCTGAAGACATTCTGAACACTTTGCCTTAAACACAACCTTGCAGTTACTGTAAGAAAAAAATATTTTGTTTTAATTCCACGTTTTGGTTTCTATTACTCCAATAAAGAGAAAGTTATGCTCACTTCCTAAAAGATATGTCAACTTTAAAGGTTTCTTGAGAAACATCCAAAACCTAAAAACAAAATAAATCAAAAATACTTCCCATTCTGGGCAAGAGCATCTCCGTTCTTAGATTCAACCCACCATGAGTTTTTCCAGGAACTGAATTTGCCAGTGAATGAGCTACACACCAGCAACACACCCTGACTGCAGGCAGCCTTCTCTGGGGGAGCTAAGCAATCTTGTCACCTTCTAATAATCCTCAAGACACAGATTCTTTTGCTTGAATCTGATTTTCACTGAATGCCTGAACTACAGAGACTATCTCACATATTTCTGGAAACTTTGGGGAGAAACCTGGCTATTGACAGAACTCTGCATTTGGGGAGGGGCAGCAAGAGACTGATAGGAAACTATTTTCTTGACAGTTCAGCAAAAATCCCAGGGGCAGTGGTAACTAGGGGGGGGCTTTTTGTCTGAGGTTTGGCAATGGGTTATGGCTGAGCTGGGACTTTCCACCTATTAAAGCCCTCCTATTGTCTGGGCCCAGGACAGTGGTGACAACTTGTTTCCTCTTGCTTCCTTCCACTGGCACACTGGGGTTTCTGGCCTTTCACTGGAAATGTGTTTTAGGTGTTGAGGACACCCCTGATCCTGCACTGCATGGTGGGGACATGCAGGGGCAGCAATGGAGAGTGATGCTCACAGGATTGAGAGGGGCTGGACTGGATGGCCCCAAATGCCTTCCCATCCTGTGCTGAATGGTATCTTCTACTTTGAACCACTGCTTTGACCCACAAGCTGAGGGATGAAAATTCATGCTGCTCTGATGTGGCAAACAGGTAGAAAATTCACCCTTTTACTGATCTTTCTGTCCCTGATTGTGCAGTGTGCCTCTGCCTGCCTGGCCAGTGAAGGAGCCTTTCATGGAGACCTGATGGCTGCTGACACTTGTTCTCAAGAACAAAGTAAAAGGGAGATGTGGGAGTCAGTGTTAGGTGTGGAAAGGTGATGTGGACACTGCTTGAACGCTTGCATGATGCTTTAAAATAGCAACTGGGTGGTTCAGTGCTGTCTGTCAGGAGTAGCACTCTGTGTTTGGCTTGTGACATTGGCATACACCCCACATAGCTAAAGGGACCTCTGCATACCCACTAGAATTGTAAAAACATCAGCTGCAGGGGATTTGCATCCAATGTCTTGGCACAAACAGGACCTCCCCACCCCCAGCAACCAAATAATCCATCTCCCTATTTGCTTTTGCCATAATATGTAATGCAGACCAGCACTCCCATCAGGGAATCCTAAACACTTTTATAAGCAATTTCATAAAAAGATGCTTCTCTGAGCCTACATACAGGAGAATCTGGAACAAAAGATATAGAACAGTGACAAATCCATCCATCACCAGCAACGTATTTGGGAAATTTTATGTCTCTTTCTGTCTCACACACCTATTGCAAAACTCTGTATCTTATCAGTTGTTCTAAACAGTGTCCAGGTTTCCTCTGTAAATCATTTTTAATTCACAGCCATCACTTTGTGACTGTTAATGACATTATTTACAAGACATTTTTACAGTTACCAGCAGCTTGATATATGTATATATTCCAATGGAAAAAAAAAAGTGAGCAGCCAAGCAAAGCATGAAGATAAAAATGTTGTTTTAAGACTATTGAGGCACAACAGAGATGGAAGAAAGTTTTGGTGGGAGAAAGAGAAATCTCAGTGGACATTTTGGAGCAAAGGCTAGGGGCCATGACTGTGATCCCTGCTGGGGATGCTGAGCTGGAAAACAGGCTTTGTTGTTTTCAGCCAGCTGGGAAACCTTCTTCTTTTTTCCTGGATGTGGATTTTCCTGAAACATTGTGACTGCAATGTGTTTTCCCAGGTGTTTGCATGGAAGGCAGGAGCCCATGGAGCAATGCTGGTGAGGCAGTCACTGTTGCTGTATCCCTTCCTAAGCTGATGAGGTGCCCTGGTCTGGGACGGAGCGCCGTCCTCATCCAAGCCTGCAGGGACTTGTCAGCAGTGCTGAACCCACAGGAAAGACAGACCTTGCTCAGGGCTGAGAGCAGCAAAAGCCCTCCTGGTGGTTCATTCCTGGACTGACCTCAGCATATAGTTGGCCCAGAGCAAGGAAATATGTGTGGGAGAGCAGGCAGGGAAGGGAAGTGTAGCTGTGAAGAAGGGGAGAGGCTGAGATAGAAAATCCATGGGCATCACGAGCCCGAAGGAAAAGCCTCAGTGGTCAGTGGTGGATACTGAGGAGCGGAGATAGGTCCTTCTCCTGTAAACACTGGGGAAAGGCTTTTGCAACCCAGGGGAAAGTGCAATCAAGACCTGGCAGAAGTGTTTGTTCCAGCCACGCTTCTTTGATGCAGCTGTGGCCAAAGTACATTGCAAAGAAAAATCCTGTTTAAAAGAAAGTGAAGGGCTTAACAGAGTGTATCAATTATATAAGAACAATACCTATAAAACCACCTGCTGGCCTCTGATGCCTCACTTAGTTACGAGCAATTCCTTGGTGCATTTTGCTTTCTAAATAGCAAGACGTCCCCTGCAGAAAGCAAACTCAGAGCTGCTTCTTGGGAGAAAAACAACATCCCATTTGCTGAAACCCATGCTGTGAGCCAGCACATCAAGGAAGAAGAGTGTTTCCTCAGCTTTTCCTCCTGGAAACCATTTTGGAGGAAGCCCTCATCACGAAGCCAGAGCTCTCTGTCCCCAGTCCAGTTCCACTCTTTTTAAATGTCACCCCAGGCTTTGCAGAGGGCTTGGGTGGGCTCAGCCAAGCCTGGCATGACAGAAATTCCTTAAAAAATGATCTGCATGCTCCCCTTGAGCCCCCTCATGCCTGTGCTCCCCCCACCCTGGGGAGGCAGGAGGACTTTGTGAGGCTGCTGTGGTCCAGACAGACTTGAAGCAGCCCCACAGGGGTGATTGATGGGCACTGTGGTGGTGGAAGCACTGAAAATAATCCCAACACATGTTTCCCAGTAGCACCTGGCAGCCAACCAGAAGACAGCACTAGCATTTCCTAAATACTGGAAAAATGACTGTCACCGCAGATGCCTCGCTAAATATAACCTCAGTGAGGTGGCAGCCTGTGAAAGGCTGGAGAGGGGCAGCTATCCGGGACATACATACAGCTCTGGTCCCATCTGAGCCCTGGCTGTCATCCCTGGACTGTAGGATCTCCAGGCACAGGCTTTGGAATCACAGACCTGATGAGGAAGTGCCTCTCAAGGCGTAGGTGCCAATAAAATGCTGGAAATTAAAAATACAGATCTATTTGAGCAAAGCAGGAGGTATGATTTAGGGTGCCTCTCCATGTTTTAGTATCTCTGGGATGGTGTTTTCCCCTCTTTGAGGCCAGAGACTTGGGACTATGGAGTGTGTGATCCTCCATGGTGCCTGCTCTCTGCCTCTGCAGATGGACCCTTTGCCTGGCACCCACCTGAGAGCTGGGCAGCTTGCACACCTAGAATTTCCTGGCTTTTCTCAGTGTTTCACAGAGCAAAGGGCTGCTCAGTGTTGGAGCAGTAGAACACAGTGTTTAATTTTTAAAGGAGATGGGGATTATCCTCCCCGGTGTGCCCCTCTCCCCTTTGCCCCCTGGCCTCACCTCAAGGATTAGTTTACCAGCCAGAGTCCAGTGGTTCCTCGGGTGACAGCACTGCAGAGCATCAGTCCTGGGAGCTGCTCTGTATTGTGTTACAGGGCAAGTCAAGGGGCAGTGCTGCCAGTGTTTGCTTTAGCAGCTTTCTGGGCCACCATGTGCATCCAGATACGTGGTTCTGACCCATAACCTGAGCCTCGTTTTCCCAAGCTGGCTTTTGTAAGGGGGAGTAGAGCTGAAGGGACCTCTTGGGTCAGTCTTGAAATCTGGGTTCTGGGACAAGCCCCGGTCAAGGTGTTTCATGCCTCTGAGACTCAGAGGTATCGCTCAAGAGCCAAAATGTTAAAATAACATGCCTAGATTTGTGCTTCTGAGAGAGAAGCGTTTGTTTGCAGGGGTTTCATTTGCTCTTCAGCTTACTGTCATCCCCCAGCATGAAGTGTATAAGGTCAACCCTATACACTGCAGACACAGCCCTAAGGAGCTGTGTCATGAACCCTGCCAGGTGAGAGCCAAAATCAGAATTTTAAATTAATGGTATTTTTCTTTACTCCCTCGTGGGGCTTGTGAGCCATGGGGAGTGACAAGGTAGTGGAAGAGAGCCTTCAAATCTGGGAGCACAGAAAGCCCCCAGTAAGAAAGAGTTACCATCCAAGAGAGCCTGAGTGAGGCTGCAGAGCAAGGCAGTCACTATAAAATGTCCAACCTGACTTTGTCTAAGTAGCACGATGAACAGGGCCCTGAAATCATCATGACCCTACTTTTACCTGACTGTTACTCAGGTTCCCAGCAGGGACCTGTTCTTCTGTCACCTGTGCTTGATAAAGCTCATGTCACGGCATCCTTGCTAGAGAACTGCTAGCAGTGTTCTAACATGCACAGCAGTCATGCTTCATCCTGCTTTGTGGAAAAACCCACAGATAAGGCAAAAAAAAATCCCCAAACATTAAAAAAGTCTTTTTCTGGTTTTGTACTCTAGGAAATTATGGGAATGTCTTTTGGAAAAGTGACAGGAGCAGCACTGCTAGACAGTAAGCCCAATCTTCTAGCAAGCATTGCCCAAGATCAGTCCTCTGCCAGATACAGAAAGGCTTAACAGCACATTTCCAGTCTAGATGCTACAGCCCAGGTTGGCCTCCTTGGTAGAGTAAATGGGCATTTGTCTGTTGACTGAAGAAGGTTACAGCAGTATGAGATGTCACTGCTAGAGTGTTTGCTGGTGCAGCAATCTTTGATTGCTTTTACAATGTCTGCTCTTGGATGTTTGGCATCTAACACTTCCAGAATTTGAACTTTGTGCTGGACCTCAGTTTAATTTCAGCAATGCAGAAAGAGGGCCTGAGTGGGAGGTTTGTTTTTCTGGGTTTGGCCTTGCCCTTTGATCCTAATCTGTGTAAATCAGCAAGTAACTTTTTCACAGCTCTGATCCATAAGCAAAATTTTAAAAGAAAAAGATTAATCAGCAGAATAGAATGAAAAGCCCACCCTATAAATTCTGGGCTATGTCCTTTCCATATTTGTGTAGAGTGCCTGCTAGGGCAAACTCAGGGATCCTGAAGACTTATTATCAGTTCACAAAGCAAGGCAACAGCAGACTTCCATCTCAAATCCATCATGTAATGTGCTGGCAGAGGGGAATTTTGGAAATCATTATCTGAAGCTGCCATCTTCTAGATGCAGCTCCCCATACACAGTTCTAACCACTCTTTGGAAATTCTCGGTCTTCCCCTTTTTTAAACGATTTAGGCTGCAGCCCATCAAGATGAACAATTAATTTCCAGCCCAAGGAGCACAGGGTTTCAGACTTGCAGGTGTTCCCTCTAATAGGAGCTGTCATAGGAACGGTTCCTACAGCAGAGTAGGTAAACAAATGGATATAGAACACAGTCCTCCACAGGACAGCTGGCGAGAAAAGCTGTAAGGGCAGAAGTATCATTTAAACAAAAATAGCTAATTTGGGATCTCCTGTCCAGGACACAAACCTTTATGAGTTGCCAGTCTTTGACCATATTAGAGCATATGGTTATGGCTGATCCATTTTTGTCTCAAACATTATCTGTAAAACCCAGAATGCAGCATGTGAAACTTTTTTGTGCAATGAAATGGGCAAAACCGATCTCGGTAAAGGTTTGTGCAGCTTCATCAGCACTGCCTGCATTTCTGGGTTTCCTTTTTTGCTGTGTGCTTCTCTCCAGCCTGGCTGTCCATGTCCACCTGTTGCCTCTGCTCTTATGTTTCGATTGTAAGCGCTTTGGGTGGGAAGAGTTATCTTCATGTGGGGCACATGTGCAGGGCCTCAAAGCTCTGACATTTTGTGTAATGGTCTCCTATAGCAGTAAAGTCTGTAGGTGCATAAAAAGTGTGTGCTCACACGTATGTTCAGACTGCATGGTGTGGCATTTCATGAACCCTGGGAGGTGGGAAGTGTTGGGGTGGGACCAGCAGGCATAGAGCTGGATGTGGGGGCTGCTGAACCACCTGCACCCCAGCTGAGGGAAGGGACACATCCTGTCCACAGTAACATCTCCTGCCTGTCTCGGGGCTCAACTGTGTGTCCGTCCCTGGGATGGTGCCCACTTTTCTGGTTCCTCCATGCCTCAGGCACAGCTGTCCTTCAGGCAATGGGAACAAAAGCCTCCTGGCAAATCAGCTGAGCTGGACTCCTTGAGACATCATTGCAGCAAATCCCATAGCCTTTTAGGAGACTCCCTAGGATTCCCCTCCCTTTCCCCTTTCACTTCAGCGTGCTTGATGATGCTCTCAGGCAGTTTTGGAAGCGGAACTCTCCATGGCTGAGACTAAGAGCTCTGGGTCTCTCCTCTTCAGCCCTCCACTGGGAAGCTGGCTCCCAAGAGGCATTAGAGGGCACTAAGAAAAGTCAGCTGATCAAAAGGCTCCCTTTATCCTCATACTCATCTTCTTTAGGAAGGCCCATTGTGTATCTTCCTTTGCATTCAGGTATTAGCAAAGTTAACAGGCACCTCAGGAGCCATTAGGATTTTAATATTCATACACTTTCCTAATTGTTCACTTCCCAGTGCCTTTTCTTCCTGCCAGGAGATGATAATGTTCCTTGCCTAGAGCCAGATTCCTCCAGCTCTCTGACTAATTTTCCCACAAATTTTGCAGCAAAAGCAGTTGGCTTGTAGACCTGATCAGCACTTAAATTGTACTTCATGTAAAATTCATGTCCTTAGTTATAAGTGCCTCCATCTAGCTGGTTACCATCTAGCCTGCTGCTGTCTCTGGCTTCAAGCAGGATTTATCTCATGCTAAAATGGTTGCCCAAAATTAATTACATCCATCCTTCTCTAGAACATGTTACAGGACTGTGAAGGGAGCTCTGATAAGACAGCAATGTTGTGAATATCTAAATCACTGTGAGATAAATCTTGTGCCACAAATGTTTTTTTCTCCAGTAACTAAAGCTGGTTAAAAAGAATGTTAGAATTTATTAAAAATCCACAACTGCATTGATCAAAGTCATCAAAAGCCCTGAATTCTTTCTTATTTTTCTGGATGAAGAGGTCCTATTAGCTCCTAATCCTCAAAATTATCTTGAACCTCCCAATCCCAATGACAGGCCCCAAGAAATTTATATGAAGGTTCTGTATCAGCTTTCAGTGTGTTTACACACAGTTTATCTTATCTACAATGAGGTGTCCCTTTCCGTGGCTGAACTGCAGGTTTGGATGCCTGAAGCAGCAGCTTTCCAGGTCTGTAGCTGTGAATTTAGGGCAGGCTGATGAGCTGTACAGGTGCTTTGCCCTCCCGTGTCCACACCAGGGCAAACACTGGCAAAAAGAGAAACATGGAATCATAGAAGGTTTTTGGTTGTAAGGGACCTTTAAGACCATCTAGTTCCAACCCACCTGCCATGGGCAGGGACACCTTCCACCAGACCAGGTTGCTTAAAGCACCATCCAAACTGGGCTTGAACACTTTCAGGGATGAGGTATCCACAGCTTCTCTGGTCAACCTGTGCCAGGGCCTCACCACCCTCATGGAGAGGAATTTCTTCCTAATATCTAATCTAAACCTGCCCTTTTTCAGCTTAAGGTCATTTTCCCTTGTCCTGCAACAGTCTATATCCTAATTTCTCCTGAAAGCCTTTTTCACTTTGGTTCTAAATCCTGAGTTTTCAGTCTTCTCAGTGTCTATAAAAACTTGTAAGGTCTTTAATTTAGTGGGAGACTTTGGCATGTGTCAAAAGACAGCCACCTAGTGAACCTCCCTCCCGAATAAGGAGACACCAAACACTAGGGCCCTTTGAATGGAGTATTAGTGTTTATTTTAAGTCTTAGGGGATGAAGTTATGCTCTTGCTATATGGTTGTCCAGTGGACTGGAGACTGTGAGTCTGCAGATACACACATGCACAGACACACAACTGGTTTGCAAACTATCAATTACAGCCCTAAAAAAGAGAGTTCGATATCTGCTGAGACACACAGATGAAGTGGGAAAAAAATTAAGGAAAAAAAAAAATAAAAGCACAGAACTGGCAAGAGTACTGCCCAGAAGTAATAAGTGAAGTTTTTAAGCTAAGTTTGAAGACTAGCTGCAACTTGCCACACAGGAAAAAACAGAAGACAAAAGCACCATTATGCTTTCTTAAAAATGTAAGAGTACAGCACACACATTCCCTGACAAGGTCATTAAACACCAGTTCAGAGACCCACAGCAGCATATGCCTGGGTACAATGGGTGTTTACTCTTTGATTCAGCGAGGTGCTGGTATGCATAGGGGTTACTGTCGCCTGAAGAATATCGTTTTTGGCCCCGTGTGGGTCATAACCACTTGGTTTGGTTAGTGCACAGAAATGCAGCTAGACCCACCCCTTCGGATATCTAATTTGTTTGGAATGACAGGCATGTCCTGACTAAAAATTAATTCTGCCAGGTGATACAACTTGTTTGAATTTGCAAGAATTTGCCATTTGGAAAAAGGAAAAAACCATTTAATTAGGGATGGGGCTAAAGCAGCTAAAGCAGCTAATTTGATCTTTCTATGGAAAAAAAATAAATTACAGGTTGAAAATGAGGACTGTGTGCTCTGGGTGAAGCATGCTCCCTCCTTTCAGGTATGCTTTAATGAGGCTTCTTCCCCTGCTAAGAAATGCAGTGCGTGTTTCTGGAGAAGCAATGGCAGCACTAACTTCATCTTGCTGTTTGTTGTCCTCCTGTCTCTGACCCTGAGCAGATGACCCAGCTATGTCAGGGATTTATCCAGGGAGCTTCACATTGCTGTTCAGCTCTTTGTGCCAGGGGGCAAAGCCAGCTGCTGTGGCATGGAGAGCAGACTTGCCTCTCCAGGGCTTCCCACCCCATGCACCCCTCTGGCTCAGCCTGTGCCCTCTCCTTCCCAGGAAGGAGACCCCCTACACCCCTTCCTATTCCCTGGAGCCAGGCAGTCCCTTTTATCTCACCAAACCCTGTGGCACAGCCCCTGCAACAGAAATTATGTGGTGGGGAGCCTGAATCAGGTGGGCACAGTGCCTGGTCTGGGCTGGCCCAAGCATGGCCATGAGACCACTGCCCACAGCTTCTCCGTGCTCTGGAGAGCCCCAGGGCAGCTTCAAAGGAGCATCTGTGTTTGCCACGTCCTCGGAGCTGCCTCAGCCCCTGCCCAGATGCAAAACGAACCTTGCAGATTGGTTTGACCTCTGGCCCAAAGAAACCCAGGCAAATTTCCTGTTGACTATAGCACTGCAGATCATTAATAGCACCAAGGACATGTCCCAACAGCAATGGCTTCTGGGATTCCTTCTTCCAGCAGAGGTCTGTGACTCCTTTGCTCCTTCTGCCTCCCCTGGGACACCCAGCCCAGGAGCACAATTCAGGAGAGCTTCGTCACCCACGTCAGAGGGGTTTGAATGCAGACAGGTTCAGACCCACCCTTCCCCTGGCCATGAGCAGATGGTCTAGACCACTAAAATCACATTTTCTGGAAGTAGGTTCTCAGAGGGAGTCACTTCCTGACAGAGCTCTTTGTCTTTTGTCGGGAGGAGCACAATCGGAAAAAAAAAGCTAATTATTTACTGGAGGGAGGGTTTTTTGCTTAAATCTTTTCTCTTTTCTTATTAGTGTCCTTCCAGTTTATTGCTCATCTGTGGCTTTTTTACAAGTTGTCTTTCAGGAGAGGCGCAGTGAAGTGGTGTTACATTCCATACATGTAGGGGCTTAGCAGCCGTTTCATTGTGTATTCAAGCCTATAATTAAGACTCAGATGGAAGACTTTATGCCTCTAAAGCAAAGAAATTCTAGGTTTCTTGGCAAAACATTTGGCTGAGTACATAGAGAGCACCTTAAGTGCTTAAATGGTCTCTACGTGAGGAAACCTGATGCCAGAAATGATGTACCTTACAGGCAGGCTGTTGGGAAAAGGCAAACAAACCAACGCTAAAACGCTTGATGTCTCGAGGTGCATTCTTCCTGCGTATTACTTTTTTCTTGGAAGATGCTCTGTGAGAGGAATTGTATTCTCCAAAACTGCTTGATGCTGGCACTCAATCGCTGGTAATGTGAGCCACAGAAGGCGTGGGAGTCAGCAAAAACCACCCGGCTGGATCTCAATAAATTATGAGGAACTCGGCCATCGCCTTTAAGAGAATCAATGCAGCACTGCTGTGATGTGCCAACAGCCAGGAATACTCGATGGGAGGAAGCCAGCATCCTTCTCAGGGCATGTCCATGCACGGCTGCAATGCCTGGTTCCTTCAAGGGGGAGGATGGCTGGAGTGAGGCGTGGCAGCTGTGGGACCATGGCATGAGGCTCATGGCAGGTTGGGTTTATAGGCAGTGTGGGGCGCTGGCACAGGAGGGCTTTACCCACGAGAAAACCCCTGCAGGGAAGAGGAGAAGTGTGTCTCCTTCAGCCCATAGCTCTGCATGGGACATCCAAGGGCTGTGCCCTTGCTTGGGGCAGGGCTGGGGCAGTCACAGGCGTGAGGAGATGCTCTGCTCTTGCCAGTGGTGTTTTCCCACCTGGGCATGCACTCATCATCTCCCCCTGCCTCTCCTCTCTGTGTGCTGCCCTGCAGTGTTCCCTGCATCCCTCAGAGCCTGCTGCTGTACAAACTGGACCCGCTGCTGCAAAGCAAGGCTTTGGAGGAGGGGGTCAGCACAGCAGCCCTGTGACCCACCCCTCCAGGGGGAGCACAGAACAGCTGGTCTTTTACTTTTCATCTCCTGCGGGAAGGCAGTGCAGCTCAGTGCAGACTTTGAAGCTGGAGCTGAGAGGTGGGAAGAAGGGCACAGTCGTCAGACTCAGGATAAGCAGCACAGGTCACCTCTCCCCACACTAAATAGTGTCACCCACACTGTGCTCAGACACCTGGGTGAGCAACATGGGCTGGCTTAACAGCTGCCACTGGGGTAATAAGAGACAGTAGGAATATTAACGGTAACAATAATGATGTCAAAATACGAAAAAAAGGGATCAATAACTTTTTTCTGTAAGTGGAGAAACAGTGGCACAGAGTGGTGACCTTGTCACTGCCATGCAGCTGGCTGCCAGCAGAGCCAGCAGCAGAATTAAACTCTCAGCCTGTGCTTTTCTCAGCCTAAAACAAACTCAGCTTTGCGAGTTTGGCTTTTCTCAGTGTCATTCTAAAATTTGGCAGAGAAAGACCCATGTATCCTCCACTCACCTCCCCTGTGTTTGGGGTCTATCAAATGTTAAATGAAACAGCAGAACCAGAGCAATAAAGATTTCTATCAATGGGGGACCTCCCACTGCACAAGGAATGTATTTAGTCTGACCTTCCAAAGTAAGCATTTTGCCAAAAGTCAGCCCAAGGTTTTTAGGGGTATCTGTGTTTCTTTCAAGAAGATGGTCAGTTTGTATCAGATGAACCAGAATCTGTTAAAATTACAGATGTGAAAAATTTAAACAACCTCTTTTTCTTTTTTTTCTTTTTTTTTCCTTTTTTTTTTTTTTTTTTGTTATTAGACATCACAGTAAATAAGTGTAAGCCCTACATGGAGCATCTTGTTGGGGCATACATTGTATATGCTCCAGGGCACAAATATTTTACACACCCTCCCCTTTGATTTTTTTTAATGGAATATGCAAATCGTGCATGTTTCAGCTGGGATTGTCTCTCTTTGATCTGACTGCTCTCCATCCTGGAATTTCTCTCAGCAGGGAGAAATTGAACTGAAATGTGCAGCTAAAGGGAATTTCACCCTGCACTTTCTGCAAACCTGTCGGGAGCAGCAAACTCACTGCAGAGGCCTTGGAGGGTGGCAACAGATTCAAAACAAAGCCGCTGCAAAGGAAGGGTCAGAGAGAGCAGTGCTCCCGACCATGGCAAAGGATGGGCTTGGCACTTCCCTCCATGTAAGGATGCACCTACAATGGGGACATACATGAAAGAAAATCATGTTTTCCTTTGAATTGCAATGCCTGTTCTCAGCATGAGGCACTGATAGCCGGGTCCTGCAAGCATGGTATGTGCAGAATGATAGAGAGCAGTATGTGGCTCTCCTACCCAGGCAAAGACCTACCCTAATCAAATCCCTGTCAGGATCTACTCTTAGTGCTGTTACAAGTTTGCTGCCTTTGCCCAGCACCTCTTGGTCCCACAGGGTTTTAAAAATTATTCAGGGTGCAAACTTGTCCAGTGGGAGCACCTTCAGGAGTCCCACTAAGCAGGGCAGGAGGTGCTCCATCCTCCTCCTCCTGTGACAAGCGAGTCTCAGGAAAATGGTTTTAAAAAGCACAGCGGGGGGAAGGCTGGCGTGAGAGCCACCTGCATCCATCCAGGAGGCCGGGGCAGGCGCCGCCGGAGAGGTCAGCTGGAGCAACAAGCGGTGCCTTGGCTACGCTGCCAAAACAGCTCACGCCGGGGCTTGAATTACCGCCTTTGTGCAAACACCCCGCGCGGCCACCGCCATCAGCTCCTGTCTTTGATGAAGCAGATAGGGCCGAAAGGAAAACAGAACAGGGAGAGAAAGCAGCATATGGCGATACGGGTGGATTTGCCGGACGAAACCTGCTCCTGCTCCCGCTGGAACCAGGGGAAGTTTTGCCTCTGACCCCAGTGACAGCAAAAATGGAGCTCAGGGGACTGGAGGGGTGTTTTAGCACACAGGGAAATGAGCTGTTGATCGGGAACATATCCATTGCCAGGAAGATCATCCACCTGTATTCCAGGCTGTGCTGCAGCAAACCAAGCAGGTTCAGGAATATACAAGTTTTCAGAGAAAACCGTTTAAACTGTCTAGAGAAAAATATACTGGGGAAAAGAGGGAGGGAGGAAAGAAGAGAGGGAGACAGGGAGGGAGGGAGCCCTTCCTGAATTTGGAAAGAGTTCCTGTTTATTTCTACTTGCCTGTGGGGGAGAGGGAAGCATAATGAATCACCCCAGCCACATAAAGAGCACAACTAAGATTTTACCTGGGAGAGAAGAACGCGTTTTCATGGCTCATAAATGCCTATTGATTTGTCCTTTTCTATTTGTGTGCCTCTGCATTTCCGGGAGCACAAGTGGAAAGAAAACATCCCTGAAAAAAACCACAACACTATTAGCAGAGCTCTGACCCTCGGCCCCTTGACAGGGATGTAGCCACTTGCCTCCAGCAATGGATTTGGTCCATCATCTGCTGACAAAAGCACACCAGCCCCGGCGTGTGAAGCCCTTGGCCTGCAGCAGTGCCCTCCTGTGCTCCCTGCTGCCTCTCTCCCGCACACCTTTGCCTTTTGGGCGAGTGCAGGACACTGCCAGGGGTCAGCTGGGGGGTAGCCAAGAGTTTGGCCTGCAGTGCCTTGGGGCTTATCAATGGGCTGTTGTTCAGCTTGGGATTCCTGAGCTTCTTAGTCACATCTCTGCAGGTAACTATAAATCACCTTCTGTAGAGCCTGGGGTTTTGCAATACCTGGCCCTTTGCAATGTTGCCTCTTCTGCAAATAACAGGAGTGGCCATTTTTGCCCTGCTTGAGACAGCCTTTCCAGTTACGGGATCTGGTTCACAAAGAATTGTTTGGGCTGATTCTGCTTCCTTGCCAAAGTTATTAAATTTCATTAAAAGCAGCTAGAAACACATTAAGTTCCTCTATGCTCTTGTTTTTCCATATAAGGAATAGTTGCCAGTGGGCTGGAAAATTGGCAAAAGCATCCATAAAAGCATCACTAAACAGTCTCAGGGAAGAGAGATCGCATACCTGGATGAGTGTACATCTCTGGTCCAGGACCTCCCCTGGTGGGTGGCCTTTCCCCTCAAGTGGGCTCAAAGTTGGTTGTGGGTTCAAACCCTCCTGCTGTTGCTCTGATGGTGATCAGTTGTGCAGAGGCAGATGAATTCTGTAGTCTACCTTCCCCCCACATCAAATCACGTCCATCTCTATGGGCAATGGAGTCCCAGAGGACAAACCTTGCACCCACACTCTTCCCCTCTATGTCATGCCATGCAGTTTCATGGTGCAGCAGTTTGACTGGGACCATGGCTGCACAGCTAAATGTGGGTCCCAGGGGAGTGTCAGTTGATGGTTTAGGAGTGCTGTGACCTTGGCAGGGCTCTGCACAAGGCAGGAGGCTCTGACACCACTCCCACAGGTGCTTCAGGACCAAGGGGATGTGCTGACAACAGAGCTAAAGCTGAGCTGCTTTGCACCAGCATGGTGTCCCCCAGCCTCAGGTGACAGCAGTGGACTCCAGGAGCTCCCAGCCAGGCTCACAGCCCATACATCCTTGTATGGGACTGCATCACGTCTGTGGGGTTTGGCTCTGGGGCAGCTCATCCAATGGCAAAGTGTTCCCACTCCCTCAGCACTGAGCTAATTAGGACAGAAACAAGTGTATTGCGGGCTTTAACATTTACTGCCTCATTTTTCACAAGGTCACTAAAACCATGGAGAACCCCCACACTGCTGCAGCAAACCATCAGCATGGCTGTCATGTCTCTGTGCCTGGCCCGCTCTGCCCATGGGAGCAGCTGCCGCATCAGCCACTGAGGCTGCTCAGGGTTGGATTTATTTTTACATTTCTTTTTATTACAGGGATAGTTTTGGCTTTTCCACTTTTCAGGTTCACTCACCCTCTCTCCTGTCGGTGCCTTTTCCTCCCTGAGATCACTTAATAATGCATGACAAGGAGCACAGGCAGCTTGCTCTGCCGCAGCAGCAATAATGCAGCGCGTCCCCACTCCGTGCAGGGTCAGGTTTCTGCCGCTCGGGAATTCGACAGATGGAAACGCTGGGATTCTTTCCATGGCCCTCCTGCCTCCCAGGCCCCCAGGATAGCAGAAGATTATCGGGGGCATATCCCAACGCAGTCACAGGCATGGGAGAGAGGAAGAGAGGGTATGAGTCATTATTTTAATGAAACTGTTGAAGATGAGACCCTTTCCTCTGCCTGGGAAAGTAATGCACTCATAATCCTATTGCTAATTAAATCAGTTCGGTTTCTTTAAACTGACTTTTTTTCACTCTCATAACCCAACTAATTAAAAAATTCAGACACAAGGTCCCCTCATCTCCATCATCAAACTTATGCTGGTGTTTTGTCTCCTTTCTTTTCTCTGCACCACATCAGGAGCAGTCCTCTGTTCCAAGGGATTCTGAAGATGTCCAGACACTGGGGTCTGCCCAAATTCCCTCACCCAGCAGGGAGGAGGCCATGATTACAAGATCAAATGCTTCTGCCACCCCTAAGTCACTGCTGCTTCCAGATACCCACTTCTAGAGATGTAGGGACTCATCCATATGATCAGGCCCTTCCCCTGTCCATGCAGAGGGCACTGCTTTCAGATCAATCCCTTTTGTGCCAGACACCCCACAGGTGCCAGCCTGGTACAGTAGAGGAGGAAAGGGAATTTTGCAAGCTGGTTTGGTGGTAGAACAATGTGTATCTTATTTCCCTAATCTGTGTTGTCTCAGAGAGCTAGGATCTTCAGGTTATAGAAGATAGGACAGAAAAAACAGGTTTAGGAAAAGCAAAAATGCACGAGGTCACTGCAAAAAGGAGCAATGGAGAGGATGTCACAGCCAAAGCTAAAAAAGAACAAAAAAGACAGCTCATTTAAACAAAGCACCAGTGGTGGTTTTCTGTGTCATATGTGTTTGTTTCTTTGTACTGAGAAGCATGGATGGGAGCAGCAGGGTGCACAGGCCAGGGATTTGGGGGTTTCAGGATCAAGTGACAGTCCATGCTGGAGTGTGCACAGGTGAAGACATCCTGAAAGATGGGCTGAAACCACACTAATCCTTCCCTCTGAGTCTGCCTCCCATCACTTCTCACATTCATCTACATTGTGGTGTGATGGTTTCTGACTCCAACCCCAGTCCTTTCTATATAGGGAAAGACCTGGGTTTCTTTGTCTACAGGAGGCATCTTTTCTTCCAAAAACACCAAAATCTCACCCGCCTTCCAGATTTCATCCCAGATTAAATAGGTTCTTGTTTCAGGAGCAGCCGTCTGCCCAGTAACAAAACTATTCATCATCATTTTAGAGCAGGAAACATTGCAAAAGCCAAAGCTGGTGATATTTTACAGTTATGTCAGCTGGCTGAAGCAGTCTCACAAAAATGGCATTTCTGTCAGAAATTAATTGCTGGGACATGGCAACACCAGTGCAGCAGACAGTATGGAGTTTTGGGCACCATTCAACGTCTTCTGTAATTGCTTCCAGTGGAGAAAGGGTTGAACAGGAACCCAGTACATAAAGCAATGCAGTACCAGTGTGTACCCCAGGTGCTAAATGGTGGCTGAGTGAACACAGTGAGAGCTGGTTAGTGCCTGGGCACACTGGGTGAATGCCCTCAGCTGGTGCTGAGTCAGGGGCTACCCTCCATAGGGTTCCTCCTTCTGCATTTGCAACCCTCATTTCATCTCCTAGTGTTGCCCCATACGGTGATAAGCAGATAAATATGGGACTTAGACACATCCATAGTATAAAGTCACTGGTTTTTGTTTTGGCTGGGAGATGTGCAGTGCTCTGGGAGCTGAGCATGTGGGAGAGGGAGCTGAGATGCTCCCAAAAACTGGGAGGGCTGGTGCAGCTCCAGTGCTCCGTGGCCAGAAGAGCCACGAGGGGAAGGAGGATATAAGTCTTATGAGGAGCAGATGAGGGAACTAGGGGTGTTTAGCCTGGAGAAAAGAAGGCTCAAGGGAGACCTTATCAGTCTGTACAGCTACCTGAAAGGAGGTTGTACCAGATGGAGGTTGAGCTTTCTTCCCAGGTAACAAACAACAGGACAAGAGGAAATGGCCTCAAGCTGTGCCAGGGGAGGTTCAGTTTGGATATTAGAAAAAAATTTATTTTGAAAGGTTTGTCAAGCATTGAAATAGGATGCCCAGGGAAGTGATGGGAGTTACCATCCCTAGAAGTGTTCAAAAAATGTTTAGGGACTTGATTTAGTGGTGGACCTGGCCGTGCTGCGTAAACGATTGGACTTGGTGATCTTAGAGGTCTTTTCCAAACTTAACGATTGTATGATTCTGTGCTGGGATTTCACATCCTGAGGTGGCAGGGAGGAGGTGGAGTGGCAGTGGGTCTGCTTTGGTGCTTCAGTGCCTCTGTTGGGTGAGGGACAGGTGGCGGTCAGGGACATCACCGTGGGCCATGGCCATCCTCCCCTCGGCTCCAGGGAGGTGGGAAGGATATAACATGGAACATCAGGCAGGCATATCATTTGACTTTATCCCTTCATGAGGCCACTTTGTGGTCTCTGTCAATCCCAGATGACAAGACTTGTAGATGGAAGCCAGCATTTGCTCCGTGTCTCAGTTTGCCCACTCCAGCCATGTACAGAGGCTTAAAGCGCCTTCAGAACAGGGACAGAGGCTGATCCTGCACCAAAATATGTCACTGCTGGCTGACGCAATCCAGGCAAGAGACAAGGGAACTTAATACAGCTCATGAAAAAAATGCCATGAGACTCGCCTTTAAACCTTGCCTTCAGGCCTTTGGACTTAAAAATAACACACACCGTTGGCCATTTATGTTTAGCTCACTGGGGGCTTTCTTTCCTGCAGGAATGCAAGGATTAGATGGTCTTCTCCGCTTGTGCAGTGACTCCACCAGAGTCCTGCGAAGTGATCATGTTCTTCTCTCCTAAAGCCCGGGCTGGATTGGCAGCAGTGGTGCAACAGCAGATGCATGAATGAGATTCCAATGCTCCCTGTCCGGTCCCGGTGGGAAGGAGAGGACTGCTGTGCAGGACAGGCTCCAGGACGGGCTAGAGCAGGGCCTTGGAGCCGAGTGAAGACTCCAAGAAGAATGTGGGTGATATTCAGGTCTGTTTTGTAGGCAACAAACCCTACTGAATGAAGTGCCCTGATTTCTGAGGGTCAGATCCAGCTGCTTGGCTGAAATCAGTGACAAGCTGCCAGCTTTATTCCACTACCAGCAGTGGAATAAAACGATTGGAAATGACCCTAGGAAGTTGTTGCAGAGGTTAGTTGATCAAGGAAGTGTTAGATGGGCAGGTACTTAGCAGGATGCAGCAAAATAATCGGAGTGGAGAGGTGTAACACTGGGCTGCCATTGGAGCCAGGACTGGAGAGGTGGCTGGGGGTGTTGGGGGCTCATAAACTCATTCTGCCCTCAGAGCTGAGTCTGAGCTCTCTGTGATACATTAAAATAGCATGTCGGGTAAAACAAGCCATGGGTCTGGTGCTGGCTCCCCTCCAGTTCCTCCGCAGGACAGACACCTGAGTCTGAGACACGCAGCCTCCGGCCTCTGTCTAGGCAGCAACTTGCTCTGTGATTGAGTGGTGAATGCACATGTGCAGTCCTGAGGCACAATCCCTCAGCCTGACAAGACAGAGGAACCAAATTTAATCTCCTCCTGCCCCCACAGTGGGCAGCTCATTGCTGGGCATTCTGGGCAGGAGGCAGTACATTCTACAAGGGACACAACAAAGTTTCAGGGACCACTGACAAGTACCTTGGCTGCTGCCAGCACCTCATGGTCTCTCTGGTGTGCACCTTGGGGGCCTGGATGGCTCTCATTAGCCAGCTCAATGACACTTTTATTTATTTATTATTTTGATTTTTGGTTATGTAACAATTTGGGGATGCTGAGGAATACAGAAATGAAAGAGGAGGTTTACTAGAAGAGAAGAGGCTTAGAATGAGCATCCACACAACCTGAGAGCAGGTTTGATTCTGAGAGCACACCTGAGATGAGGGTTCTGCATCACAGCAGAAAACAACTTTGTCATAGGAAGAAGGACTTGTGTCTTCGTCTGTCAGGGGACATATGAGTGATGGAGTAATACCCCAGAGCAAGCCTGATATGTCTGGTGATTGTCTTGTAGATACAGGGAGACAAATGCTGTTCAGAAGGAATTTCATTATCAGGGACAATGAGGTTGGACGAGGTGCTGGCTGCCTTGATGGGTGTTGATGATCTTTCCCCAGGTGGTACCAGCCCTCTGTCCTCCTGCAGGAGCAGTCCAGCCATCCAGCCAGAGGGATGCAGCTGCAGGCACTGCTGACCTCTAGTCAGTGCACTTTAGGATGAGATTCACAGGGGTGCTGCTTCCTTAGAGCTGGGGAAGTGGCTTCAGCCCAGGTAATACCTCCCCATCCCTCCCAGCAGCTCAGGACATCAGTGCTGCTTGCCAGAGGCTGCTGAGCTTGCACCTTCAGACAGTTTCAGGCTTTCCTAGTGCCTCTTTCTTTTGTTATTTCACCTGCTTTGGGGTCCAGCCAGAACACTTCTGAGGCTCCCTTCACACTAGTCCCTCAACATATTTCACCTCCAACAGTGGTAAGAACTGATGCTGTTACCTTTGCTTCACAGAGCCTCCTAAGGTGCTCTGCTGTTGAAGGCTCTGTCACAGCAGCACTCCTACACATGGATAGTGGCCTCCTCCAGCCCACTGGATTACATTGAGATAAGCAGTCTTCCTTCAAACTGCTTCAGCCTTCTTCGATCTTTATGGAGCAATTTGTTAAGTGTAGGACGTAGCATGAGGCACCTGAGCAGTGGTCCTTAAAATATGCTTGTTAGAGAAGGAACATTTGCAAAGGTGAACTTGAGGTGAGAGGAACACACAGCTCAGATGTCAAATGCCATACTGAAAAAGTGTTTGGTGATGAAATAAAGATTGGTGAACTCTCTAGTGATGGTTGGTTTGAGAGATCAAATATTGCCTTCGGGCTAACTGTAAAAATGTGGAGAATCTAAAGACACATGGGGCTGGTGAAAGAGAGAAGTGGTAGGTGATCATTCATACCAATCTAATAATGCTGGGAATAATTTGAAATAAATTAGAGGTGGAAAAATGAGAGTAAAAAAAAAAATTTAAAATGATTGAAAAAAGGAAGGTTGGAAAGAACAACCTGTAGGTATTGCTAACATTTGTTGTCCTGTACAAGTGAAAAATTTTCCTTCCGGGTAATTGGACTCTCCAGCCAAGTTAGAATGTGTAATTGTAATTCATGCAGAGAAGAAACTGTTGGTTGTCATCATTAGTGATAATATATTAGTACTGAATGTTCTGATGAGGTCCCTCTGTGGTCAAGTAAACATGCCTGCAAGGCTTAGCAATAGTCCCTTCCTTTTAGAGAGCACTTAATTACATCTAGAGAGACCTATTGCACCTTCAAACATGATAAATTACCACTGCTATGCCTCTGACTCTAGAGCTGCCTATCTGCTGAGCAGTGGTAAAGATCAGCAGACTCGGCAGGTGGTTCCTTAGTAAAGTGGAAATCACTTTCACCACCTGAGTCTGTCCTTAATGTGTTTTATTTCCACACACCTTTTCATCTCCTGGGTCTGAGCCGGCCAAATGACACACACGATCTTCTTCTCTTCTGACCTCCCAGCCCACCGCCTAGGTGCAATTCCCAAGAGACAAAACATCAGGGGAAGGTCTACCACAATCATTGACCCAGCTCTCAGAATGAAAGGAGGTAGCTCACCCAGCAGGTCCTCACAGGACTAAGCACCCCATGAAGATTCATGAAAAAGCCTGTGTTCAACCATTACACCTCAGGAACCCCTGCAGAGTTATTTACCAGAACACTTTCACTGCTTGTGAGGGGAAGAGATTGTCTCAGCCTCACGAGTCCTTTGCAGAAGCTTGAAAAACAGCAGAACCCCCTGGTGATCCCTCTGTATTTATGCAAATTAAATCTTAATGTGAGAAAAAATAACTTCAGAATATTTTGTTCTGGTCACCTTTCTGATTTGCAGCTACAAAGTTTTACTCAGTGGTGCCTATTAATACGTTTCTTGGGGGCCGTTGGGGTGGCACTGTTCAAACAGGCCAGGAAGTGTTCAGAGAAGCAGACTGGCTCTCTGAATGCAAACAAGCCCTCTGAGATAGCTGGAAAGCTCTTTCTTGTGGGATCTGCTAAATACCGTGGTCTAACGGGCCGTTATTTGCTCCTTTGTTCTGAAAGTAGGTGCTGAATGCACACCCTGGCATGACGTGATGCTGTTTGTCCAGACTGCAGGTCGGGCCCAGAAATTAAATGAGCACAGTCACACTGAGCCTGCAAAAACAACAGGTTCATAAACCACTTTCAGCTGTACACCGAGTCACACAGGTATGGGTCTTGCTTGGGCTGCATTTGCCCTTGTCACAGAAAATCGTAGAATCTTTACGGTTGGGAAAAACCTCTAAAACCATCGAGTCCAACTGTTAACCCAGCACTGCCAAACCCATCACTAAACCGTGTCTCCAACTGCCACATCTTTTAAATTCCTTTAGAGACAGTGACTCTACCACTTCCCTGGGCAGCCTGTTCCAATACTTTGCCATTCTTTCAGCAAAGAAATTTTCCCTAATATCCAGTCTAAACCTCCACTGGTGCAGCTTGAGGCTGTGTCCTCATCCTATCCCTTGTTACCTGGGAGAAGAGACCAAACCCCACCTGTCAACAACCTCTTTTCAGTTAGTTGCAGAGAGCAGTAAGGTCCCCTTTGAGCCTCCTTTTCTTGAGGTTGAGCAACTCCAGTTTCTTCAGCTGCTCCTCATTAGACTTATGCTCCAAGTTTCCCACTGGCATAGCCCTGATGACTTCACTGCCATATGAAAAGGGTAAGAATTCCATGGTAGGTGTCTGTGAGCTTACAGAAAGGCTTGAATATACAATAGTGGTGCAACAGGTCAGATTCTAAAATCAGGTATGTTTCTGTCAAGTAACTGTATGGAAGAGATTGGAGAGGCACAGTCCTGAGTAGGTCTGGAGCTGTCTGCTTTGATCTGCTGCTGGGACAGCAGCTAAGCACACTATAAAGTATCAGAAAACCCTTATGTCACTTGAGAGGAGAGTGATAAACCCTCAACAGCTCCAGGGAAATCAGGCAGGCAGAACCCTGTGGGTGAGGTTCCAATTCATCAAAGTCTTTCCCCGTGGGTCAGCACATGGTCTACCCTAAAATACTGAGACCAGCCTGGCAATGACGTGAGTATGAGCATTTTCCCAGCTCAGTGCCCATGTGAGCAAACAGAGCTGTGAGAAAACAACACTGTTTTTCCTGGGACAGCAATGACAAGGCTTGAGCCAGCCTGCCAGTCTCTTCCAGCCAAGACAACAAAGCCCTGACTGCATATGCCAATCTGCAGAGAGTTTCTCCATGCCAGTTTCTTCTGGACAAGGTGGTCAGGCCATGGATGTTTGAGGCTACTTGGGGTGTGCTGAGCCACACACCGGGACAGTCATGGCATCCATGGTGGAACTGGGGATAGCTGGTAGAGTGAAGAACAATTCCATTGCTGTGAGCTTCATCTCCCCTGCAGCACCCAGTTGCAAACTGCCCCTAAGCAAAGAGAAACTGTTTCTCTGCACTCTTAGTTGCCTTTTGTCATACTTTCAGCATTGGTTCACATCCTATCCTCTTTTCACTGCAACTTTGAACTCCTCTCTCCCTGTGTTTTCCAAGCCTGGTGTCCTGCCAGGACATTTCCTTGGGAAATCTCCCTACTTCGAGTCCCTGAGCCTGCATCCTTCACAGGACAAGGGTATGCAGTGCTGTTTATTTGCCACAGGGCATCAGGGCTTGGGGCTCTGGTTTGCTCCTGCTTGCCTGCACATTCCCACCTGGGATAACAGTATTGTCTCAAGGAGCGGCTGGCGTAGGTAAGGGATCAGGAAACTTGTTTAGTCATGCCAGAATCAGAGCAGGAACTCTCTTATCTGCTCTTATCACGCAGTGCTGCAGTGAGGCTTCCCTAACCCAGCAGTCCCTCCGAAACGTGGCCAGTGCAAAGGCTGCCAGTGTGGGACCACGGACTCTGGTGCAGCATTGTTACCCAAAAATGGATCAGGCTATCCTCCCTGCACTGATGGCCATGTTCTGCTTCCTTGGGGATGCCAGGAAAGCATGGAGGGAAGGAAGAAGTGCTGGGGAAAACCTGTACATTCATTGCAGATCCAAGACTGGGGTGAGCTGCTCTCTTGCAAGCAGCACTGCATACAGATGCTGCGCCTAGTCATGATATAAACCCCAGGGAAGGGGGTTTTGGCTACCTGTGAGCCTGACCAGGGAGCATCAGGACCTCCAGGAAGAGTGCTTTAGCACTGGGCATTTTTCTATAGAGAGCACCCATCGTCCAGGGGGTGCCTGTGCTGCCCTACTCCTGCTACAGCCAGCCTTCCTATGCTCATGTCATCTGCTTATGGGTGAGCTTTGAGAAAGCTGAGACTAACTTTTGCACTGCTTGAGGGGTCCAAAACAAGATACGAAATTCACCGCGGTGTTTGCCGCCCCTCCAAATCCTGCCTGGTGCTGCCTGGCCAGTTTCTGATCAGGAGCAAAGGCAGGTGCCAGGTCTGCTCTGTACTGCAGCCCTTGGCGCAGAGGGTGGCCTGTCTCAGGCAGAGACAATGAGAAGCAGCTAATTAACCCTGGCCTAATTTGAAATAATTGCTACACAAAACAGATGCAACCTACACTGGTTAATACACACCCCACTCTACGGTCAGTTGCATCCTGGTGCTCCTGGGCAGCTAAGGTTTGATGGTGGTTCCTCTGGATCTCTCCTTTTCAATACAGAGGAGCTGTGAGAGTGAAAATTCCCACACTGAGAGATGTCCTGTGCCTCTCTGCCACCAGCTCCATGCATGCATGACAAGATGAGCCAAGAAGATAAAACAGGAGCGGGAATTTCTGGTGGCATTATAGCAGAAGGAGAGGCTGTTCTTTCAAAACTCCGGCTTTGAGATCCTTTCTGCACTGGCTCTTCAGAAGAAGTGTCTCCAGATTTTTCTAGGCCTGTTAAAATAAAAGCTGGTGAGCCTAGCAGATGTATTTCAGCAGTTTGCCTCAGACCTTGCTCACCATGAAAATACTGTGGTATTCAAAAATACAGAGGTAAGCCAGCAGTTGCAAGCTTTGGGAATCCTTGGATTGGGTCCAAGTGTGGGCAAAGTGACCCTGGACTGTTGCTATCAGAGTGTCTTCCTCCCTTTGGTATCCCTGGATGACAGCATCTTTATAGACCTCCCCCAAATCCAAGAACAGAGTTTTCCATCATGGGAAGACTGCTGTGATTTATTGCAGAATAATCTACTGAAAGGGGGTGAAGGAACTGGTCAGGACAGGGAGGGGGGTGTCATGGTGTCCTGGGCAGGGACTGAAAGCAAATGGGACAAGAGTCTTTAGTGCAGAGCTGGGACATTGAAACAGCAAGGTATAAGCCTTAGGTTCAGCAAAGCGAGCTGCTGCCTTCGGGTTTGGGCTGTAGGATTGAACCCAGTGCAAGTAAAATATTGCAGAGGAATGGGCAAAGACTGTTGTGGAAAGGAAAACACCATCTTTTCTTTGCTTGCTTTCCTGCATACTGCAAGGAGCATCAGCAGCTAAGCAGCAGCTGATGAGTTGTCCCACATCTGAGGCATTACCAGCATCTACAGGCCCTTCTTGTCTACTATTTTACAATAAATCACAGCAGATCTTCCCCTGATGGAAACTCCCTGTTTGTTCTTGGATTTAGGGGGTGAGGCACGCTGGGGGCTGGCCAGGCAGGGATTGAATGTGTTTGCACATTCCCTCCCCTTATAGGATTGAATCCCTGTCAGCCCAGTGATGGATGCACTGCTGAGCCAGTGTATCTGATAACCAGAATCATTAACTAAATTGTTGGAGGGTCAGGGGTTGGAAGGCCCAACACCGTCCCCGCTCCCGGATTTACAAGGTTCCTTTGTCGCTTTGTGTGCGAGCACAAGCCGTGCAGGCAGGGAAAGCCACTTGGAGCCCTGACACCCTGGCTGATCCACAGGGGGACATGGAGAACAAGGGACAAGCTGTTTGCATAGGGATGGGGAGAAAACTGTTGGGCTTGAGTCACTCAGCTGCTGGATCTGCCATATTTTTGGGAATGAATGCAGGATTTCCCCACACTCGCATCTTCATTTGAGAATGGCATTTGCCTCTCCTCTCTGCAGAAGGAGAAAGGGCACCGTGGCTGCACTGGCTTCCACCCCCCATCTTCCTCGCTGCCCTCCCCCTCTTCCTCCTATGGGAAAGGTCATTTATAGGACACAGCCTGTGTCCCCAGTCCATCAGTGCCTCCCTGCAATTTCTAGCTGTCATACACATGTCCAGGAACTTTTCTGGAAAATTGCCCTCCATTTACTTACGTCTGATGCACAAACACCTGTGGATCCCAGGGAGGCAGATACTTTCCCAGGCAGATGTCTCCAAGTGTTAAAAAAAATAATCAGCTGCAAGATGGGATGCTCCTGTTCATCCTAGGGGACAAACTGCAGGGGTAAAAAAGGGATGTGACCGTCCCCTGGCTCTTATGGAGGGTCTGTTGCTTAAGAGGCTACTGAGCCAGATTTAATGCACCACTGAGGCATCTAAGAGGGGATTTAGGGACTTAAAATTTGCCTGTGGGCACCAATGCACACTTTGTGAACAAATGTCTGTGATCCTGAAAAGGAGGAACAAAAGACAGGGAAGAAACAAATGGCTCACATTGGGACAGACAAGGAAATGGGAATGGGACAAAATGGCAGCAGGATTCTCAGGTGGGCCCAAGACAGAGAGAAAACACCCCTGGATGAAATTCCTGAGCAGAGACATATGCTGCCCAGCAGCTTTGGGAAATACACTGGGAAAAGTGTAGAGGGAAAATGTGTGATATCAAGTATGTCCACTTCAGTAACCAAAAATACTTTTGCTCATTCTTCAGGGTAACAAGAAGACATTTTTGTCATAGCTTATTTAGACAGCTGCCTGCAAATAATCATGTTGAGTCCTTTTCTGTCTGGGGGGAAAAAAAAATGGAAAGGAAAAGAAAGTGTCATTTCTAAAATAAATTGAAACTTTCTGTGGGAACATGGAACTTTCAAACAAAAGTGACTTTGCAAGAAGTTACACTAGCACTTTCCTGCAAAGGTCAAGATATTCTCTCAGCCTTTTCTAAGAGCTTTTTGCTTTTTTTTTCTTTTTGAAACAACTTTTCATTAATTTTTAATGCATATTCTGTTACAAACATCAGTGCACTTCAGAAAAGACAGACTGGAACAAGAAGCATTGATCGTATTGATGGAGAATGTTGGTCTGATATCTGAAGTTCCTGCTTGTATCTCTTTGGAAGAGGATTTCAGACTTCTTTTTCCTTTTATTACATTCTGGGTTGGAACCAGTATTTCAAACTCAGACTCAAAATCACATAAGTTCCCTGCCACCCCCTGAAGGAAATTCTCATCCCATGTAGCTTTACTCATTTCTCCCTCAGACCTGTGAAATGTGTCATTGCCAGTGCCACTGCCAGGAGGAGGGATGAGGAGCTGCAGAGCTGGCAGGAAGCCACTTATGGGCTGTGAGGAATGGAAAAGCCTGTGAGAAAAAACAAAACATCAACCACCCCCAAAGAGAGATGTTCTTATATCCAAAAGCCACGAGTATCCAGAGAGCACTGGGGATTTTGCCCCTGGTGTAAATACATCAATATCCATGAGACTTATCATTAACATGATTGCAGAGAGAATTCCTTGGGGAACATGTGTGAGGAGTGTGGAAGGCAGTAAGGTGCAGCGACCCTGTGAGCATCACCTGGTGAGGGGGATGCTGCTGGCAACACCTTCTCCAAGTTTTGTCCAAATAATGTCCCATGCTGATCGTGGCCTGGCCTCTGGCTCAGGAGGGCTGTGCTGCAGAACTGTGACTGCATTAACCCTAATACTTTCTGACCTTTGACAGGTTATCTTCTGTCAAAGGAGGGATCTGCAGTCCCTGGGGAGGTGCAGGCAGAAATGGAAGCAGGAAAGGGACCCATGGGATATCCAGTTTCATGACACAATGTGGTGGGGATAAAAAACTGCTGAAAAGCAGAATATTCAGAGGAGTTGTTTTTTTTTTTTCAGCTGATGTTGGTGTGACTCCACTCCCAGAAATGCCAAAGGAGCTTTGGGAAGCTCTACTGCAGGCTGTCCAGCACAATGACAAGCTGGGAGGAAGGAGACTCTCTGCAGAGAGGATAACGGCTGAAGGACCAGTGGAGGCACACAGGAGAGATCAGATCAGAGGGTACCAAAATGCCTGGGTGGTGAAACCCTTGCTAAACAGGTTCTCTCATATGCAACACCAAAATTTGAGGGCTTTGTGGACAGGATGACTGCACACCACAATGTTTGTGTGAAGTGATTCCCATGCCAGGGGCAGGTCCCACACCAGCAGTGCTGAGCTGGCCTCCTGGGCATGCTCTGAGGTCAAAGGCAGGCTGGGTATCCCTCTCCTACAGCTGTCTACAGACCCAAACATGAGCCCAGACCAAGGGAGCAAGCCTGGGAATGGGTAGGAGCTAAGCAGATACCCCCAGAAGGTCTCATAACTCTCCATCAGGTAACTCAGCCTCTGGATACACGGCAGAAAGGCAAAAGAAAGAAGCTGCACTAAAAGCTGGCCTCATGCAGAAAGTTTTCAGCACATTTTCCTCTCCTGTGACTTTCTCCCTCTTGGGTGGGGTCCTGCACAAAGAGCCCATTAGCTGGCTTACTCGACAGCTGGGTGTTATCCCAGTCCCATTACAGATGTGTGGCCTCCAAATCCTCTGCACTTGACTCCCCATTTGGGAAACCACCTTGAGGTCACTTGGGAAACCTGTCACCTGGAGGTTTCAAAGCTGTGTCTGACTCAGAGGTGTGCAGGAGCTGCTGCCATGAGCTTGGTTTGTGAGATGACTGCAGACATCATCTCTGACAGGAGAGCTCATTAATACCACCCAGGGCACTGCTGGAGCATTTGTGGAATCACCTCTCTCCTCTGCCTGAGATGGGTAATTTTAATTATTTATTAGTCATAAGGAAGATGGGTTTCTCATGTTTGTAAGACCTGGGCTGCTCTGTGGCATCCTATTAATTTTAGAGGAGAAAGCTTCTTGGTCCAGGTTAAAAGTAACAAACATGAAACATTCCTTCTTCTGAAAACTGAAAGATTTACAGGAGGGTATTAGAATGGTGTGAGTATTCCTATGCTAGGACTTTATATTTTAAAGGAGAAATGATTTGATAACCAAGCAGACACCACGTGATGGCCCCTTTCAGTGACATTATTTTGTGGATTGGTGAATGAAACGGTGAAAAATTCATGGCTGGAATCAGGACCCCTTTAACTTCTAATTTCTCTGTCACAGTAAGTACCAGGCCAGACACTAGCTGGCCAGGGAACAAACAGGCTTTTCTCCCTGTCCCTAGTGCAAACTACCAGTGTTCCTGGCTCTTCTCCATCCCAGGTGAAGCCAAAGGCACAGGGGAGATGAACACAGCTCTTGGGCTTTGCCTTGGGATGGGGGTATTAAGGAAAATATCTCTCCACTCCACACAGCAAGCTGAACACAGAATGAAGGGGGCTTCCTTTGGATATTGAACTAAAAAGTGTGTGTAAAGGAAACCTCTTTTTCCAGTGAGCAGCGCTAGCTGTCAAGGTCCTACATCCTGAACTTCCTTACCCCAGTCTTGTCTCAGAGATTTAGGCCCTAAAAACACTGCCATAACCAGGCACAAGTGGTCCAGATTCTAGATGGCAACTCACTGTTCTTCCAGAATTTGGATCCTGTTGGTATTCTTCTCCCTTTGCTTTTTAAGGGCATTTGAAATGTCCCTATACAAGTGCTTAGAGCCTGCTCCTCCTTCAGTGTTTGAGTCCACACCCCTCCTTGAGCACGTGATGGACTCAAAACACGACCAATTGCTACCCACAGCACTATCATCAAACCTGTCCTGGCTGGTCTGGGATAACATCTGGGATGCCAACCCTCATGTCCAGTGCAGTACCAGGCCCTGAGTTGTTTCTCTGCCCCCATGTTGTATTTTCATCACCTTTATCAAGTTGTGTCATCTCTGAACAGCACATGGGTATTTTGTCAGGTTCCACATAGATAAGAGGTCATCTTTTCCTTCCATCTTTTAAAACCCACTGTTTGTTCTTTATTGACTTCCTTCTGGTGATTTAATCTGCTGCAGAAATAAGCCATTGCATTGTGGCTCCTCTGAGCTCCTGGAGGAGCTGTGTACTTGGGCACCCTCCCACAGAAACCATCAGCTCCTCGTTCATGGGTGGCCACCTCCCATGGAGGTGCTTGCCCAGGGCCTGCTGCTGGTAGGATCTCAGCCATAGGAGGGTCTTATCCCAACTTACATGGTTTGGTCAGAGCCTGAGGAAAAATGAAACATCCTGAGTTTTGGAAAGCATTTGTGGGAGACCAGGTTTCTGATGCTGATTGCCAGGGGTAGATGTAAGAGGCAGGGGAGGAGGGCAGACCTTGCAGGCAGGCTCTTAAGAAGACGAGTCTCTACGTAATTTCAGCAAAGAGGACTGAGAGACAGCTCTGAAGGGGTGAAAATATTCAGTGCTGCAGAGGTCTGCAACATTACCAAAGGCATAGGTGGATTGACAGTTAAGGACAAGCATATTTGAACCAGAAGGAAAGCACATAACTGAGCTATGATAGTGACCGGTTACTGAGACGAAGAGAAAGAAGAGCTCCATCTCCCAGTGCCTTCAGAGCAACTTGGACTTCAGTGAAACAAGCTACTGAGTTCGAGTGATTGAGCTCAGTGATCTGTGTAAATCCAGATATAGCAATTCCTCCTGGCCATAAACACTATGACCCTGCTGGTTCTCACAGTTTTCCAGTGGGAAAGGCCCGAATTTGGTAAACTCAGACATAAGTGTCGTGTGCTATATTTATACAAAGCAGTGCAACACTCTCCTTGTAGGGGAGCAGTCCTGTCCCTGCATGGCAGCAGTCACTCATCAAAGGGTAGGAGCAGTCACTCATCAAAGGGTGGGAGCAAGTCTGGGGTGGGGGGACACCCCCTGGGAAGGTGGCTGGAAGCCATCCACTGCTGTCTGGATGTACTGGTGGTGCTGGCATCCCAGACTGGCTTCTGTGCTCCCAAGGAAGCTCAGAGGCTCCCAGAAAGGCACCCCTAAGAGGTCCAGTGCTGGCAGCATCCTGCAATGCCCAGGCAGGAGCCCAGCACAGGGGGGAGTGCTGTTTCTGAAGACAGTAGATAAACAGCATCCACATTGCTGTGATCAAATCTGATGTTAGTCTGCTTCATCCAGCATTCATGTAAATGCAATTGCCTGAAAACCTAAGCTTTACCAGCCAACCTCACTTGCCCACAAATAAATCCCTGCAATAACAAAAAAAACTCAAATGGGTTAAACCCCTGCAAGAAATATAAGCTTTGTAACTCCCCAAACCCACTTTGGTTCCAGGTTGTTGCTCTGGCAAGATAGAGGAGGATTTCCAGCTTTTGTCTGGCAGACAGCTTCACCTCCCATGCAGGAATCCCTGGCACCAGCCCTCTGTCCCCTTGCAGGGCACACACATGTGAAGCCAGAAACACTGCTAACCCACCTGAGCCTGGGCACTATTTTTTTGTAAGACTCGTGGTATTAACCAGGACTCCTGTGAATGGATCTCAAGCATGAAGGGTAATGCAGGAGTTGTTTGAAACCCACTGGGGAGAGTAACCAGAGCAGCAGCATCACTATAGCAATGGAGATAAGGGGCAGCCCTCACACCACAGCTGATGAGTGACATGGTTTCTAGCCCTTTCAATGCCTTGAAGTGTTTTCCTCCTTGACTCAAACTAGAAGTAGCACAACTTAAAAACAATAATGTCCCCTTGGAGGGGGAAAAAAAAACCAAACCAAACCCCAGTAATTTTTCCTTCTATTTTCAAGTCTCACTTCACCACAATAGCTCCAATATTTCACTCCTGACTCAAAGGCGAAGTCCGAGGGAGCAGGATATGCTGTAGGGTATCTCTCTTGCCACACTATTCGTGTTATTTTCAAGTTCCTCTCTCCAGGGTTGATCTTGGCAGCAGATCACAGCAACAGCACAGCACAATGTAAACCGGAGCCATTGTTACTCCATCTCCCGCTCCTCATCGCTGCAACAACATTTCCCCGCTCGCCTCCCAGCAAACTGTTGCGTGTCCAGTCATGCTTCCCCTGCCTCCGAAGTCCATTAGGCTGCTGCAGTTCAGCTACTCATCTATCCTCCTTGGAGGCTCCAAAATAAAGTGGTTTCCCTTTGTTGACTGATGCTACGCAGGGTTTTGACGACGGGTCTCAGTGACGGTGGTGGGTGACTGTCCTGCAGGGCTGCCCCATGTTTCATGCTGTGTGCACTGAGCGGGCACAGAAGGGTAGTAAGGAAGCAGGCAGCTAACAAAATGGCCTTAAATTGCTTCATTTTCTTCCATCACCTGGTGAAGGCACAGTGGTGGGTCTGGTAAGGGGTCAAGGGGGTGACCCTTTCTCATGGGATCAGCCTGTTGTTCCATCTGAGGAGCGTACCAGGGTTTGGAGCAACAGAGCCAGGTGGCTTTTGCTGATGGATGAGTTGCAATACCAATGGAGAGCTTAGGGCCTCAGTCTTCATCAGTGGGATGGATGGCAGCTCTCTGCTGGAGCTTTTGCTTACAAATTCGTGGCTAATGAGGCCCTGACACATGTAAATATGATGTATATATGCATATGCATCTGGGCTCACTCTGTCAACAACACAAAGCCAAAAGACACTGCACAACATCAGCATGATGCTGAACCTCATCTGACCCACATTGCTTCATGTGGGTGTGTGTTACCCTGGCCCCAGCAGCTGCAGCAGAAGGAGAATCTACCAGCAGAGCCGGCCCCATCCCTGCAGAACTACTCACAGCCACGCTCTGCCCGGGGTGGTGGTGGATGGCACCCAAGGTGGGCTGGGAGCAGCGATAAAAGTGACGTCCATGGGAGTTCACCGCCAACTTCAGTGAAACAGGATCAAGTCTTCAGTCACTTGGCATCCCACTTTATCAACATGAACTTGTATCTCTTTCTGCTGCTGTTTTTCCAAGGGCTATTCATGGTTCAAAGCTGTAGACAACACCATTCCTTTCTTCACTCACCGCCACCTAGTTATCTCTGGCAGAGTGTGACTCTGGAGAGAAGCAATTTGAGAGAGGAAATACATTGGAGATGAAAATAGCATGGAAGATACATCAAGGACTCGACTTTCTTGTTTCTATCTTATTCAAGATTATGTTTCCTGACTGAATTCCTGAAGTCATTCAAGTTGTTTTAAAAATTATGAAACAAACATAAGAATTTTTTTCATGCACATTGCAGAGAATCCAGAATGATTCAGCTGAGTTCCATGGTGTGGAAGCAGGAAATGGGGATTGGCACTTGGCCCTTGACTAAAGCATGAAATATAGGGAAGGCCCACGGGCATGGATGAAGAAAGTTATGTGTCCCAATCAGATAAATACATTGGAACATTTCTGTCAGCATCTCAGTTCATAGCTCATTGGAAAATCCATCTTGGTCTCTGAAAACATTCAATTTCATAAAAATTCAGTAGGTGGACAGCAAAATATTAAAATGGAAAATTTTACAAATAAGACTGTGACAGGACAGGTTTAGTTGAAAGAAATGGCTGATGAAACCCAAAGCCATAGGTTTCAAATCTTGTGTGTGCTCCCATTCCTTTGAAGCTTGCTGGAGCAGTTCATCTGTATGGTGAGGAAGTTTGTCTTCTCGTCCTGGGCTTACCCTGACTTTCCTAAGTTTACACAGGAATTTGGCTCAAAAGCTCTCACATGTTTCATTCATGGAAAGGTGAAGTGAAATAAGTGCACACAAGCACAAGACAATTTTTATAGTCAGAGTTTTGCAATCTCAACAAAATGTTCCTTGAAAGACTAAAGCCATCCTCCCATGGGTAAATCGGATCTGATTGACTTGATATTCTGAAATTCATATGCGTAGACATCAGGTGATAAGTTTGCAATGAATTAACAAAATGAATGAAGAATAAACAGAATAGAAAGAAAATGACAGGAAAGTCGTAAAAACAATAACCTTGAGAAACAATTTAACAAATCCAATTTTCTCCCACTTAGCTGACCTGCAACAATTAAGGCTAAAAGGTCACATAAACCCCAGCGGGAGGGTGCAGTGGCTCTGCTTGGAACAGGTCCCTGAGGATGGAGGGGCCTCAGGGAACCATCCCATGGGCAGAAATCCTGCCACTGCCACACTGCCTGGGACACTTGCACTGCCCAGGACACTGGGATACAAAGTGGCACCAGGACGTGACCTTATCCCCTCCACACCACTGGGGCTGTTCATTGGAAAGCCTCACAGAGAGTGGCTCTGAAGAGATTCAGAGCTGCCAAAATGCCCAGACTGAAACTTTCTGACTATTTCGATCAAATCCAGCATGATCACAAAGCTTTTTTCCTGCCTGATCCCAAATGGATTTGCAGGCAGGAAAATTTATGAGAAGTAAACAGCTAGAGTTAAATAAACACTTGCAGACCTCTGGCTATCCTGGCAGGGGAAAAAAAAATAAAACAGAAACTTGACAGCAAATATTAGCAACAGATTTTTAACAGGTGGAGGAATTATCGTATGTATCTAGGAAAGAAAACAAAACAGGCGCTCCTAAATCACCAGCCCTGATTTAAACATGAGCTTTTAAATATAGTGTGTGAGCAGCAAATGAGTTCTAATTGAGGAAAGCTTGTAAACAAACAACAGCTTTCATCTGCAGCATCACACGCGATACAGGCTCTGTGCTGGGGGCTGGACTGTGCCACCACAGCCTGGGCCTGGCAGGGGAGATGGGAACAGGTTCTGATCTCCTCAACGAATTTCAAGGCATCCTGGAGCAAGGAGGAGAAACAAGCCTGGACTCTCACTTCCCAGGGTCTGGATGGGCAAAGGGAGCAGCGCTGGGTGAGTGAACCAGGGACACACCAGGATCATGGGGTTTCTCCTCATCCAGGTGCTGCAGAAAACCAGAGCAGTGTCTGGAGGAGGCTCAGAGCAGTCAGACTACAATGAGGGTCACCTTTTAAAACCACCTTTGAGAGCTGTCATTTGTCTTGAAGTAAGAGAGGTGAGGACCCTTTCCAGCACCCATGTGGGCATCTGATCCGTGGCATGTTCACTCATCGTCTGCTCTGAGGAAAGACCTGCCTCAGCATCCAAGGGCTAGTGAGCACTATGAAGTGTCTGAGGAGCAATCAGGGAGTCAGACAAAGAAGGGAACGTGGCTGGAAGCAAGCCTCTGAAAGATAGCTGGGACTGTGGTCAGAAAGGAAAGGTCTGCTGCAGCAAAGCATGCACAGTTAGTGCTCAGCCTGTGATGCAAGAGCAGGGGAGATACAGCATGTCAGGAAATGTCTACGCAGTGCAGATACAATCAGGCTGAAAACATGCAGAGCATGCCAAGGAAGTAACCTTGAATATCTGCTGGTATTTTTCTCTGGAAAGCAACAACAGGATATTACAAAGGGACAGAAGCATGGACATGGTTGCCAGTGCTTACCAAGATACATAAATTACCTGCCCTGGAAATGAGCATGAAAGGGGAGAGTGTTTATGCCCGGTTCCAGACCAGGGCTCCTTAAAAGGCCAGCACTGGCTGTGCTTGTAGCAGTGCACTGCTGAGCTGTCACAGTCAGCTGGATATTTTGACAGCAGGATGGTCATATTCAGCATTAGAGTTCAGCCTTTCCAACGGGTCTGCAGAGGACAGGCCATGGAAAATGCTCCGGCTGGAAGAGGGTTGTCCCGCAGTGGCTGCACTGCATGTGTGTCAGGCATCTGCTGCTGGTAAGAAGCAGTCAGCCTATATTCAGTTTTTATTTCTAGAAATTTTAATCTCTCTCTCCTCTGATAAATGATTAATCACTCAGAGGAGCCGAACCAGAAACTGGCAAATCAAAGCCACCCTCTGTTTTGAAAACACGTTGCCCACAAACCCCAGTTTAGCACCATACCCCATAGCAGGAGAAACACAAACCCCAGCAGAATATAGCACCCGCAGCTCCCAACCCAAGTACCCAAATTTAGGCATGGAGATAGAGCAGCTTAACCCCGAGGATTGCTGGGACCCATATAGACCACCAGAGTCAATGGAAGCAGCAGGTGCTTGGAAACACTGCGAATCAAAGCACTCATTTAGGGCACTAAATATAGAGCAAAATTTAAACAGCCAGGCTGGAAAATGTCGGCCATGTACTCCCTCCACTGCCTGGTGCTGCGGGTCCTGCACACCCAGGCTGCTGCTGCACAATGCCCCTAGAAGGTGCTGGGTCTCTGCTCCCACCACCACTGCTCATTAACAGGTTTTTATCCATGGTGACACAGGGCAAAGAGGGTTCTCCTCCTCACTTTTCTAGAGGATATTGCTGCACTTGAGATAACCTCACTGGTTTATCTGTACTGAAAGTGATGTCAGCAGACTGTCAGAACACCTCCCTGCTAGACCCGCCACGTTCGTGGTGCCTTGGGAACCTGCATGAGGGTTGTCCCTGTGCCACCATGCTGGGGACCCTCACCAGACTCAGGTTTGCATCAGGCACCCCTGGCAGCCCACCAGGGTCCCAGGAGCAAAAGCAGCTTCAAGAACATCTCAAAAGAGCAGAGCTCTCCACTGCCAATTTTTTTTTCCTATTTCTTTTTTTTTTTTTTGGGGGGGGAGGGTTCATTTTATTTTAAAAAGAAGAAAGAGGGTGAAGAGAAATAGAGAGGACAGCCTGCTGATCCACACTCACCTTTTAACTTGCCCAAAAGTTCAACTCTGGCAATTTTCCTTCCTGTTGAGAAGCTGCTGCACTCACCATTTCCATTTTCTTCTAGGAAGCGGAGACAAGAAAATGCTGCAGCAGTTGAGCCTTCAGTGCCCTGTGGAGGGGCCAGCCCTGCCTGGGGGAATTTTAGCCCCATGGAAGGCAGCCCATGTCAGGGATATCACCTTGGCCAGGGCAAGGGCTGGTTGGCACATCTCCTGTGTAGGCTGACTTGGGGATTCAGCAGTGAACAGCCCTTTCTCCCTCCCCTTCACACCTCCTTGTAAGTAACACAAGGAGGATTTTAGAGTGTAGCCCAGTCATGTAGACATACATCAGTGAAGGGACCACCAAAGAGGGAAGCACTAGATAAGCCACGTGGCAAAAGGAGAAGCAGATACAAACTGTCCCTGAATTTCTAATCCATAGAGCAGTCAGGTCCCAGGACCACATCTAACAGGGGTACAAAAGGAGGGACAACACTCCTTTCCCTAACAGCTACCATACACTATTTTGAAATGATGTCACACAAGTTTAAATGAAACTATGAATCCTGGATATGCAAAACTAATTTTGAGCTGTTTCTGAATGAAGTTATGTTGCTGCTTTTTATGGTACTGGCAGGTACCAGGACCTAAAAAAGCCCTGCCAGAGCATTTCCTTTGCTCCTAAAATAACAAGCTGCCTGAAGCAGATCTTGGACACAGGTAAGCTTTTCATAAGCAGCATCCCCATGACGAACCAGAGCTGATGCTCTCTGATAGGTAATGGTGGGAAGAAGCCTCCTGGGCTGCTCCCCTCAAACTTGAGCAACCACATGTCTGCCCAGGGCTGGGCACAGGACAACAGTCACCAGGCACCCACCCCTTCTGTCTTCTTCCTTTTGTGTCTTCAATAGCAAACCACAAATGCTGGTGGTGCAGCATGATTGTAGCCATTTTGGCCTCACCTTGGAGAGTGCAGGGCTGTGAATAAACCACTTTTGAGAAAGACTGTGCCAGCTGTGACTTGCTGCACAGCTCTTCCGCAGCAGGGAAATCTAAGAGGGATGAACAGATCCAATGTGGTACCTACCTAACCCTCACCTCAAGATCTTGCCCATGTATTGCTCCCCAAAACACAGTCCTCTTTCACACTCACTGATGCCCACATCCTTTTCAGCCTCCTCCCTGCTGGGAAGGCTGCAGGGTTAGTTCCTCTACTGCCTTGTGTGCACAAGTCCTGGGCATTGGCATTTTGCCCCCATTCCCACTCCACCCCAAACAGAATCACAACACTCAGGCCCAGTGTGGACCCCCACACCCCAGTGCTGCTCCTTGCAGACAGTCATGGCAGAGTGAGCTTCTCCAGGGACTCCAGCACTCAAAACAGCAGGGTTCAGACAGCTTTGCACCCTTGCTCTAACCAGGCACACGCAGAGCCAAGGCATGAAACAACCATCTTTGCTTCCTCACAAGTCTTGAAGTCAGCATGGGCCAAAAAGCAACCAGCCCACCAGAAAGGATCTGAAGAAAGTATAGGACAGTGCTGGCCGGTGTGGGGTGTCCATGCATCAGATGCTCTTTAGTTTGGTCAACCTGACTCCAAAGTGACAGAGAGTAGTTTTGAAGGGCACAGAGATCATACAGGAAAACCAGCTGGAGACCTGGAACATCATCACTGTAAGTGGAAACAGAAGAGACTATGAGTCTGAACCCCAAGACTTAGGGAGAGAGGAGTGTCTGCACTGTAAATCCCAAATGTTGTGGAGATGGTGAAGAGGGAACAACTGCTTTCTGTTTTCACATCATCTTCCCAAAGAGCAGGTTCACAACAAACAGAAGGAAGTGCTTTTCCATCCAATTCATGGTGCAGTTGTGGAACTCATTGCTACATGATGTTGTGAAGGCCTAAAGCATAAAAAGGATGATATGATGCCATGGAGGAGAGATACCCATCAAATATATCTGGCTCAGGGATCCCCTAAACCACTGAGCAACAGAAGCTGGATGGGTGTGAGAAGGGCTTATGCTGCATTTTACTGCTCTCTTGCACTTTCTGTAAGCATCTTCTTCTGGCCACTGCAGGACAGAGGATACCAGACTACGTGGACCTTTGATCTGCACCACTACAGCTGTTGGCTGAACCAACTTCCACCCACAGGTAGGGCTTTGTTAATTAATAGGTGGGGTTATGCCCAGAGTTATGCCTCCAGGCAGATGGCCAAGCCTTCAAAGGGCCTTCTGTATGCCGCTGCCACAGCAGTTTCCAAACCTGCTCCACAGCTCCCTGCTCAACCTTCTTCCATCCATAGTCTATCGGTGCAGCAAATCTGCCAAAGAAGTCCCCTCCAACCCAAGCCTCCTTCAGATGGGTGGGAGAGAAGATGGGATAGCAGCTGAGAAAGATCTACAAGTTAACAAGACTCTCCCTTCCAAACAAAGCTGAAGGATTTGCATTTAGTTGTTTTGGGGGTTTTGTTTGTTTTGTTGTTTGCATTGTTTGTTGTTTGGGGGGGTTTTGGTCAGGTTTTTTGTTTGTTTGTTTGTTTGTTTGCCAGAATGTTGGAAAGCAACAGCCACTCTTGGGAACCCAAGGATCAGAAAACATCATACCTCCCTAGTCACATTTACACCTGGAAAGTGGTCCTTCTGTGTTATTCAACACTGAAAAAAAAAGAAATCTTAGTTTGGTTTTCAGAAAAGCACACATTCCTTGTGACTCTTAAGATAAAGAGTAATACAGGTAAAGTATATTACTATGAGCAAAACTATAACATCTCCTAAATGCTGCTTAAGGTTTCTGTGATTTCTTTTTTTTGGGGTCTTGCCCATCCAGAAAAAACTGAAGCAGCTTTGGTGCAAGGGAAAAAACTAACTAAAGTTCATTTCCTGAGCTTCTAAAGACTGGGTCATTTGTCCCTCAAGGTAGTTGATTTCCACACTCCTTTCATAAAGGTATTGCAAAGTACCATTTGAGATGGATGTGCTCCACTTACACAGTTGTAGGAATGGGTTACAGGTATGAACTACGGGACTTAGTACTGGCTGCAAAAATCATCAAGATGACAGTATTCAGTCTGTGGAAAGTTACACACCTAAGGAATGGAGATCTTATAGCACCTTCCAGTACCTGAAGGCAGCAGAAGGTACTCTAAGTCCCACTCCAAGAGAGCTGGAGAGGGACTTTTACAAGGTATGTATTGACAGGACAAAGGGGAATGGCTTTAAACTGAAGATTTAGATTAGGTATTAGGGAGAAAATCTTCACTGTGAGGGTGGTGAGGCATTGGAACAGGTTGTCCAGAAAACTTATGGGTGTCCAGTCCCTGGAAGTGTTCAAGGCCAAGTTGGATGGGGTTTTGAGCAACCTTGTCTAGTGGAAGGTGTCCCTGCTCACAGTAGGTGTGTTGGAACTAAATCATCCTTAAGGTCCCTTCCAACCCCAGTCATTCCATGACTCTATGAAATCATGCAGATTGTCTGCAAAAAACTGGATTGTTAACTTTGAAGTAAGACAGATGGGTCTCTGTTCAGCTCATTTGTAATGTACACTGCCCTGCACATTGTCTGTTTCTTCTTGCTCTAGAATTAGCATATACAACGTAAAAAGGAAATTCACATAAACCATCCAGAAACTTAATGATTCTTCTAGGAAAGAAACCTCACAACTTCCTTCTTCAGAATATTACCTATGACATTTGTTTATAAACATTTGATTGCAAGCATGTTTACAATCGAGTGGTCAAAGAAGAGATATTTTTGCACGTAGCCTAAGTCCCTGTCACATTGAAAAAAATATACAGAGCATAATGTACACAGAGCAAAAGAAAAAGTTCCACATATTCGTACAGAAACATTTTCATGAGAATGGGTGCCATAACAAGGTTGATCTTGGGAAGGATTTAGTCATCTCTCATTCCCACGAGGACCTTTTGTTCCTTTGCTGTTTTACAAGCCCATTCTTTATTCCACCATCTGTGACAGAATAATGACACAAGGCTAGTTAGGGACTGCTTTGCAGCACTGAACACAGCAAGTCTGAGCATCACACACCTTTTCCAAAGCAAGAGCAAGATTCCAACTTAATGTGCCTCAAACATTCACTTTTCTGTTGAGAAAGGAGAAAGAGCAAAGCCAACCTCTACCAGTCCCTTTCACTCACAATAAACCCCCACAAGGGGCACAGCCAGACTGCCTAACAGAAGGGATGCCACCTCCCCAGGACAGCTCACAAGATATTTGAACTCTTCTTCAGGCTCATTCTTTCTCTGGTGCATCCAAAAGGAGTAAGAGAGCCCACCAGCACTCAGGAATAATGAGGGAGTTCAAGTCACACATATCATAACTCTAACAGAAATTCCTCTGCAAGTTAATTTCATGGCATCCCAATCCCTGTTGTCCAAGCCACCTCACAATTAGCTTGGACACTGGTGTCCTGTGCAGCTTTCAAGGCAGTGGCCAAAATGCCTTTCAACCCCTGGGTTATTTTTGAAAAGATATGGGCAAGAGCAAGTTATTTTGCTGTATGAACTAGCTTTCTAGCCAAGCATAGTCTGATCTCCAGAGGAATAATTACATGGCCTGCTGGAAAACAAACCAGACAACAGCAAATGGCCAGAAGAATCAGGCTCACCAGGTGTTTCAGGGTAACATCAGCTCTTGAAAAGAGCATCAGGTGGAAAAATTAACACGAAACTACTCATTGCATAGAAAAATCTCGAGGAAGAGCCCATTTATTAGTTTTCCTCATTCTGTAGCTCCTGTAACATACAATTCTGGCAGTACCATAATGCTTAGCACATGTGCATCAGCAAGAAGTTGAGAAGTAAGAGTTCAACATTTCTTGTAAAAATAAATCAAAAGGAAACAAAACTACTGAATAAGGTGATTTCAGGTATGTGGAGAAAACATACAAGTAATTTAAGAACAGCATAAATACTAAATCTGCATAAAAGTAGACTAAGGTTAATTTGTGTAAGTTAAAAAGTTTACATTTTGTTCAACCTCCTACTTTATTCATCTTGTTCCATGTATCTCAGCATATGTAACTTGCCCATCACATGAAAGAAGCATGAAACAATTCTTGGTTTTGGAAGGCAAAGAGCACTAGAGTTGAACATTTATCTGTGGTGGTTTAGTGAATCCACACTCATGAACACAGTATCAGACTCTTTGTTTAGAACAGCAGGTGATGACCATTCTTATGCCCCCATTACTTTATATGTTATTTCAGTACTGTGAAGAAGCAGAATCAGCACCTTTGGGAGCAGTGAGTGAGCTCTCAGCTGCATGACAGAACAGCAACAGTGTCAATTCTGTATGTATATAAATCTATTTCTCCTTTTGAGAAAGATAACAGAACCTGATTTTGAGAATTGACTTAGAAAAAAACCTTCACTTAACAAAGACAAGCAAATACTTCAAGGAAAGCAGTAACCAAGTAGCTGTATGATGACTGGAGTAATAGCTCTGCTAGGACCTACAATTCTTCTTTGGAGGCTGATATCTGCTAGGAAAAATCCAACTTTTATATTCCATATTAACTTACATCAGAATTCACCTTTTACTGCAAAAAAATGTTCCATACAAACCCACTGTAGGAAACAGGCATAGATCTAGTGAACTGAAATTGGAGCATGACACCAACAGCTGCAGAATAGAGGAGGAAGGTATTACTTTAAAATCCAACCCAATTTGGCAAGGATACCACCTCAGGCCCCTGCATGCTCTTCTCACCCGGGGAATCAAAACGCCGCTGCTCAGACAAGCCTTCACTTAGCAGCCAGGAGAAGAACCACTGCAAAAGAGGCAGATCGTACACACAACCACACAACATCCTGAGCTGGACCCACGAGGATCATCAAGTCTGACTCCCTGCAGCTGAAACGCAGCCCTTGTGCGCTTTGCAGAGGGGCAGCACAGGGAGAGCCCCAGTGTAGGAACTGGAGGTGTCTCTGCCTCTAAAGCACACACGGGACACCAACTCCTCCACAGCCCGTCAGCAGCGTGGGCACAGCACACGGCAGCCGAGCAGGCTGAGGAAGCGCCGGCGCCCGGTGCAGGCTGAACGCTCAGCTTGCAGAGGAAGTACCGGGAATCAAGTCAGGACTTTCACTCCTCCTCTGTTTAGCCTTGTCACATCCGAACTCCAAAGCACTTAGAAAGCAAACACAACCTGAAGTATCTTACACACAATGAGGGAATCATTTTATTAGATTATGGAAGACAGCAGCATTACAGTACAAAAAGTTACAAGAGTAGCAGAAAAAAAGTGTTTTTGGTTTAAATACTCAGGATTATACTGGGGAACATGAGAAGGATAGTACCCTTTTCTAAACTAACTCCTAACCAGGTTATCAAAATAAGTTTTGAATATTTAGCACAAGTAAAAAAGTTACAACAAACATCGTTATAAAATGCTTTAATAAATAGTTTCTTTTCTGAAAGTTTTTTTTTTTTAAGAACATGTCAAAAAAATGTACTAAAACAGATGATCCTGCAAAGCAAATCCTGCATTCCTGTATAAAATAACTGGTTTCAAAACATTCATGTTTACATTGTTCATGGGCCAGAGTGTACACTCTCAGGTGTCCGTTCCTCTCAGTGGCAGGGTAACTAGGTGTATGTAGTGTTATGCTTCTTCAGTAATTAAAAAAAAAACCAACCTATAGTTTGCCCAGTTAACAGCAATAATAAAAGCCTTAAAAAGAAAAAAAAAAGCATAAGCCTTCCATAACATGTAACCATTTCTAATGAGATACTCCCATTCTCTGAGCTTGCCAGCCTTTTTTTCCTTTAGAGCAGAAGATGAATAAAGCACGACAGAAACAAGATTGAGGAAAATATTGTTCCCTTCATTAGGCCTGTATTTAAACGCAAAAAAAAAAAAGTAATACCACATGTAATTAACATATTCACAAAAGAAAAAACAATGCCTCGCTATGTTGGTACTGTACAGTAGATGCACCCGTTAGTGTTCTTGAGATGGGCTGAACATGGGAATAAACAAACATTTCTGGATCTATTTACACATAAGTGGTTATGCTCCTATGTAAATACAAATGACCAACAGATTCCTAACATTGATTGTATTAACATCATTTTCTAATCTGGACATTATACCAAAAAAAGTCTTATAAACTGCCATAGAACCTCCTTTTCTGCAACATAAATTAAAAGGAATGACATGTAAAAAAAAAAAAAGACCAAAATATTTAACTTATTAAATCAAATATACAGAGTGATTCATTTAATATGTACATATTTACAAAAAAGCACTTTCACTATTAGAAAATAAACTGTGTCAGTTGGGGAACCTAGAGTTCTCACAATTTTACTATATTGATATGGCAGTCTTTGACAGTTGCTATAGAAAAAGTTTAATCTCAAGGCACTTGTCACATGCTTCAATACTGCAATTCTAAAGTAATTAAACAGAAATAAAAAGGCCACTTTTAAACCACAGTTGAAAGATCTCTATAATTATTTTTTTTGTTCCTATTACAAAGTGTGTAAGGCAAATTTGGAAAAAATCTTACAGAAGCTACTAACGTAACAAGTGCAGTGAGCTGCCATTAATAGAGATTCAAAGTCAAGAAAGCAGTTTAAAGTTCACACAATTTCCTCAACCAGGAGGTTTTAAAGCCACCATTAAATTAGAGCAAGTAATAAAAAGAAATACATTCTGTAAACAGTGTACAGTCTTTTGTAATAAACTTTACACATATTGAAAATACAACCTCTCCTCTGCCACACAGCGAGTGTATTATAAGTAAACTTTACAAAAATAGCAACTATCAAAGATTACTCATTTTTTTTTCATCTGACAGTCATTGAATAATTTATACAAGGCTAAAGAAACAAAATAAATTTTATTTATTATTTTTATTAATTTTTTTACGCAAAATAAAGAAACTATGAACATTTGACTCCAGATATTTTTAGTCCTTGATGCAAAGTGGAGATGTCAATTTTCCCCCTCCCCAGTAAGCGCAGGCGCAGTCTGCCTACATCCCAAATACAAGTTAGTCTCTACTGCCTTCAAAGTTTGATGCATTCACATTTTTTACAGATCTGTTGTCCATTTTGCCTATTTGATGGGATTTCTTGACTGGACTGCTCTCTGATGTGTCAGATACTTTTGTCGGCAAAGGCTTTGTGAGTTTGTGAGAGAGGAATTTGTCCATTTCCTCATCTCTTTCCTCCTCTTCATCCTCCTCTTCCTCATACTCCACATACTCCTCTACTGCATCACAAGTTCTTTTTTGAGGAGATATGAAGTTTTTGCATTCATAACGAATGTCTTTATTACTATAAGATCTGTCTATAGGATTTCTGATGGGATTTAAAGGCGCCCACTGGTTATTGGCACCCTCTTCTCTGGGAGGACGGCTTCTCTCTCTCTCTTTTCTTCTCTTCCGAGTCCACCACACGCAGATGATTATACAAGTCAGCCACACAATGCTAAATACCGCACAAAGAATTGGAACCAGATAATCTAGAGGGCAAATGAAAAGAAATAAAGTCTTGAGTTAACAGAACAACGTACATAACACTGGACATCTGCAAGAGAAACATACATCCATACTTAGCTACTGATTACTCATTGAAAGACTTTTTTTGGGAAAAAAGGAAGTAAGATGTCTTTACAGCACAGTCATAACTGCCTAAATGCACCAGTCCATCTGGAAGTGCTCTTTACTAGTTTAAAGTCAAGAGTTTTCTTTGATTAATGATGAGTGAGGAATGCTCCATTTGAGATGTTTTTCCCCTCCAAAAGACAAACTGGTTATGTGAGTAGCATCTCTCTCAAGCACCTACACGGAAGTTGGCCCAGAAAACCTGAGTAATGACTCCTTAGAGCCTATCCCAGCAGGTTCCAGGCCATAGAGTACTGTGCCTGTAAGTTGCTCTAGAAGTACTGACACTTGCATCACAAATATGTCCTGCATTTACTGTCAGTCCTTTAACATCAAGTCTACAGACATTTTTATATCAACGATCTCCAGAAACATTCAGGTTAGAGCTATGTAATCTAATTGATCATGCACTCTCTAGGATGTTCCATTTTTCCCTCAGAATGAAACATCAGAATTTTGTCATTAGATACAAGAGTCTTCACTACTCAGTAAACAAACAAAAGGAGTTGAGGCAATTGCTTTTCTCCACATTCCCAATCCAAAACTCACTCTGGTGTTCTCCCAGCCACAAAGACCTAGATTATTTTTCTAGGAAAGTGTTCCTGAAAATTTATGTATGTTTGGACTTTTCCCCACCCCCTTTCTCAAGGGCTTTACAGCTAGGATAGAATAACTTCTTCTATTCTTCTTGATAAGCAAAAATCCACATGTGCTAGAGGCAACAAGACATGAGTTGCTTTGTTTTTTTGTAGAGAGCACGGGACTGTTCAACAGCTCTGCAGGCAAATGCTGTCAACCCATCACTAATGTCTGATCCAAACAAATTCCCTCAGCAGTTTCAAGACATCTGCTTACAGATGTCTGCAAAAGACTGTACAAAAACAACCAATTTTCAGCACCACAGTCGTTCACTCTAATGTTCAAGTGTCTTCTGAGCATACTTCTACTTGGAATGTGACACATCCTCAAACACTTCCTTTTGGTAAAGGGGGGTGAGTAAACTGCCAGCATGGTTGGCCTCAAGGGATCTAAAAATTGTATTTTAACAGTCTGGCAAAGTATTGTACTTAAAAAGGAGTGACTGTTATTCTATCCTTATTTCTCATAAGCAATTTAACACTAATCCATGAATGGAGGAAATACTTCAAGGAAAAAGGAGCTCTTCATAACAGCTTCTCCAAGACTAGAATACAAAGGTTGCATTCTTACTGCTATCACATCTGTTATTTTGTCACATTACCATGGATCCAAGTTTACTTAATAACAAGTTCTTATACAGAATTGCCTGCATACAGATTCCAAATTCAGATTACTTTTGCTTTAAGACAGAGGAAATCAATGAAGTGTCAAAATGATCATCTCCACCTAGACACTAGAGCATCCCATAGAAATGAGATTTTCAACACACTCATAAGCTTGACACCATGTTTTGTGATAGGTTTCCCCTACCTTGTCCAATTAAAGGGTAACAATAAACCAAACCACAAGAGTGTCCAGGTTACAGTTTACTTCAGAACAACTCCACTTAAAGAACTAGGGGCCAATATAGCAACCATAGTAAAATGTGGAGTCTGGAAATCATTCTGCAAGAGAATCAGAGTTCACCCACTAATTTAAGAGCCTCTTTAAATCTTACTGAGGTGGCAAAGTAATCCACATCCCTTTTTCCCTGGCATTTAACACACAATCAGAAAAACAGAGGCTGAAGTATGTCAGAATCTCAGCTCGATTCTTTATCATCTACACAACTGCTGTTCAAGACAAGAACAAAGAGGGTACACTCCTTCAGGAGAGCTGAGGAAATAATACATTTGCCAAGAGTTGAATAGATGAAAGGCATTTCCTAGAAGGGAAATGCAAGGAAAGTGGAACCAGGCAATCTACTAATTGTTTGGACTATGGGTGGAAGATCTTCCAGAAGATTATGTTGGAGAGGTCTAGGAAAAAGTTGGGAGAGTCTCCTACCATTGTAAGATTTTCACTCTGGGGCTTAGTTGAACTTGAGCCTACCAGCGGTCTTCCACAAGACCGTCTCCTGCCTCCCCCAGGCAGGAACACAGGCACGCAAAAACCTTCAACCACTTGTTTTGGCACAGCTCTGGGAGAGCCAATATTCAGAGATCAAGGTCTCCAACCTCACTATATCCCCCTTAAGAGGAATGAACATTACATTTTAAGCCAGCCGTGCATTAGTCAGAAACACATGTTGAAGAGGGGAGCAAAGTTTTACACTGTTACGGCAAAGTATCGGAAAAAACTAGACATCTTTAATTTTTGAAGTAAACAATACATAAGCACTTCAGAAGACACAGTCTTCCCCCTCCCCATATTTTTAATTCCTCACAGCCTCAGTGCAGCAATATCAAGGGCTGACATTGGCCTAAGGTTAAATGCAGGAGAACTGAAAAGAACTGGAACCACACACAAGAACAACTCTTGATCCTGTGAGAGGTATGCTTAGACTGGGGAATTGCAATGGAAATCAGATCCAAAATCACAGCAAGAGAATCTGGGGATATCACTTTAGGGATGAGCTTAAGCTTAAACTAGCACACAAGCACAAAAATCTTGATTTTAAAGCCACTTTCTCTTCAGTTAGTAAGACCAAATAAAGACACAACCTGATCTATCATCTTCCCCAACACGTAAAGAAAGACAAGAGAAGACTGACAGCAGGGGAACAGAAAATGCTTACACACATACAGGAGGTATGCTCTGGGAGACTTACCTGAGGATGAATTCCCAACAACGATGGTCTCTACTTTAACTTCAGTTACTGCCAACATAACAGTGCTGTTCTGTCGCTTAGTGATGGCATTTACTATTGTATTAGCAGCATTCTGTATGAGGCTATTATCTTGTTCATCTCGGTGTGGGACAAAGGACTGAAGGGAGTGAAGGGGAAAAACAAGAAGTTATTGCGATCACCTAACCATGGAAATGTACTACAGCTAGACCTTAATTGAGTTTACTAGGTTGAATTTGCCTGACAGCAGCTACAAACAGTACTCTAGAAGTTTACCATAGCAATAACATGGCTGGCTCTGCCCAAAACTGCAGATGCAGTGTCAGACTTGGTGGGTAACACACCTACTTGCTAATCTAGCATACCTCAAAGGAAAGGCAGTGAATTCCACGTTACTTAAACTGATGAGCTAAACTTAGTCATAGTTTGGAGCAGTTCAAGATGTGGATTATCTAGATAGAAGCTTGGACTAATAACAGTCTGCTCTATTTATACCATACACTTTGCTCCCCGCATCATGGCTCAGCATGTTCTTTACAGTACTAGAAGAGACAGACAATCCAGCTTTTGCCTGTATAAACATTTACTATGAAAATTAACCCTTTCTTGAAATCAATGCTAGACACTGGCATGAAGTGATTGAGCTCTATGTGCCTCTAAAGCAAATCTTTAGCTCACTAGGGCAGCAGGTACTTTCATCTACTCATCTTGCACCTTCCACTTCTCATTTAGTACCCTGTGTTTAATGAACATCCTGAAGCAGCCACACTCTAAATGCACAGCAGAAACCTCTTCACAAGATCCAATCCAGTCACCTGCAACCGTATCTCCTTACTGAGAAGGTCAACAGCCCAAGATTTCTGAAGGAATAAGTAGGCACCTGTTCTCTAATTTGGGCTGAATTACGCTGAAGACTAATTTATCAGGAGGTTGTAGTAGCCTTCTGTCATTAATGACCTGCAATTTCAGCTATCTGGCAGTACGGGAAATTGTGAGATCACAACATTGCTTTGCAGTCAAGACTAAACCACAGATTGCACCACCTGCAATTCAAGTGGAACAAGCTTAAATGACCTCTTCCCAAGCAAAAACTAAAAAGCCATTTTTGTATATATATTAATACAACTCTCATACTTACAATAGCGACTTCCACTGCATTCTCTGTGGAATAAGACAGATCACACAATATTATCAGAGTCCTGTCCCTAGAAACAGTCCTAGTAGCTGGTAAATACCGGATTTCAGAACAGATATTTTCTGTTGTAGTGCCCTGTTAGAAGCAAGGGAGATGGTAAGATTTTAGCTCAAGTAAAAAACGGCACATAAAAATAAACACCTTGAGTTCGTGCAGTTACTAAAACCCAATGAAGGCAGCAAACACAGCAGCAGCAAGAAAGGGCAGAAAAGGGTGATAAAGGGTGAAAAACTGAGCTTGCATGACTATCCTAGTACAGCCTGAGCCCATCTTGAAATGTAAATAGTTCAAGACTAAAGAAAGAAAATATTCAGTGTAAACCCTAATTTTGCTTCACCCCTTAGACAAAGCACAATTCATAGTAACAGAGGAGTTTAGTAATAGATTTTGCAAGTTTATAATAGCAAGAGGTCATACTAGAAACCTTAATCTTCTATGCTGTGACATAGAATAGATCTCTACATATATTGCCATACCTCATTATGAATTCTGTTCTCACCTGGGGGACTTTGTCTCCATTAAAAATTAAAGTAATTCTAGCACAGTCATTGTCCAAATACCCAGAATTAGGCAGACACTTGATATTGATAGGCAGAGGTTCAGAGGCACTGCATTCTCCCCAGTCTGTGCATGGTGGCTGAAAGCATTTCATGTACTTCTCCTGGCATTCTTGACCCATGGGACACTGGTTGTTTGAACTATCCCAGTATTTGTGTAACAGACAAGGTTTTTTTCCACACCACACCTAGAAATTCAGAACAAAGCACTGTTACAGGTAATTGCTCAAATCAAAATAAGGAATTCATATAAGATGGTCATGATCTACTGCTGACTGCAAAATATCTGCATTTTGATACTGTTGTAGTCCAGTAGCAGATGGAGCTGCTCTTCCAAAAAATGAGGACATTTTGTACGGGCAGAAGAGTAAAAAAGCTGGGCAAAAATAACCCAAGAAACCATTGACTGGGCATATCTCCTTAGAGATGGATTTATGGATTTGTCCCACATAACTGAGCTATACAGAAGTTGAAGCATTTATTTTAATCTAGTCATCTAGACTTCTGTAATCTAGAAAGAGAAATATCTCCACAAAGATTGATTTCTTCAGTATTTATGCTGAGACCCTTGTAGAGAATGCTGCATATGTTAAGAGCTGATATAGACTGGTGATAAGCACTGCCACTTCAACCACACTCCCAAAAGAAAACAGTATGCTGGTACCCACAAATTACTGAGGTACAGCAAGTTTCCAAACACAGCTCCTTTCCAGGAGTTGGACTTCAATGATCCTTGTGGGTCCCTTCCAACTCAGGATACTCTATGATTCCACATAACCTTTAAGATTCTACACAATACTATATAGCTATCAGTGTAGAAACTTACAGATTCTTAAAGCACAACTGTCAGCCAGGAAGTGAATTTGTTCCATTATGCAGGAAAGAACCAAACACCACACAAAGATAAGTTGCATTTACAGCACCCACCATTTGAGATTCTAGTCACCCTCACATACTGTTATCTTCTGAAGACATTTCAAACTTGAAATCACAACACCATAAAGGGTCTAAAATAGCATTTATAAATTACTAAGAGCAAGATTTAGCTAATTCTTTGCCTACAGTGTGGACTTAGCTAAAAGGAACAAAAAAGTAAGACTAAAGCTGGATAGATCAAACCTGGAGGTTTTTTTACTGGTGCTCCCAGTGAAAGATGGAGACTGCCATGTAAGGCAATGATCTAAATGCTATTAGTGCTCAGCTGGAGCCACCCACTTAGCCCTACAACTTGTCAGCAGCACCAACCTTCCTTCTTTCTCTCCAGCTGTGATATAGAGTTGCACAGGTACCACAAATCCACTGAGAAATGCTATCTCAGGAGGGCAGAAAGGCTTGGAGCACATATACTAACATGTTCAATCTGCATTTGGGTCAGTTTTACTTTTTCTAAGTCACAACCACCAGGATATAGTCCATAATAAATAAAGGTTGAAATCTGTCAATTCATAAAGCCACTGAAGGACAATACAAAAAGGCAATTAATACCCACTGAAGAAACTTCTTCCAATGTGTCCTTCACCTTGGAACTAATGTTACACAAAATTAGGAGCTCTAAAATTGTGTTTGGAAAGTTTTAGCAGAGTAATTTATTTACCCTTTCAAGGATCATTATTCCAGTTAATATTTCATTTTCTGTAACAAGAGCTCTAGAGAGCCTGTTCTAGCAGGTAGAGAGCAGGACAGTAACTTATGATTATAAAGACAATCCATAAATACTTTTACAGGAAATCACTTTTTTTTTAAGCAAAGGAAATTTAGGAGAGACAAAGACTAACTTGTGCATGAAGAACAATAAGTTTCAGCCAGAAGAATTTTAAAAAAATAGGTCAAACTGCCTACCTTGGTGCAGTCAATACGGCCATCCAAACAGTGGCAGCTATTGCACTCTTGTTCCCATCGGCTCCCATGGGGAAAAGTCATTCCTTTAAGCCAGCAAGGCTTTCCAATTCCAATCACTAAGGAAAAAAAAAAAACAACCCCACACTCAAACACTTCACCTCTTCAAGTTAACACTATACAAATTTAAATACAAAAATACTAGGTTCCTTTTACATCAGACTACTGTATATAAACTCTACACTGGCTACATTGTGCCCTACTGATTTTTGGGTACAGGTTGATAGCAGATATAGGAATACCTTCTTGGCATCTTGGACCAATTCTTCCAGGAGGACAAGTGCATCGGTATCCATTTATTTCATCTATACAGGTGGCACCATATCCACAAGGGGAGGACTGGCATTCATCAATATCTAGATAGAAAACAGGTAAAACTCAGTGACAAGGACACAGAACACTGTAATTAATAATTTACTGAGATGTAATTTGACAATACATCCTTTTCTAAAAGCAAAGGACAGTTTCTCCTCAGAATTTATCTCTTAATTAAACAATTCTACAATTTTAGCAGTAACCTGTAACAGATTTCTCATAATTGCACCCTAATTGAAGTTCTGGTAATCTAAACAGCAGTCATATGCTGACTCATCTCACAGAGCAGAGGTGTTGGAGAGCTGAAGGTGCTAATGCCTTCTCCACATTCAGCTATAGAACAAGTCCCACATCCTGTTCTGGCACTAAATTCAGACCTTTAGGCTTCCTAGAAAAGCACATGCTTTCATGAGATTATCACAGTGCAAGAGCTGAACAATGAATTTTGCTCAACAAGGGTCAGAAAAGTAACTTGGTGCAATACAAGTCATTATGAGGCAGAAGAATAAGTTTGGTTTGTAACACATTTGACGAACATCAATAACCTTGAAATAAGTGAGTAGATTAATTTAGTGCATACATACTTAGGACAAAAACCTCTTAAAAAACCCCCACCTTCCAAGATTCAGAGGCTTAGCTGTAGAAATCTATGGAAAAATGCAGGGAAGCATAGTGCATTCAGATGCATGGCAAGGTGTCATCTGTTGTCCTGGGGAAGTGACCAACACTAATTTATGCAACAGTCTACAAAAGGCAACGGAGTCCAAACTCAGAAGCTACAGGAACAACTGCTTAATTTTCAACCTTAACCTTTCTCTTCCAAAGCATCTTTTGAAAGGTTTCCATCCATTGACTACGAATGGCATTCATATTTAATCCCAACCCCTCAGAAAAACTGTTTAAACACCAGTTCTTGTCCAACACACAGTATCAGTTCAATTTCTGTCTTTAAAACACTGAACTTTGAAAGTGAACACGATAAATGGCAGTAATGAAACTGCTACACATGTAGGCAATAGAAAATAATCAAATGGATATGGAAGGGCTTTTGGTTCTATTGTAGCTTGCTTCAAAAGTGCACTATGATGAAGTTTTATGCAAATACACAAGTATTTAAATGTAAGTGGAGTTTAACTACTCTTCCCTCCTCTCTTCAAGCTAAGATTTAAAAGGTTTAAGATCCTCCAGTCTCTGTATGCTGAAATAAGTGACTGTTAATTCTGTTTCTGTATCAGCCATAAAAGGCATTTTTGTCAGAGCTACTCGTTCTGTCTATACCAGTCTAAACAAGTAAAAGATGTCTGCAGTTCCATTAAAGCACAGTGTTTGTATTTGTGACATCCTACCCTTAAGGGGAAGGGAGCACCCCAGGAGAATTCGATATCCCTTTCTGGGTGTCTGGACCTGGATACAGGATGATCTGCCACCCCTGGTTCTGTATCCAGAGATCACTAAGCTGATGCTTCTACAAGTGCTGCAGCTGCCCTCCAACTAGAAGTGATGGTTTATTTTCCATAAGCCAGAGTGAGGATGAAGTCTTAACTTGAAGGCACAACACCATACTGGTGGAGTAGAAGGACCAAGCCCAAAAGCCTCAAGGCTACAGAAGACTCCAAGTCTGATCTTCCAAAGTAGAAGTAAAAATAAGGTATCTATCCATGCAAGTCAAAATGGTAACATCCCATTTAAAAAAAAAAACCACCACAGTAACCCCCCAAACCCAATCAAACAATAACACCCCCCCACCAGATTCTTCCACAACACTTCAACACAGTTTTAGAGTCTGTTGCTCTCCCTTCTTTCCAGCCTCTATCCTTTGGAATAATTGCAGTGTAACAGGTTTGTTTTCTAGCTCTGAAAGACCTTTATCATGCTGCTGTTATTCACGTGCCAGCACTGCACTCCTGATGTTTTTGTTTTCATTTGCAAAGTCTCAGGGGATTTTTGTTTCTAATGCTAAGTGGAACACCTGCCGATACACATCATCTTTACCAACAAGTTGTTTATCAAGAGAAATATTTAAAACTTAAGGTACTAAGAAACCAGCACCCCAGAACCTTCAGAACTGTCCAGTGAAACCCAGGAACCAAACCTTTCAGTATCATTTAAGCCAAGTCATTTCAGCTCCATTTAATGAAATTAATAAAGGCATATAACTTGGCAATATTCACAAGGTATCAGTACCTGGCTTAACAGGTAGCTTCTGCTTCATTATTTGGAATTCAGCTAACCTAACACAAAAAGGGTCACCAGGAGTTCTTTCAGACTTGTGCATCAGAATGGTACAACCATTTAGGCCTTTACCCACACAGGTACTTACTAATTCTGCAGTCAGGACCAGCAAATCCGGGTGCACATTCACATCGAAACCAATTCACCCCATCAACACAGATGCCTCCATTGTAACTGTAAAAATAATAAACCTGTCATTACACCAAGCATTCTCAGGGGAGATTCACTTGTCTAAAGATGAGCCTTAGGCAGTGTGTTCAAATGCAAATTTCCATTGTCCCTATTCACAGTACTTTCTCACTATTCAACAATGCAAGATGAAAAGGTCCCTGTTAATTCATAATACAAGTCTACCTAAAAAAGCCATCTGCATTGTTTCATTGGTCTCCAGTTAAAACTTTATTAATTAAAGCATCTGCTGCTGTTTAAGGAGACAATTTATTCCTATCAACAGAGAAAGTGTAGTGCTAGACAAACAATATTGCCTAGTAAGTCACCTGTTAAAACAGCAACATCCTACAAATGCACGAGGAAGTACAGCCACAGATCTCAAGGATATGGAACAGCAATTTCAAGTGAACATAAAGAAAGTCTAAACTTTTGCAAGTTTGGTTCTTTTTTTAATGCATGACACACAGATTATGGCATCAGAACAGACAGAGAAAGATAAGGCAGATTATTTGCTTCATCCACACAATGTTTTTTGCCTTCAACTAAAAATATCAACCTCCATATTCAAAATATTCCCATTGTATCTTACGAAAATTTAATTTTGTCTTAAAAAAAATGTTTAGACGTAGTAATTGATCTGACAGGACATTTAAATTTATTTATTTATTGTAAACTAACAGGTTTCAATTTCTAATTTTTTATTCTACTCAATTGCAGAGGCTTCAAAAGTTATCAAGTCTGATTCACTTCATATCACTGTAATTTACTATTCAGTTCTAGCATGAAGATTACACTAAAATGCTTTTATCTGTTTGTACATGAATCGACTCAGGATTGTTTTGTGGTCTTTGTTGCTGTCAAGGAATAAATATGACATGGCAAAAAATGGTTTTAAGATATTTTAGAGAGGTTGGCTTCAATTATTTTAGAGTAGAATTAGTTCTAATCTGAAATGGAAATACATATTACTGTGCTCTATTTTGTTTTCAAATAGGTACAGAACTGGAGTTCACATACTTACCATGGATGAGGGTTGCAGTCGTTGGTGTCTATAAAAAAGAATACAGACTAATGTAACTAGTGGCACGATTTATTTTCCAATACATAATACTATAGTTTAGAAAACACTGTATTTGACAAGGAAAGTAAAGAAAAATAATACAGAATTGAATGTTTTCTTCCACCCTTGCAAAGAAAGTTCAACTATCATATCACCAGTAGACTTAGAATAAAAACAGAGATGAAATTTAGATTTTCCCTCCCCCAGTGTTATGCCTTGGGAAAAAAAAAAAAACAAACTAAATTTGTAGGCTTTGCTCCACCTAACCAATTCACTGTACTGGTATGTCAAAGTAGTTAACTGCTATCCTCAGAGAAAATGGCTTATACGCTACTGCTCGCCTTTCCATAAAGTTCTCATTATTAAAATTAGTATTTCTGTAAGGATTTTTTCTGCTCTGCACATGTTTCCAAAAACTATATTTTTACAGAAGGCTGAGAGTCTTATTTTGGCAGAGACTAGATACAAAAAGAAGCATGACAAACTCTTCATTCATTACTCGAGCATCGTCTTCTTTACCTACCTCCCACTCTGAATGATTCAGATATTTTGGCACACGAACCCTATAAACTTGCTTTGTTTCAGTTAACAGCTCTCTGCCAGACACTCCCAATATCCCAGGGGAATGCAGGGGAAGAAAGGAGAAAAGCCTTACTCTGTGTGCATGTACGTCCTTCCCATCCTTCTTTGCAGATGCACGAAAAGGAATCTCCACTGCCAACACATGTTCCACCATTCATGCAAGGGTTTAGAATACAGCTGCTGTTCTTAGCTTTGAAAAACAGAAAAGGTCTCTATTTAGCACGGGAAACAAAGAGTATGTATCATCTGGGTATGTCAATATCACAATCTTAAACAATATTTAAGTCAACAGTTCAAGACTCACAAGGTCAAAAGGCTCCAAAAATAGTCACATGGCATGACAGCCTCTCACCTACCTTCACCATCCTCCCAATTCTACTGTTTAATTGAACCATGAAATTTTATTGAAGAAGAACTACTTATTTTCTTCCCCATCTGTGTAAGCATTCTTCAAATACTGCTAAATTATTGCTTTGGCCACGAGTTACCCAGATCACAAGGTGTTCTTCATTATAAAATACTAGTATTTAAAGTTCAGGTTTCAAAAAAAAAGCTGCAATTATATCTAAAAGTAGTAAAACTGTAGTAAATGACTTTCATTCAGCTTCCTGGTCCTAATGGAAGTTTCATTTTCAGAAAGATGGACCACAGATACTACATTGAATCTCCAAAACAACCAGAGTAGTTCCCTACAGCAGGCAGTAACCCTGCATATCCCCCAGGAAGAAGCACTTCATTCCATTTTTCCTGAGTACGCCTGCTCAGACACCTCTCAATCACAAACTTCTTCACATTATGACTCTGCAAGCCAAGTGGGGAACTAAGTTCCCAGGAAAACCCTCACACAGGGCCTCTAAAGACTAATAGAGAAATTAAGACACAAGTCCTAGTGTTCTAAAACTGCTTAAGGGAAGTTATTGAAGAGACCATAAATGCAGCCAGAGGAGAACAGCTTCCTAAAAATCAGAATCATGTCAGGTGAGTAGAAAAAGTCACTCTAAATTTCAGTCACCACCCAACTGGAACAGCTCTGAACTAGCCAGCAGAGTGTGCCTATTTACTAAACAATTTATTTACTATTTAAACACTTCTCTACTTCTTCTGGGTTCACTTGTAGATCATTTAGAAAGCTTACCAGTGTTGCAAGTGCTTCCTATCCATTCTGGAGGGCATGAGCAGCGGAATGTATCTCCATCATCATAGCATGTTCCACCATTGCTGCAAGTGTTTGCATCACATTGGTATTCACCTACACATCACAACAAAGCAACTTTAATTTCCATTTCTCTTGCTGAATTTAAAGAAGATATACTTTTTAATCACAGATTACTTTAAAAGAGACTTAATATTTAAATGCAACAGTACCAGAAACTCATAGTTCTACTTGTTGTATTACAGTAAACAACCCAAAGAATGGAATCTAAGGACATGTCTTACAAAAATGTTTCACTACATGAAGGAATACATTTTTTAAGTGTTCCATTTTGTGACTGGGAAAACGGAAGAGGTAATGAAAACGTGCCTATTTTTTCACTGCAATTGTTTTATTTTAAATTTCAGGAACTCTAGTCCCTTGAGAAGAAAGAAAACAAAATCTTTGGGTAATCTAAAGATCAAAGCAGAGAACACTTACGTGAATGACAAGTTTTGCCTTTCCAGTCATTCTTACACTCACAATAGAAGTCATTTACCAAATCTATGCATCGGCCACCGTTGTGACATGGGTTAGGAGAACAGTCATTGAAATCTAGAAAAACAGTTATTCAATTTAGATGATCTAGCCCAGTTAAGGCCATGAGAAAATACAGAATAATTCTCTATAAAGGAAACAATTTTTGTGCTATTGAGGAAGACAGCGATCCTAATTATTACAAGGTTATCTTTATATAAGCAAGGAAAAAACTTTGATACAATACAGAACAATACGAATTATGAAAGATTTTCTGACAGCTTAGAAGGACTATTCAGTATGGCTTCTAAGTAGAGCACCAAAGTAACTTCATTTTTACAAACAGCTGTATTCTGAACTTCAGAGGGACCACAGTGTCCTGAAAAAGGGGTCCCAACACAGGACATCCACAGGAGACAGTTAAGGCCCCCTTTTCCTGCTTTATGTTTCAAAACACAGTTAAAGCCATTAGGTGGCTTAATCATATACACACACGTATGTGTATGTATACACACATTAAACATACACACACAAACATGAATTTTAGAGAAAAGTCTTTTCACTTGATACAAACGTTTTAATAGGTGGAACATAATTATTCCAGAACAAACTTCATTTAGACCACACAAAAGGCTCTTTCCACAGCAATAGCTGCCAAAAGCTTCTCAGTCTGTATTTCATCTGAATTCATGCATGTCCTGTAATAAGTCTCAGCAAGTCCTTGCCATCATGTTTTAGAAGGGGCTTCATTCAGAGCAGAAAAAAGAAACAACCAGAGTTTCCTCTGAGGTGGACTTAACCATGAACTGTCCTAGTACAGTTCTTGGATGACATTTTTGCCTATTCCCAGGAGAAAAAGTTCTCTCTTCCTGCAACAAATCCCATACTATACCTTAGAATCAGATTCTACTCCTATTAAAGGAACTGAGACTTTTAGAGCAGCCACCCACAATATCTTCCTGAAAATACTTCAGCAAACAAGACTGTAGTTATGGAACAGAGAAACTACCCCATTATTAACTACATACCAACCACCTCTAACTGTTACAACAAAGTTGTAGTATTTGACCCTACAACACTTAGCAGTACTCACTTGTGTCACACAATTCTCCTTCCCAGCCACTTGAACAGAAACATCTAAATGAATCAACTTCATCTATGCACGTCCCACCATTCTTGCAAGGTTTCCCAAGACAATCATTGATATCTACAACAAAAAGTCAACAATTATTGCTCAAGGCTCTTTCCCCTACTTAGAGGAGTGATGTAGACTTGTGCCTCTAGGAAAAGCAGCACAAAGTTATTATTTCATTTGTACATGCAAAAGAAAGGCTCAAACACCTCAAGCCTGGTAAGGTTCCCAGCTGTATTCTCTCTCATGTAGAAAGTCAAACCAGAGCATTAAGTTTACCTGGGAAAAATATCCAGGTATTTAAAAGACACCTAGAGCAGAATACATGCAGTACTAAGCTGTGCTGACAATGTGTCAGTCCCTTCTTTTTCACTCATGTTGGAGAAATCCATGGTTTCTATGACTGTACATAAAGGTAGTGGGCACAGACACATTCACATTGAAGTTGGACTAAAACCAGTTTTCTTTCACAGAGGAAGTGTGAACCACTACAAAGACAACTGCTACCAGAAGAAACTGAATTTCAAGCAGTACATCCAAAACAATGCTCTGTGCAGCTTAACTAAAATCCAAGTGTTCTATGTTGTAAAGCTTCATAAGAAAAACTAAGAAATTTTTAGAGAAAAATAGTTTACAAACGACCCCTACTTACTTTCATGGCAGTATGTTCCAGTAAAACCTCTGTCACAGGCACAAGTAAAATTCCCTCCTGGCTGACTAATACACCGTCCATGAGGCCCACAAACATTAGATGAAATGAAACGGATTCCTTCTTGGGTAGCATTAGTGAAGACTTCTATTGTACAGCTGTCTATTACTAAGAATAAGAAGTGTATCAGAGTAATGATCTGCATCATCAGTTTTTAATTTTATAAATGTTATACAAAAATTAAAACTAAACCACAATTTTATGTCAACTATAAGTTACCATCTATCTCTAAAAATAAGGAGCATTTCTTCTCACTTCCTATTTTAAAAAGTCCAAGTGAGTACAATAAAATATCTGCATTATTCTATTCCTAACAATACTACTTTTTTTACAATGTACCATCAATATATCCTGACAGATTTCTGGACAACAGCAGGTACCTTTACAAGAATTGTTCTTGCAGTGGTCCTTGAGATGAGAGCAATTTTTTCCATCATAGTCATCAGGGCAGGCACAGTAATAATCTCCTCCCAGATCATAACACTTAGCCCCATTCTGGCAAGGGTTAGGCTCACAGAAATCAATATCCATCTGTAAGAGAGACCACAGTTAGCAGCAGCTGCTTCATTTCCCAGGAGTAGGCAGCATTATCTGCTTTGCCAAAGACACAGATGAACCTCATGTACAAGGAACCTCAAGGTTTAAGAAGGTTTATGAATCATACATATTGCATTCCATCCTGCAAGACATGGAAACTTCAGCTTACTTTAGCCCATCCTAACACAAAGCATTTGTGCCACTGCTAAGAAGACACTCCTTTGCAGGAGGCTGAATCAGCACATTTGCAACAACTTAGCAAAGAGTTACTTAAGCCATTAGGAGACATCTTATTGTGACTGTTGTGGATCACTTTAAGACACTTCTCTGTCCTTCACATTCATGGACTAAGTGCTATAATGCAAGTTAAATACCAGTGCACTTGTCAGCTTTGTGTCTGCAAGAGATTTAAAATACACAGAACCTGAACAAAATCCCATCCTCTAGAGCAACTTCTCTTCCCATCTCAATTAACACAGAGAATTTATTACAAAACCACACAGCTTGGAACGGACCTCTAGAGGTCAGCTACTCCCCACCTCCTGCTCAAAGCAGGTCTAGTTAGACCCAGCTGCTCAGGGCCTTATTCCTACAGATACTGTCACCATGCCAATTTACACACAGATATATGAGGTACATTTTTAACTCTTACCATCTGATTCAGAGAGCAAAATTTAAATCCAGCTTTCACAATATAACCTTTAACATAGACATTGCTGTGGAAAAAAAATTCTGCTACTTTCTGCTTTAGACTGACACACAGGACCAGTGATTCCATGATGCCCTAAATTGGTCTCAAAATCCACAAAGCAGCCTCAAAAGGGATATTTTTACATCACAGTATCTTTCCTCCAAATTGTTATTCTTAAGGATTGCTTTTCTCCCCTCAAGTCAGTTTTTCCTTCTTCACATCTCTCTCGGGAGAAAGATAGCTTTCAACTTTACAGACATAAAATTAAGTCCAATAGTGGTTTTTGATGCCTACTTTTAGCAGTTCAGTAGCTAAATAGGAGAAAAATGCAAAGCTATAATAGCAGAAGGAACTCAAATGGTGTTAAGTATTTAATTCAGAGGAGCACATACAATTCCAGCAAGCCATTTCGTGCTTTCATATGGAACATTCAAAGCAAACTATAAAAAAAAAAATAGCTAAGGGCTGAGAAAGATTCTCAGATCTCCTCTATCAGATGTCTCCATTTGTTTCCTTCCATTAGTGTAAATTTCCCCTTCCCAATGCAAGTTCAGTAGCTGGTACTTTAGCATCTGGAATCAATGGTAGATATTTCCTGCAACACACAAGGCAAGCAGCCAACTCCCCCCTATTATTCAAGCACATTAGCTAAAACTTTAATTACACGGTATTGTATGAATCAGCCCAGAGTAGGGCACTCAGGTTATGATTCTTTTGTAGAAATGGTTCATGAGATATTAGGTGCTGCACCAGTTTTATTAAACTGGTTGGTACCTGCAGCCCTTTTTAATTTTGAATAAACTGAGGACACTGCTTCTTTAACGATGCAAATAACAGAATAAAATTGCTTCAGCATTTAAGACTCATCACTCCAGCATCCTCCACAAAAAAATCTGGAGCAAATCCAACAAAACTCTAACCTAATGTCTCCAGTTGATGCTGTCTTGCTAAGCATAACACTCACATAGATTTGACTATCAGCAAAAGCCAGGAAGTGCATACTTAATGCAAAATAATTTTGCACTGAAAAGTCTAACATCCTCCCTAGAAAGAGGAATATCTTCATTATCATGAAGTACTTTAGGAATTATCATTAGGACTTCAATATTTCAGATCTGAATCCTTAAGCACTAGAACTACATGTTCCTAAAATGATCCCAAAGTTCTTAGAGCCAGTACTTGCATATTTGCCCACCTTTAATAATTATATTATCGACATTATACGTAATATAGATAATTGATAAATAATTAATATACTCCTAGCAACAGCAGTAGGATTGCTCAAAGGATTATTCAATTACATACTTCAGAGTTATCAGGATGAGAACCTAAAGTATTCTAGTGTAACAAAAGGACACAGGTCCTGACAATTGCAAAGGAAAACTTTTCAAGCTTAAGGAATACTTGCAGCCTTAAAACACTTAGGAAAGCCAACACCTATATGCAACAACTTGTAGTTTTTCAGGCTGCAAATTCAAGTGTTACAGCTACTATGACAGCACTGCACAACAAATTTGCTTATTCAGAGTATCAGGTAACAGCTACGATAGTCAGTAATGCTTCAGCCTTCAGTTACTCCCATTTAAACCCAGAGATATATTTCCTTCAAGAATTCAATCCATGAGAAGCATTGCAGCAATGTCTCCACTGCCCTCACCTCGCAAAAGATTCCCGAGAATCCCTGGGAACACAGGCAAGTGAACCCATTCACCAGGTCTTTGCACCGGCCTCCGTTTTGGCAGGGATTGCTCTCACACTCATTTGTTTCTATCTCACAGTTTTTTCCTGTGAAACCACGAGGGCACAAGCAGTGGTAACCATTCACTTCATCCTTCAGAGGCAGGAAGAAAAGAAGCAAAAGTAGAAGGATTTGTTTATTGATAAAACTTGCACACAAAAATTCAAGTTATTTCTATATTCTGGATTTGGGAACAGCAGTAGCATCACATAAAAAGTAATTTTGTGAAACGGGTGCAAGAGTCTGCAAGGGTAATACTACACTTGGAATATTTAACCTCATTTAAACAACCTGTAATTCCAAACTACAGAATTCATAACTAGGCAGAAAAAGATTAATTTTCAATATGGAATGTAATAAGTAAGAGTTACCTTACAAGTCCCTCCATGCTGACATTGTCCATGACAGTCATTAATATCTATAGATAAAATATGCAAAGCATTAGAATTTATACTGGAAGACTAAGTTGTAAAGTATAGGTTTATTACAAAAATGGAGAACAAATGATTTTCAGAAAGGACTTTTCTAAATGTTTCAACAGAAGACAAGGATGCTTGATGTCTTAAGAGATTCTCATTTTTAGAAATATCTAATAGATAATTACATTCTATATTTCTATTACAATGTACTAAAAATGAGTCAAATACAAAAAAAATTTGCACCTAACATTTTAGCATAAAAATATTTCAAATTGAATCAGTACATGATATCATTCAGAAATAGGAATGAAGAGATTTATTAGTTAAAATGTATATCTGAGCTTATTTTAATACCAATTACCTTTTAAAATAAATTTTCAAACAGTATTTTCCATTTTCATTGCTGTAAGTTAGAAAAATCCTGACAACAGGTATTTTCTCTTGTAGTAGTATGTGCACTATCACTCATCAGAAAATCTTTTTTAAAGAACAAAACATCCTACTGTTATCATACATACTAAAGAAATACTAACTGATATGACAATTTACTCCTGTCCATCCTGGAATGCAGTCACAGTAATATCCACCAATGAGATTTTTGCAAGAGTAAGCATTAACACAGGGTTTCCCCTCACACTCATTAGCATCTGTGAAAGAAGAGAAAATAAAGAATAGAATAAAGAACAAACCCAGAAACAGATTACCACAGCACCAAGCAAAGTTTCCATGCAGTCCAAGCATCAGCAGCTCATATTATACATTGGTAGGGCACTGAAACCATTTTTATACCACAGGTTTTTAATGCACACTTGCCTACAATAGCACATGCATGTTATCTTACTCTTCCCTTTGCCAAAACTCAAAAAGATAATGTTAGTCAGGGCAAATCCCTTTCTTGTCCCCATAAGCTTAAGTCACTGTTCTGCCACCATGAAGAAGGAGCTACCATCACCAATGCTGCATTTAACAACAGAAAAGTTATGGGGCATTATAAGTTAGCTTAAGTTGGGGCTCAAATAGTTAGATTCACCTGAAACTTCTGGCTTTATGACCTACTAAAGAGGAGCTAAGATAACGATAACAACACATTCCACATTTTCTTCAATAAACATCATGCCAGAAACACACACTGTTATTCCCTATTTAGGAATAACCTCCAGCAGTCATCAAAACTTTGGAAGGCAATTACTTACCAAGCTGACAAGTTGCTCCAATCCACTGTTGTGGACATATGCACTCAAATGCATTAACACCATCAATGCAGGTCCCTCCTTGAGCACAAGGGTTAGAGGCGCATTCGTCAATATCTGCAAAGTCAAAGTGTGCCTTCCGTTACACGGTTTGAGGCTTGGCTTAACAGGTTTTGGTTTGAAGTTATTTTGAGATGAAGGGGGAGAATGTACAAACAAACAAACTTGGGAACAAACCAGCATTTCTAACCTAACTTTTCCTTAGGCTTTTCTCACATCTGAGATAGGGGAGAGAGGAATTCTGAAAATTTCTATTTGCAAACAGGCATAAGATTCAGTTAATCTGCCAACAATTTGCACATTCATTGAAAGTCATGTTCCTAGATCATGACATAAGTTTATCCAGTTTTAGTTTTATGGTTGGTTGGGGCTTTTTTGTTTTGTTTTGGTTTTGGTTTTTTTTTATTTTTTTGAGAAGAGTTGCTGTTTAAAAATGGATAAGCCATCTGTGTTCCAAATGACAGGCAAACCAATTACAGAGATCCTCAATACGTTTCAACCACTTCCCTGTCTTCCAATCCAGACATTTAAGCATTTAAGTGCACAAATCTCCTCTTCAACTATTTAAGAAAGGGAGAACCCTTCATCCTCACATTCATATTTCTTAAAACGAAACCATTCTGTATTTTCCTTTAGACTGTTAAGGAGTCAGGAATTGTCCAACAGGCTTTGGTAACAGGGCATTTCTCTGGATATGGTCCAACTACGCTTTTGATAGTCTTTAGATCTCAACTGCATCAAATCAGTACTGCTGGCTGCACAGTACTACTCCTCTTTTCAGTCCACCAATGCTTAGCTGTTAAAAGGACAGGTAAAGAAGAAGACTACCACCAAATCCCATACCTACAGAGCATGATGCTACCAAGTTAGCTGCATCAGCCCTTCCATCCTGACAGGTTAGTCACCAGTAAATGCATACTCACCAATAGCACATGTTGGTCCACTCCACCCCGATGGGCAGTGACACTTGAAGCCTGACGAAATTTCGTGACAAATTCCACCATTAGCACAGGGATTGGATACACAAGCATGCTCCGCTGGGAAGAAAGAGGGAAAGAAATTCTTGCTAAATACTCTTTCGGTATTCAATGGAAGGAGAACTTGGGGTTAAAAACTGCATTGATTAAAAGTGGCCAAGAGCAAGGGCAGTGGAGAGGTGCCAGTACATGAGGTTGGAGCCTCCCTCTCCCAGCTGCAGAGAGTTAAGATTCCCAGTAGAAAACTAAAGCAGGATTTTGCTGAAGGTGCATCATCCTTCCTATCTAATGACTACAAAGCCTAAATGTAGACAGGTCATTTTATTGCAATATCCCAGGAACTAGAAAAGTTCCCCATTAACATTCTGCTTCCAGCCATACACTTCCACCTCCAGAGTGCTCCAGCACTGCTTTTAAATTCAGTGAGACAAAACAGATATGCTGTGTTCAGAGGTCTGAACAGTAGTAGTAGTTTAAGTATCAAAAGGTCTGTTTAGCTTCATTCTAATACTGTTCCTTGGAAATAGCAAAGAACAGAAGCGCTGGCAACTCTGGGCAGTGCTGCTCCTTGTCACTCCATGTAGGGTGTAACACTGGCAGAAGCTGTACTAAGCAAGAATCAGGCTGAGGAGGGACAAGCTCTGTGCCATCACTTTTGGTGTTTCCCTTCTCAGTTGGAATGTTTCTTTCAGGGATGTTATCCATTTTGAAAGCTGAATTTACATTGTTTATGACCCTTGGTACTAGTACCTAGAGCAGCTCATATACCAACCTACTGTTAATAATCACAATAGGTCTGAACAATGTATGGCTCCTTTTTCACTACCTGCTCACCTCAAGAGCCAAGGTGCTTCCCCACAGCTTTCAGGGCAAGCTAAGACAAGATTTCATCCATTTTAGCCTAAACTTTGCATCATATTCTACCAGTAGAAGCAAAATTCAAGTTTTGATAGTATATGGAAGTTCAAAGATCTACATCCTGATTAACTCTGGAAACCTTCTGTAATAGTTTAGTCAACTTAAGGCCAAGCAGTTAAGTGAGAGGAAAAAAAATGGATACTTTCCATCTAAACTTTTAACTATCAAGGAATAGCAAAATTCATAGTGAGAAGACTGGGAACATCACATTTTAAAAAAAGGATTTAGCAGTCCATTGTGACAAAGAAAGAACATCCAACTGAATACTACATGTGAAAAAGTTAAATCGAAAGCTTTAGTTTTTTTTCAAACATCAAATCTTTAAAGCAAAATAGGAAAAAAACCAGAAAACTGCACACTTGTCAGTTTATCTCCAAAGTGAGAATAATCATGAAAAGTCTGCAAATACTAAAATTGTCCCCAGAATATGAACATTTTGGTCTTTGTGTAACACACACAGACACAGAGATAGAAAAAAGCAACATGCTATCTTTGTACTGTGGTTGAGATTGGAAGCAGTTTTTCATGTTGGAAAGATGCAGATCTGTTAGACTCAAGTTACAAAGCCATACTTCATCACAAGTGTGGTTTAAATGCTTTCTTCCATTTTGGCAATGGGAACAGGGAAGACACTTTTTATTCAGACTGCTCAAGGTGACTCTGTAAGAGGGTTTGAGCACATTTCCATAGTAGCCAACATCTGCATTATTAATCCAAAAAGTATCAGAAGTCCCCTATTAAAAGATTTAAGTTTCAGTTGATTAAAAAGGATAGTCAACATATTCAGCCAACTAAAAATTGGGCCAAAACCCCACATCACAGTTAAAACTGAAGTGTCCATCACTGCCATCTTCCTTAGAGCCCAGCTTGCATAAAATGCATGTTTGCCATCAAGCCAGAAGAAAAGTGGTAGCAGGAAGAAAGGTAAGAGAGAAAGGTGCACGTGTAACCTATTTCCATGAGACTACATCCCAATTGCGTGTGTGGATTAAGGAAGGGAAGAACTCTAAGGGAAGGAATATTCTCAGTCTTATCTAAATCCCAGGGAAACTGCTGCAGCATTTCTGTTGTCTTCAGTGGTTTTTTGAAGAGCCAGCATAAGGCACTAGACAGGAGAGATGGAGCTGACATATCCCCAACTGAGCATACAGGAATGCCTAGGACAGTTTCAGATTTCCAAAGACAGGTGCAATATCCACAAGTACCAATTTCGCAGTTCTTTCCAGAGTAGCCATCTGGGCAGGCACAGCGATATTCATCCGGCTCAGTGTTCATACAGGTTCCACCGTTCAGGCAGGGATGGTGATTTCCACAGTAATTCAGATCTGGACAGAGAGAAGTGTCAGTCAACAGGGAACACAAATCTCACTATTTTAATCCCTAGTCAGATACACAGATGCCTTTGTGGCTTGAACATCATTCACCCACATCATCCCCGTATTCCATGAGCTAGCCTGTCATCTGCTAACTATCCACAGAACAAGGAAGAATGAACAAGAGACAACTGCATGAGTTAGAAGAGTCAGAATCATTCAAGCCTTTTGTCTTAAACTTCTTATACTTATGATGCTTAGGCACCATCTGCCATAAAAGAATTAAGGCACAGAAACACTCAGGTAGTTGCACACTAGCAGAAAAAAAAGGGGTTAATGAGTTATCAGTTAATCATGCAACTTAAACTTATTTTTCCTGTACATTAATGTTAAGTACCTTTGTTACAGAGCAGGCCACCCCAGTTGGTTTCACAATTACACTGCCATGGTTCATTACAGCTCCCATGAGCACAGCCTGGGTAGCGGACACACTCATCACAGAACTGTCCTTGCCAACCATAATGACACCTAAGATGTAAGTTCACATGTTAAAAGTTAGCAACATGATGCTTAATTATCAGCAGTACATGTATTTAGAACACTACACTTACCATTCTCAAGAACAAGGTCAACTGCTCAATATGCAACAGATAACAAAACTTTATTTATCCTGTTTAGAAGGGACATACTAGTCTTGTTGAACATCCTTACAGGAACTCATCCTGCTCAAATGCATTACATACCCTAGCAACAAACACCACCAAGCACTATGTGTTATGAGAACTGTACATGAATTAGTTGTTCTCTCACGAGAAGTCCCATCTTCGCATAATCACCTCACACCAGGATAAAAATTGTGATATAAAAAAAAAAAAGTTGAAATTGCTTTTCAAAAGGAGGCTGCTGGTTTACTGCACTGAGCACCATAGTGTTTTTCTATGAAGAGAGATTTCAAGGTAATAGCTACTTTGCTCTAAAGTGCTACAGCCTTAAAAGACCAGGGCAGCCAGAGAGGCAGCAATCTTGCCTAATTTCTCAAGAGAACCCTTCTTATGGATTTACTCTTATAGCCTCAGTGTTCTCCATTGACACTGTGGAAAAAGTACTCTTTGGGGAAAGGAGGAGCGAGAACAGAAACAAAAGCCATTAAATAATTCATTTGTTTTAGAGTTGAATTTTTTCCCCCCAAGATTTCTTCAGAGACCAGTATCTTTATGTTAATCTGTAACAGAAGCAACTGTTTATGCTATAGAAAAGTGTTAAAGTCTGAACTTACAAGGGAAAAAAAAAAAGGGCATAAGCTAACGCTGTTTCTTAACATATATTTCACACATTTTAAGTAACAAGAAATAGTAAGCTTGTTCTTTTGAGCCAACAAAATAAGTGTTCTGCCTGCTAAAGAGTATTTCTTATACAGAATTTAAGAGACATACTAGCAACAAAGAGATGCATAAAAACACACTGAATGGGAGTTGGGTGCATGCATACCACTGCAGCCCTAATGCCTAGGGGAAGAAAAGCATTAGAAATGTAACTGTACATTTTTTAGATTTAACACTACCATTCTATTATCCACATGTTTTGAACAGTACAAAAGAAGAGAAAATTAATTAGGTCTTTGGGGTGCAGTGAAAAAAGACAAGAAGGAGATCTATAAATGAGGAGTCTTAGTTCTTTGTGATTCAATCCCCTTCCACTGTTTCAGCGAGCTGGATCAATCCCCAGAGCAACGAACAAGTTGTGCTGGCAGCACAGTATTTAAATTTCTAGTATTTACATCAGCAGAAGGTATCTAGATACGGACCTTTGCAAGACCAGTTTTTTCATATGAAGTTCTAGAACTACTTTGAGCTCTTAGTCCCAGTACCTGCTCCTCATTGAAAACCTCACAGTTGTGGGATCCCTAAGGAGAACCTCAGCTGTGTTCCCAGCCCGGAGGCCTCAACTGCTCATCTGAGCAAGGCTGTCAGAAGCCTGGAGAACACACATATTTTAGATGCAGTTTTCTTTCGCTGTATTAGCAGTAAGAGGAAACAAATACAGCTCCTGCTAAATTTGATCTCTTCCTTCCTCCTCAAGGACAGAAAAATCTTTTCAGAGGCTGGTAATAAACAATAAAAAAAAAAAAAAGCACTTTACTGGCCCCAACCTAAATCTTCATCTATGCCAAACCTGGCACTACTGCCAGTGATTCACCATGACTATCCTAGCCAGAGCCAACTCCCCACCCACGTACAACAAGAATTTTCAAGAGCTGAAAGTCTGCATCACAAAGCAAATAATCACAGTATCTCAATTTGTTCTCCATAGCCAATGGATAACAAGTTTCTCTTTTAAACATTGCACTGGTACTTAGGAGTACAAGGAAAAATACTGACACCTTCTAGAACTTGAAGGCATCTTAAGCACCTACTTGAGTTTGTAGGTATGCTTGATGGCATTAAAATCAATTCAGAAAAAAAAAAAAAAAGGTTGCTGCTTTTTCATGATATTCAACAAAGTTTACTATCAGAGTTACCACCAAACCTGAGGGAAATAATTTCTAGAGGCTAAAAGCAGTCCAAAGGAACACACTGTTTACAAGTCAAAAGGTTACTATGTGGTAAGCTGATCAGCCCTCAGTTTACAAGGAAGAGTAAATTAGGATTTCCTCTTGAACAGGAAGTCTGGTCGCATCCTATATTAGCAGGTGCTAGAGCAGCATTAATTCCACTTCCTTCTAAAAAGATAATGTTTACATGGATTTTGCCTCACCCTGAGAGCAAGATGTGATCGATAAAGAGAAACCAATTCAGAAATGGGCGTGTTGTCATTTATGAGAAAAATATCAAGCCAAAACACAAGGATGAAAAAGGTTAATGAGCCACTATAAGAAGTCCAAAAGGTACAGACACAAAAGCAACACCATCTAGAAAAACAGAAAAACAAACTAGAGTTCCTTTTCAAGTCCCAACCACTTGTGTAAAAGCCAAAAGGAAACTGTTAGTGCAGCTAATAGTGGGCTAAAGTTACTTCTTCCCTGCTCCCCCACCCCAGTCAAGAATCGACTAAACTGCAGTTCTAAATTTTTCACATCTGACTAAATAAGAAAGCCAAATATAGAGAATCCATAAGGATTCGCATTGTTCAACGGACAAAGAAAATTCTTATTGGAATCAAGATTCTACTTCCTTTGTCCTTCCCCTCTGCTGACTTCATCAGCTCTAACTTGTCTTTACAACCCAGCACATGCAAAACAAAAATCAGGCCTGGCTTAATCTTAGCCCTTGCTGGGTTATTAGCAGTACAAAGAAGCTACCATAAATAGATTGTTACAGTTTAGTAACTTCCTGATGGGAGGCTGAAGCACAGGCATCTGCTCCCTGACCAAAGCATCCCTCTGGGTCAGAATTAACACAGTGTAATAGGGAGAGAACAACAACTGCTAGTTATCTTCAAACCAAGAACTTGCAGAAGAGACCTGGTAATTCAACAGGCACACTTCACAGCTTCTATTTTCATTAGATGAGGGCCTGGTGGGAAAAGTAAATGAGAATTCAAATAAAAGCCTGGAGTAAGGGGAGGTGGCAGGAGTTAACATTAGCAAAAATTCTAAATAACATCTCAGGCTTCAGATTAAAACAAAAAAACAACTGTGCAGAAAAAATATACTGTTGTCACTGACAAGTAGATAAAGCCACAGTAATTCAGCTCAGTGTATACTTGGCTATAATATAACAATGGGGCTTCAAACAGCTAAATTCCAGGATAAGGAAAATAGACTTTCTACAGTAAAACTCAGTGTGTTTAAAATAGTAGATTTAGCATCAGGGAAACCTACAGAAGCACTCATCACTACACGCAGTTCAAAGGTAGATATATCCTCAGAGGCAGGAGCAGGAGGAAGTGGGTAAAGAAAAAAGAAACAGAAGATTTGCTATTTTTTTTCCCCCAGGGCCATTAAAGAGCTAAACTCATCAAGTCCAATAGAACAGATTTTCCTACAGAACTATGCTTTCCCTATGTTCTTCTGAAACAGTAATAACTAAGGAAAAAGCTGACAGTGGTCTTTGCTTTCCTCTGAGGATGTTTGTGTTATAATTATTTAGTGAAAGCTAGGTTGAAATTGAGCATTTACAAATCAGATGGAACAAGATCCAATGTTGCTGTATGTGAAAAGATACATTATTAGGAGGAAAAGGCCCTGAGTAATGTGGTCTAACTAGACCTGCTTGGGCAAGGAAGTGGGACTAGATGACCCTGGAAGTTTTGTCCAGGCTCCATTTTATGATAAATTCTACAATGGCAGTTATGGAAGTGATGTTTAAAGAAATCCTGATGGTCTGTAAACCGCGGTCCCTCAGCACCCTGCATGATTAACTCCTTATACCAAAGGAAGATGCCTTTCTGCTAACCCAGCAAAAAGTTAGGGTGCTCGCAATGGTCAACCTTAACTCAAATGTTTTGTACTGTCTTCACATATGGTTTATTCTCCTGGTTTAATCACCTCTGGCTATTTAAGAGTCCTGAACCTTCTGTGCAGAAAGTTCAGGTGAGAAACTTCGTCTTGCACATCTCATGCAATCACTGATCTACTCTGGTTAACCTTAAAAAAAAAAACCTTTGTAATAGAAAAGAACGAGAGCATACCTAAATAAATTCTGTTCTACACCTATCTGCAGATCTTTGTCAGCACTTCATGCATAAATACACCTAAACCACTAACGTGAAGAAAGTCAAAACTATTTCTGCAGTCTAGGGCAGAATATGGGACCTAAAAATAAATTAAAAAAAATCTCAGGGAGGATGTAGGCAATGTGGTATAAGCTGTTAAATACCACAGGTTATACTTTACTGGTATATTGTGCTTTCTACAAAGGCTGAAGATCATTATGACATATTGACACATTTTTTTTAAGCAGGCTTTTTGGAGGGAGCTTCTCCCAATCATGTTTCAAGTGGAAGCTGGGGCCAAAACACTCAACTCAGGAAAACAAAGCAGAACAGTGACATTAAGAGCAGAAGCAAAATGCATCATTCAGGGGTGGGGGAGAAACAACCCTCTTAAATAGAAAACCACTAAATTTTCTAATGACGTGAACAGGATGGTGTTGCATAGGACAGAACAATAGCTTTATATTAGTTATTTACTTAAAATAACTATAAGAAAGTCTGTTTAAACTTTTAAGACATTACTTGTTTCATAGCAGGCAGCAATATTGTCTAGCTGTTAGATCCTACAATGCTGAGCATCTGGATTCAGTGTTAGTAGGTAGTACAGTACTCATTCACTAAGATTTGCACAGAAACACTTTGTCTACTTTCCTACCTTTGAAATAGGCAAGACAATTTTTGTGAATAAGAAAGGAAAATATGCTCGTTAATGAACTCAAATAATTTAATTACCTGAAAGCTTGTTATCTTTTCCTCTCACCCCCAGCACTCTTATCACACCAGAAGATACAAACCCTTCCCTACAAGCTTTTTCTCCTCTAATAAAGGAAGTTATTGAAAGCTAACAGTCTCTCCCCAGTACTCTTCAGAGTTTTGACGAGTTGATAGAGGGGGTGGTTCAAAATTTTATAGGCAGAACATTGCTCAGTTAACTTACAGTAAGTGGCTCTAAGGGTGTGGCTGCATTTGCATTAGTTCACACCAGGTACATGATTTTTAAGTGAACTGCCTGATCATTCCTGTTGATGGTGCATTGGTTCACATCACAGAGCTGTTTTGGAACAAAGGAATTGGATTCCTTTTAGGTTAAACTAAGGTAACATATGACAATGTAATCCAGGAGCACACCTAATGTGTTCCAGCTGCAAACAGGCACTCAGTCCACAAGAACAGACTAGAGCTAGCCTAAAACTTAAAAACCTGAAGTGTTTTGAGTATAGACAGTGGGTTCCCAAGGCCGCTTTGATCTACTGTTCTAGTTCAGCTGCACTACCTACACTATGACAGACACAAAGTTAAAGCACTTCATGTTTTTACTTCCAGTACACCCTCTCACATTCTCCTGGAAACAGCATCCACCTTTAGGATACATTCTATGCCTTCCTTGCCCACTAAACATCCAAGTAAGTGAATGCAGAGTGTGCCTCAGTTCATTGACCAATAAAGAAACAAAACATGGGACTCTTTGTGTAACTTAATGTGTCTACTTGTGAAACACTTGCCGAGGTTCCCAAAGGGCTTACCACTAGGACATGAAAAACAACAATAAAAGCATACTGGCTATAACAACAGGGAAGAATACTAAATACTACGAAAGGCATAGTAATTTAATAATTTTACAAGATCCTTGAAACCCAAAGCTGTGATACAATCTCTTACACCAAAGAGGTGAGAGGAGACGATGTACTGGTACCAAGTGCATTCCTGCAGGGCCAGAACAACAGCTTTTAAGCTTTTTAGGGACCATAGGCAGTCCAATGTTGCAGGAATTGAAGTGGTCAGATGCCAAAGCAGCTAGCACACTTCAAACAAGACTGTTTCCAGTTTACTGCTCAGAGCAGTTTAAGAGATTTCTCATAATTCCATTCTGGAACAACTGTGGAAGCTCCCCACCTCTCACTATCCCCCCACTTTTAGAAGCAGGAATAGCATTTCCTTTTTTTCAGCTCTTTGTGACCTTTTGTTAGTTTTCTCTAGTCTTTCAATAACAACCTGTTTCGAGAGGCCTCACTGGATCACCTTGAACATAAGGATGAGTTTACAAGACTCCAGGGGCCCTTTTTTATTGTGGTTGGTTGGTTGGGGTTTTTTGTTGTTTTTCTGAAGTTCCCCAGTGCTGATGTGATCCGTGTTATCTGCCCAACTACAATAAAAACACAAATGAGGTATCAATGGTATTGGTAGGAATCCTACTGAAAAAGACAGGAAGACTATAAAAATCCAAGATTTAACAAAGAATCTCTAGAACACTATTACACCCCTAATATTCCAGGTAGTTGCAAGCTCATTTTGCAACTCAAGCTTGAGCCTGCATCTCTGCAAAGAAAATACTCAGTACTTGCTCTACATGAATAATAGTTGAGCAAGTTCTGGCCCATCCTCCCATTACTAGGGAGATGCCTAGAGCCCTTGCAGGCTCTGCTGGACACAAGAAATCAGCTTTGTGAGCAGGGCAGAAGTGGAATACAGACTACAGAAGGCATGGCACTGGACCGAAAGTTTGAGAAATCTGTTTCAATAGGACAAAAAAAGTACATGATTAAGCAAAAAAACCCTCACCAACACTGTACAATGAATATTTTGTCACATATAGTTCTAAATTAACTCTAGAATAAGTCAGTTGAAAGCACATAAACCTCAATTTACAAGTTTTTGTTACAAGTACTCTTGCTTTGTTCACCTTGCACAAAATTCACATTAGAGCTCTATTAACGATCCCATTTCTAATTCACTTCAGTTAGTCTACACATTCTAAAGAAATTTTGTATCATAGTTTGTGAAGTAAGGCATTCTCCAGGTCCTACCATAGCTCCAGAAGCTGAACACGACCTGAGCAGTGTTAAGGATTTGACTCCTTTTGTTTTGCTTTGGATGAGAAACTTAAACATTCAAAGGCAACAGGAGAAATGAAAAGACTTCTGAAAATACCATCATCCTGGCAGGAATATGACAATGTAGGCCAGATATGAGGCATATCTGGACCTCAACCAAAGCCATACCACTCTGGATAACAAGGAAGTGAAAGATTAAGCTGTTAAGCCTAGTGACAGTTTGTAAGTGGTACCGAACATAGTCAGGTCAGCAGTTTTAATCGAGGAAGGAGACTGTCACTTGTGGTTTCTCTATAATTCAACTTCGCTAATTGCAAAAGGTGGTTGAAATAAGCCAGATATGAGCCATTAGATGAAACTTCATTCTCCTCTAGGCAGCTTAATGGAATTTAACAAAGTACTCTGAGTGATGTAAAAACATATGAAAAGCACCAACATCATGGCTCGGCGATGTTGCTTCTTTGATAATCCTTCCTACTACTTTGGCCTGGTGAAGTCAATAAACAAGACCATCTGGTCTGCCACTGCAGACCAATGTTTATTGACTTTCTTTATCCACTATGGATAAAGATTGATTTGTTTTCTTTTTATTTTAAGAAGCTGGCAATTTCCCATTCTTGCAAGACTCAGCTAAATTGCTTTTGCTTTCCTCAATGATGTTTTTTTTTCTCGTTATTCAGGAAATTTTTATTTTTTCTGAATTGCCTCCACAATGACAAAAACCTGTTGCCTAGATCCAACTATATCATAAAATCATCACCTATATCAGGGCATCCCTTTTTTTCTTCCCATTTTGATGAAAATTCAACAAAAGAAATGGAAAAACATCTCAATACTAACTTTCTCAAAACAATGGGTACATGAACTTGCCCAACAGATGATGTACAGTTAGAACTAATAGCATATCCTTTATTAACAGTCTGAGGTAATTCAGTTATTTGTAAGATCTGGTTTCATTACAACTTTTAATCCAAGAACAGCTCTATATTACATTAGAACATAAAGAATGGAGGGTAAACCCTTTCTATGAGAGCCAGGCTGAAGCCTTAGAGACACAATGCTTAATTTACCTGCGTGCTTATGCAAGCTGAAGAACGAAACCGTTTTCCAACTTTTCTATTTAAAAACACCACTGCAAATTTTGGCAGTCAAGTAGCTATTGGCAGCAGTAGATTTCCATGCATCTCACACCCATATTTTTCTCACATTTTCATTTTCTTTCTGAATTAAAAAAGGACATTGTTTTCACCTGTTAAATGACAGTGGCAACTCTCCAAAAAGCAGGATGAAGGAATCTAGATTAAAATTCAATAGCACCAAACATAGCAGTTTCTTTTAAATAACAGCTTCCTTTGTACTGCTGAAGATAAAGGTCATATCTGTAAGCCTTGTTTATTTTTAGATCAGCATCATTTTTCTACAGAAAGTATTATCCATTTCTCTTAAAAGCTACATTTCTAATATAGTCTAATAACTGTTACAGAATAAAAGTTAAAGACAGCTGTGTGAACAGGCTCAGGCTACCAAATCACTATTCAAGAGGTAGCTGAGAACTTTGCCGTTTTGCAGAGTGGCCGCTGTTCTAAAACTTGCTGATCACAAATATATCACTTCTGCAGACAGGCATTAAAAAACAAGGCACACAATCCATTATTCCTTCTCTCAGTACTTTCAGATGATAGCATCCACCCAACAAAATAGTGAGATACCTGGACAGAGGCCTTAAATAGATTCAGTGTTATTTTTGTGAGTTTAGTTTAGCAAGGGAACACCTGGAGTTCAATACCAGATGCTTCTTCACTCAGCAACAGGCTGCAAGGAAAGGCTTTCTTGTATAAGACTACATATTGACAGGCACCTTAAAAAAAGGAAACATAGCCACTCAGCCCCCAATCTTCAAAGGTTTTGTATTCCCTTCTTTAAACCTTTCTCCTCCTCTCCAACTTCTGCCTTCAGATTCATTTCTCTGTGACACCAGCTGTAAGTTAAAAAGGAAACTGCACCAATCCCTCTCCCTCCCCTAAGCCCCATAAAAAAAAAAAAAAAACCAACAAAAAAGGTACTGCTTTCTGTTTGCTTAAACCTGTTTCTTTTACACCTTTAGTCAAAAGACTTCTTGCATTCAAAAAGCAAATATTCACAGGCTCCTGGATGTTCCTTTGAAACCTACAGGACTCCAGAAACCCTTACATGAATCAAAATTCATTAAAGTAGGTTCTCAAGGGGAAAAATGTGTTCCTGGAAGGCTCAGGGGAAGGAGTGCTTCTTCCTCAGGCAGAAGTGACACTGGCCCAGCTCTCAACCACAATCTCTACTTGTAACCTAAAAAAATCACCAACAGCAGTAGGGGCACAATACTTGAAATCACAAGGAAAATATGTGATATGGAAAGATTAAAAAGCCATTTTTTAAATATCTGCCTTGAAAAAAAAAAATCTTTTAAGGGATATTTCATAGCTCCTGAGAAGTGAAACCCCCTCCACAAAGTGCTGCAAATTTCAAATTTACAGTTTTCAGTCAGATCTGAGAGTTACTGTTGTGATTTCGACCAAAAATTCAGCCACTTGAACCCATGATAGTTACAACACACCAAGCCTTCAACAAGTCAGCTGTGTCAGACGGAATTTTCAGGGCAGTAAGAAACCACTCTGTGGTGCAGTGATTTAAGGCTTATTTTGTTATCTGCCATACCCCAACTGACAGAAGCTTCAGGCTCTGCAGGAGGATGGGACTTGTCCGTGTGTCACCTATCACAGCTCACAAACTGGCACCTCAACACCAGCTTAGCTCTAAGCCCAGCTAAACTAAATTCTCTGCATCCTATTTCTGCCACTTCTGTGATGGATGCAGTAATTAGTAGTAGACAGATGAAGCAAAATTGCCTTAAACTGTCACAAGCTTGCCACAAGTGGTATTTGTCAGCTCTCAGGGGGTTCTGGCAGCCAGTTAAGTTTCACATCATTCCAACCAAGCAGGTTCAACACAGCTTACTAAGGAACCACTACATAAATCTACTCTCATAGTGATGCACTCCACTCTGGCCACAAATAAACTCAAGAACTTACACAGAATCCCAAACCTACAAGTAGACCTGTCCCATTTCTTCAACAGTCAGTGTAAAAATAACACCCATTTCCCCTTGACCTGCTATGTTGAATGCCTGAACCTTTACAGGAAAACAATCAATGGCCCTTGCTATCACAGTGTACTTAAGTCCCATCATGAAGTTAAAGGGAACATTTCAGACTCTGTTCTCTCATATTCAGGGACCCAAAAAGTTTACCTGGGGTAGGAAGTTTAGGCTGGGGTTGCTCCTGTATCTCCATTACTACCAAAACCCTTTTTTTCTTGGAACAAAGTCTAGTGACCAAAATATATATGGAGTGTTCTAGGACTGTGAGCATCTGATCATAACAATCCAAAGAACAAGCTGCCCTTTTTATTTAAGAGGAACAAGTAGCACATAGAGATCAAGACTCCTAAATGATAAGGATTTTGAAAATAATAAACCAAAATATTTTTCTCCTTTGAAAAAGGCATAGTTCTGAATTACATGAAGCAAATCTGTTCAGTCCTATATGTGCACAAAATAGAACAGCATCACAAAACTGTATAAAGTATATGCAAATTCTTACACACACAACATCTACTTCAGATCTATTTCCATCCATGTTCTTCCATAGAATTTTTCCATTTTAATGTCAACTTTTTAAAAGGAGCAACACACAGAGAAAACACTAGAGATCAGTACTCCTAAACAGAAGATACTCAAGCATGCAGACTTACTTGCATTCCCCAGGTACACTGCAACCCCCATGGAGCAAATTACATCCTTGTTTACACACAGCTGTGAACACAAAGAGATTTAGGCATCAGTTTGGGCAGCCAGCAATCTGGAGCTGTTCAGCTATGGCTTCTGTCACTTAGCCTGTCTGTTGTTTGTGCAAAGCAGGCTGTCCTTTGCCATGTTCCAATAGTTGCTCTTCCAGCTAGCTATTTCACAAAACACAACTCCATTACCACCAAAAAGGTTTGCAGCAGGAGTGTCAGCACTGAAACATTTATCAAATAAAGTTATTTTTAAAACCTGGTGTTATATGCTGGAACCCCTAAACTTCAAGTGATACACATGACCTTGAGTAATCCCTAAAAATGGCCCTGCCCATCATTTAACAAGCTTTTTAATGAAAAGGAACAGAAAACAAAACCAAGAAGCCCTCAGCAGAAAGAAGAGTATATCAAATAATTTTAGTACTAATTACTTACTGAAGACAAAAGGCAAAGAGATTTGATGGAGTGGTACATCAAAAGAGATAACCACACTTGAATTTCTATTCACATTAAGAGCTATCAAGAAGCTTTCAGCTTTGCATACTATACACTTAAAATTTTTCATTTGCAAAACCTGTGTTATGAGGGCATATCTCCAGGATTAAAATCTACATTATTACTGATGATATCACTTCAATAAAAATCTTACATTAAGGGATGTAATACATCATTTTGCTTTGAAGGAACACTACCACTGCATGAAGTCAATTAGGGAAAAGATGTTTCACTGTTTCGAATCCTACATTTTTTTAAGTGTCCGCAGAACACACCAGAAGCAACACTGTGCCCCACTTTTCACAGAGGATTTTTTATTTCAAAGATTTGTATTTAAACACAAAAAGTCTGTATGTGCTAAAATTAATATGCTACAGGACTGACCCCACAGAAATACCTACTGCAGTTTATTATACATACACACTTGGGCTAATCTAAAACAAAGGAAACATACTACCTTGTTTACATTCTTCGCCCATCCAACCTTCCATGCAAGCTTTGTTTCCGTTTTGATCGCACGTGTAGTGACCAACAAAGTCATCTCGAGGGCCGCAAAACTTATTGCACAGGGCACTGTAATAATTTTCGTCACACTTCACCCTTATTTGTACTTCAAAATGGGCAACAGGACCATTGATTTGTAGTGTCTTCCATCGATCTTCTGGGTTGATCATGCCAGCATGTGCCACTCGTTCTATTAACAAGTCTTCACCTTTTTTTTTTAAAAAGGAAAAAAAAAAGGTAAATTCAAAAGGTGGTAAAGTTCAACAGCACACAAGAACATACGGAATCCAATCAAAAGTAATCAACTGGTTAAGATAAAACCTAGTGAAGAAAATGTTAAGATGATAAAGATCTACTGTGTAACCGAATTTTCCTTTGCCTTGCAAAGTTCATTACAGGAAAGCCAATTTAAAAAAGTGTCCCAAAGGAAATATTAAAAAACCCTGGAACATAATCCATAGGAAATAGCTTATTTTTCAAGGCAGCCAAACATACCACACCCACACACTGACAACTAACAGCTTTATCTTGATTTGAGGCTCTTTTTGCCTCCTTTTTGTTCTTCTAAAATTGCAAATTGCATAATCTAGTAGCTGAGATATTAAAGTTCTCCAGTGTGACTTTAATATTAAATAGAAAACAAAACACAGTATATTCAATATGCTATGAAATTACTGAGCAATAGTAAATGCTCTGGTGGGCTTGCATTATTGTACATAAATTGGCTTGGTGCATTTTATCATTCTCTCTACAATAAAGGCAAAACATCTTTAAGAAGCATTTCAGAGAACACTGTGCAGCTAATATTTGACATTTTCAGAAGAAATAAAGAAGTGAACCCAGGATTGTCAAGGGCCATTCTCAACTCTGTATCCAGCTTATCCCCAGTGAAACTACTGATAAGTGTGATCCCTGTTGCAATACACTTTGTAATCATCCTGCCTTGTCCCCATGGAAAGCAGCAGCACTCCTACTGCCAGGTTCCATTAAATGAGACCAAATGTGCACAAAGTATTATCCATCACAGGGGACAAGAGGATTCTAGGATATAAGGTTGTGGAAACTGCCAACACAAAAGTATTTTCATTTTTATGAATATCCATTTTGTACTTTTATCCATGTAATTCTTGGTATAGAAGCTTCAATACTAGGAAAATAAGTAAAGCACAGTAAGGGGTAAGGGCAGACAGTGAGTAACCCCAGTAACAAGAGTTTTCTAATGGTTTCACTATTCAAATCTGGTACCATTCTACTGCAAGAGTTTTTCTAGGTGACTGCAAGCTGCAACTGGAATGCCAAACACTATTTAAGGACTAGAAAAAGGTACAGAGAAGCTTCACTTGTAACATTAATTCACACCCATTTATGAAATCGCTATAATGATGCCAGCTAAGAGCTTAAGAATTCATTTCCTTTAAATAAAGTTTATTTAAAATGCCTATTAAGAGAAATGAAGAACGAAAAACTTGACACAGCAAGAGGCTGAAATGGCAGTAAGATAAACTCTAAAGTTCAAATTATTAATAATGTAAAACATACCAAGCTGGTAGCAAGCAATATTATGCTACCACTTTCAACAAATGTATTTTACCTACTTACTTTCTAGAACTCATTAACCTAATCTGTTTAGAAAACAAAACCAAAGGAGTAACTGTTTCTCAACTCGAAAGTTATTGACAGCATAGAAGTATCCTGTCTTCTCTTACCAAAGCAGCATTTTCCCCTCAGCACGTAAAAGGACTCAAATGACAATTTTTAGTCACTCCAACATTAAAGAAAAAGGAAAGCTACAGAAGTAGCCAGCTCTGCAAAGCATTTTGTTCTTTTGATATCTTTTTTTAAGCTTGCTTCTATTAAAATGCTTTCTCTTAAAATTAAAGAATATTGAACTTCAAAAAACAACCATTTTAATTAAGCATTAAAAGTACTCCAGTTATTAAGAACTCCTCGTATCTTTCTACTTTAATATTAAAGTGGTATTGCCATATATAGGCTATAAGTCATGCTTGCCTGGACTAGTCTGCATAAAACATTTCTTGGCTAGCTGAGACACACTGAAGTCTCCCCTATTCTTTAACTCTCTCATTCCTATACACTAACTCCTCTAGCATCCAGCAGTACCTGGATGACAGAGGTAGCAGAGTGGACAAGAAACATGCAAGACTGAAAAGGCTGTCTGCATTTTATTTTTGACTTAATAGAGTATTTGTGGTACCAGTCACCACTAAAGACTGATGATTAGATAGAATCATAGAATTGTTTAGGTTGGAAAAGACCTTTAAGGTCACTGAGTCCAACCATTAACCCAGCACTGCCAAAGTCTCCACTAAACCATGTCCACAAGAGTCACAACTACACATCTTTTAAATCCCTGCAGGGATGGTGGCTCCACCACTTCCCCGGGCAGATTTCAACACCCTTTTATATAATCTTATTCTTCTGCAATGACTATTGATCTGAAAAACTATAAAAGGAAAACATGCTGAATCACTGGATGGGCAAGGGAATTTCAAACAAATAGCAAATATGCACTACAGAGCTATTTTTCAGCTAAAAGCAACAGTGGCTCCTTAAAAACAGCTGCAGCAGCCACTGCTATAAAAGTGTTTCCTCAAAGTGCATCAGATGGACTGAAGAACAGGTCCTGAGATGAAAGGAGTGGCTTATATAATAAAAACCTTATCAGGCATCTTCAGGCTAATGGAGATTCATCAGACCCAGTTAAACAACTGGAACAAGCAGTACAGCTACTGCAAATATACCTATGCAGAACAGACCTCTTGATATCAGGGGTCAAGAACAGGGGAAATAACCCAAGAGTGCCTTTTTTTTTTTTTTTAAGGAATCAAACTTTATCTTTACAAGCTCCTCTGAAAAAGAATGTATTCAGAGTCTTAAGGGTTCCTCCTCAAGCTTATATCAGTACAAGTAGGGCTTAACAGCCTAAATAAGCAAGCCAAATAATCTACCCTGAACCACAGAAGGCATCAGAAAATCAGCTCCAAGCCATTTAGTTTCTAACACTAAATTCCCAAGTACCAGAGTACTAGAATTCTGCTTTACTTCTAATTTAAAACTGATCCCAACTAGAAGGTGCATCTTACTAAGAGATCTGTAATCACAGGGAGGAACATGTTTGTCAGGGTTACACCTTCCTCCCCCACAATACCAAAGTGCTTCTGAAGATATTCCAGTCTCTCTCACCTAACTGTTTTGATGAGACAAGTTTGCTCCCTGCATCTGGCTTTGCCACGAGAGTTCACCTTAGGGACTCAGAATCATTACTTTTAGCTCTCAGTAAAGGCAATGGGCTGTATGACTGAATTTGTCCGGTTATTAGTCAAAAAAGTAGCATTTGTTACTCAAAATTCCACCCCTCCATCAAGCAATTAGGCTTCTTTTCCTTGATTAATAAGAAGCTTTTTACAAGCCTGTCTAGAAAAGCAGATAGTGGTACAGATGTTTGCACAAAAGGAGATGATGGCTAAAAGGTAGTTCCTTAATTGATGTTCTCAGAGCATCTGATTTTTGGAAGTCTTATCTGAAGAGTATTTAACTGTACAGTCAGGAGCCACGATACACAAACAAGAATACTGCTCATCAACACCCTAACTTTTAGCAGAGGTCAGACATTCCCAACCAACCACTCACAGGGCCATGCAAAAGGTGGTGCTGGTACCTGTTTGCAAGGGAACACACACGGTACCACGTGACATTCACTTCCAAAGGAACAGGAGGTGCCCTTTTCAGGAAGCACATTCTCTTCAGCCGTTTTGAAGCACACATTTCAAAATGCCATAAAGATAGGTTAGTCTCCTACAGATTTAATGGGAAAAGGGAAGGCAACCACTGCATCCCTGCAGCGGACTTGTAGCCAAATGGAAAGTTACTTCACATGTAAGGATGCCAGCTTGCTTTGTAATGGCAGGGCTGGGTCAGATCTCTGCTACACAGCTCAAAGTCTGCCAAGTCAAATGACTTACCTGGAAAGCAGCAGGAGTTGCTGTGACAGATGACATCGAGCAGGCCCTTTACAGTGACTTTGTATCTAAGCCAGTTTCCTCTCCCCCTCCCTTCAGCCCCCCCCAAAACAAACAAGTGGTAACAACTACACTGCCACAAGCTTACCTCTGAGCAAACCCCGGGGCACAGAGGAGCAGGAAAACACAGGAGTAGGTCAGGAATCAGGGTCTGAAAGACTCTCTTAAGAGTTCACAGTTTGAGGTACGAATGGGAAAAGTGTTTTCCCTGGCAGACTTGTCCTTGATCTGCTTCACAGATCTGCTTCTGAGTCCCCTTGCCTTGCTTTTGATAAATGCAAGGAAGAACACAGCATACCAGGGCACAGAGGGAGGGAAGAATGACAAGTGTTCTAGAACCTTTAAGTTGTTCACTGGAAACCCTGCTTTCTAGGTTTTAGGGTCTCTTTTGTTTGCTTGTTGTTTGGTTTGGGTTTTGTTGTTTGTTTTTGTTGTTGTTTCATTTTTATTTTGGGAGGGGGGGGTGTTTTGATTTGGATGGGGTTTTGGGGGCTGTTTTCTTTTGTTTGTTATGCACTTGAGAGTCCAAGCTGAAACACAGAATCTACATTTAATTTTCAGCCTTACTCACCCTCATTAAAGGAAAGCAAAACCTGACTCTGGAACTAATTAATCAGCTTATGGACAGACTCTGGCAATTACTTTGATTAACCTTTCTTACAGTAGCAACAGAAGATACATGTAACCTGATCCACAGATCAGCATAGTGTTCAGGACTGATAGGGAGCTAAGCTTTCCACAGATAACTCACTTCACCCCCTCCAGGATGCAGATACAGTTTGTCTTTTTTTCTGGAAAAGTTGTCATATTCCCTTTCTTATTCTCTTACACGTGAATTTTTACTGATCTGCTCCTGTATGGCAGTTCAGGAGGCCTTGTAAAAATACAAGTGAAGCGTCTTTGCCTGTTGATGGATTCACAAGGCAAAACCTCCCAGAGGATTCACTGCAAAGATCAAACAAACTCCCCTGCCCCACCCCCCAAAAAACCCTTCATCATTGAGGAATTCTTCATAGGAATCTTATATACAAGTGTAAATTGCAGCATGGCAAAGCAACAGATCTCTGTCATGGAATTGGTAAACAGATTACAGAAGCATTTAACCAAGATAAGTATTTTGCAAAATTACAGGCCAAGAAAGCCTTCCTAAATTGACATGACAAGCCTTCTAGTTTCAGATACAGTACAACTTAGCAGCACCTCTTCGGCAGCCTAAATTAAAGGGAAGTTCACTTTCCATTAGCAGTTTCTCATGAGAGCTAAACCATAATCTGATACTTATATAGACTCCTGCAGTTCACAGAAACTTAAATTAAGGAGGTGGCACACTGGGCCTCCAGAAGGCACTCTATATCCTGTTGGCCTGAAGTTCACAGAAAAAAAAAAAAAAGTGTGATGTGAATGCAAGTAAAGAGATTTGTTAGAGCACGTTAAACCAAAAAGCACAACAAAGACTTAACACAAGCCTGAAGTGATTGTCCTCTTATCAAACATATTTAAAAGAAATACTGGGGGCTTAAAGCTACAGGTTTGTAAGAGGATTCTGCAAATCCTAAGAAATATGCAAAGTTATGAGACCATTACTTTTCAAGAAGCTTTCTATTAAACATATGCAGCACTTAAAATGCATACAGATGACTTACAGGGTAGGCTCTTCATGTTCACCCACTCCTACACCATCTCATGAGTTGATTTGCCACCTAGACCTACGGAATTTCACTCTAATATTTGCTGTATTAGCTGCCCCTAGGTAAATTATTCCCAAGCTGGAAAGTATTTAAAGGAATTAGCTTAATGTAGTACTTTTTGAGCAAAGCATTCAAGAGGATTCCTCCAATCTGCTGCCTTTGTAGGATATCTAAATTTATTCACAATTCAAGCTTACTCTGCTCAGCATACAAGATCTCATTTTGAATACCACATCCAGCTTTGGGAAGTGCCATTCAAGAAGGATGTGAACAAACTCAACTAAAGGGTTGCAGTACCATAAATATCAGAGATTTAAAGAGAACATAGCTAATAAAAAAGTTTGAAGAAGCTGTTAAACACAACAGAAGTTTAATTCTAACAGAAGAAGGGTTCAGAAACAAATTACGAACTCATCATTACTTTTCTACCATTGAAGATAGAGTATGTTAGAAAAATCAGTTAGGAAAATACAAGTGGGACTGATCCCCATCTTCAAGAAAAAGGACCTTGAAACTCTAACATAGCCTTAATATTAATTCAGCTTTGCCAAGTTCTTACGCTTGATGCATTTTGTTAAGAATGGTCAGTGAAGCAGGGGATGATAGAATTGATAATTAGAAACTGATGATGATTTGGGACATAATCCCTTTGCTACTTTAATGTCCAAACATTTATCTTCCTCTACATTAATCCCAACTAAAATGAAATAACCAATAACCACAATACAAGTCTGAGGTTCACATAACACTTGTAGGCAGAAGCACTGATTATTTTAAGCAGATTTGTAAACCATTACCAAAGAGCAGGTTCAAGCTGGAGTCCTACTTTAGCAACAATATAGCAATCAGCACCTTTATGATTTTCAGGTTTTTATACAATAATCTTTTCTTTCAAATTAATAGCTCTGCTGATAGTGAACATTAACATTTACAGATCGAAAATACAAGGTACTTGTACTTGAGGAGAAACAGAGAAGCAATCATACCACAATTCAGAACACTCAAAAACATAAAGCCTGGTTTCTTTATGGAAAGGAAGAATGCTTAGTTGTTCACCTGATCATGAGAAGTACTGCACAGCATGGTTAAAGCCAAACTGAGGAGAATTTAAAGTGCAACTCCACAGTACAGATTATTTTTCCTTTTTTTTTTTTTTAAAAAAAAGGCTACAATGATTTTCTATCATTTTTAAAGCTAATAATCAGGAGTTGTGTTACAACCTTCACTTACTATTGCCCATTATTTTTCCTATATAGCAATAATTTTTCATGGTTCCTAACCCAATAGTCACTGCTTGCATATGTACAAGCCCTTTTCTTAGCCAGCAGGTTTGCATTCAGGCTGATTGGGAGTGATGGCTAATTGCAGCAGCATACTATTTCCCCCCTCCCCAGTTTGCATACAAACAGCACACAGTACAAACTCCAAGTTTTACACAGATACTCACCAGCTTTTGTATCATTATCCCAATCCCATGCTTCCAATATTAATGTGAACGATCTCTGAAAAGAAACAAGACACCAATTAGACAGTAATAAAAAGCTATTGGTTACACACCAGACAAACTGTGATTTCAAATAAGCAGATATTCTTGCTACAAGAAAGCCAAACGAAAGCAGTTAAAAATTTCACTTCTCTGTTGTCATGTGAAAGCCCTTGAAGGCATCTTCTCAAAAGCATGAAATATAACAGCATTAAAAATTGTGGGGCAAACCATGCTAACAGCAAAACAAAAACATCCCCCACACACACATCGAGGACTGAATTATTATTATTATTATTCTCCTCCCACTGCATCTGATTTTCAGCTTTGCCTAGCCACAGAAATCCTTTTCAGAAGCAGCCCTAAAAGGTTTAAATGAAATGAGGTTCTCAACCTTGGGAAACAGCTAAGATATTAAAGTCTTTTGTTTAAGCCTCCCCCCAGAAAGGAATAAAATGAGGTAAGTCTATACCAGATCTGTTTTACAGAAAAACATATCTAAAGAAGAAACACAGAATTCACCCTGCATCTATCAAAAATTTAGACCTCTTTCTCATGGAAGAGACAGTGTGAAAAACAGACCTGCAAAAGACACAGCAGAAACATAATTATTACAGCAAGCACACCTGGTGCTGTATTTTCCCCGGAGGAAAGAGAAAAACCATGATTTCAGACAGTTCTAAAGTTATTTGGAAAAAACATGAAGGCTTTATTTCCCACTAAAGAAAGGCTTCAGGCATTTTTCTTGTGTTTATGACCAAATACGTAGGACACGTGTTGATACTCAAATACTAAGCTTATTTAGAAAAAAGTTACTTTACACATATAGGTAATGTTTACCTGTTTTGAGTTTAACAAGAATGGCTGTCAAACTCTTCAGCTTTGACAGTCTCCAACGGTTCCAATTAACATTGAGATCCTCACATACATTCAAAACCAAGGAAGAAAAACCCATCAAGAATAGAAGGAGTTATTGCACCACTGCCCTAAAACCCTGCTGTACACGTCTTTGTGCTCAGAGGCAAGCCACACCAAAACCTGGGGCTCATTAAGTGCAGCAGGGCCAAGCCCTGATGTGTGTAGAATCCACAGGCTAATGATCTATGAATTCACATGGATATGGGGACATTCAGCCAAGAAATTTCCAGCACTCTTGGGAAGAGGATTATGTAAGAATTCAGCCATCTTTCATAGGTGCCTAAAATTACTGTTGTATCAGGAGATGTACGTTTTCACTTTGAGATAGCTCATAAATGCTTTTTACACCCCTTGACTTCCCACCAAGAGAGGTTGATCATAACACTGAAATCTCCCCATTTTAAAACAGCAGCAACAAGAACAGAGATCAGTGCAGAACCCTAAGCAGAAAGGCTCTTTGCCTGGAGGTCTTTCACTGCCACAGCAGAGTCTGCTCAGAAGCGCACTTAACTGAGTGCATATTTTTCTACTGCTTACTTACATTAACATACAAACCACAGCTCAGTCTTTGCAAAACATCTTTCTTCTGTACTTTCAGCTTCAGACATATACTGGGGAAGATGATTTTCCATTATTGAAACAGAAAAAGTAAATATTTAGATTATGCAAGGAAAGAGGGGGAAGGGAGCTCAGGAGTGGCTACCTTGAGCTTGGACTGCCTTTGGAAAAGGACAACTGATAGAGATCAGCTGAGAAAGTAAAAGCCTCTGCTTCTGAGGTATGACATCACAGCACAACTCACAACTCCACCCAATTTTTCTGAAGACAAGTGTTAGTGGAGCATTTTAGTAGCTTCACCCTCCAACTCCCTGCTCTCCCGTGGCCCCAGCCCCCAATATCTCAGCATTTAGGGATTCTACTGTACTCTGAAAACACTGCCGGCCACCCCTCTAACTGCAACCTGAAAAAATCCTCCATATATTGAATAGTTGAGAAAATAAGTACTATATAGTACTGCCCTCACATTATCTTCTTCTGGCAATGGTAAGTCTCCTTTTTTTGAAAAATTATGAACTAAGTCAGGCAGAATTCTGCAAATCAGTGCAAGATCCAAAGCTGTTATCCACCTCTTCTACTTTTAACTACTTGTCTTCTAACATATCCCTCAGTTTTCCTGTGTTCCACTGATCTGTATTAGAAGTACAAACTAGAGCTCAAGTGCTTCCAGATGTCCACTTGCTTATCTTATGTAAGTGCTGGTCTTTCTTACAGCAAATTGACTGTTGCGTCTGACTTCCCACACAAGCCAAGGCAGAAAAAAAGCTCAAGCTGGACTTGCTGCCTCAGGAAACAGATCAGTCAACTATGCTTTCCCATCATACCATTTGAAAGCAGATTTGTATCTTTGCTCAGGATGCTAAGCAACTTTTGTGGGTAAAGAGAATTCCACATAATACACAGCTCCAGCATGCTCATGCTGGATGGTGTGAATGGGGATAAAGAGACCTTCTACCAATTTTAAGATGCTTAAAACAAGGAATCCAATAGCTCTGGCAGCAATCTAAGTTGTCATAGTCTCTGGAGTTGAAAATATTCCTCTACTGTCTTATAGAAACTTAATAGTACACTAGAAGCAACTATGACTCTGGTTCTCAACAGCTCTTGCAAAACATGGAAGAACTGAAATTCTGTCCCAAACCCTGACCTTTGTAGCCCACACAGCTCGTGCTGCCTCCTCGTGGCTTTGCAAGCCCCAGGTCCCACAAGCCTGGTCTCCAGCATTTGCTTTTACTGTTGTCCCACTAATGACCATCAAGAACCATAAGCCCATCCATAAAAAGCTTAAAAACCCCTACAAAACAAAAACAAGGCCCAGACTATTAAATCCTTTCACTTACTGGCATCCCATAGCCTCAGTTTCCCTATGTTTACTTATGGGCTAACAGGCTACCCCTGAGCTGTTCACATGTGAGCAAACCCATGGAGTGTAACATTTTAGGAAGGCCTGTAGTCATATTTGCAGGAGATTAGAGATGTTAATCAAATGGCATTAAACAGTATTGATAGACAAAAACATATTTACTGAAAGATCAGTTTCAGCTGGGACAGCTCTCAGTTGTGCAGCTTCCTACTTTCTACTCAGTTACACCTTCAAAAACCCTTAGACACAGCAAGAAAAAAAATCAGCTTTATGATTACAATTTTACCTCTAGAGAGGACAGCTAAAAGGTACCAACCCAACCTGTCTTCCCTTCCTCACCTTCAGCTAGTCAGTAACTTGAAAGAGGAATTCCTCTCTGTGCTAGTGCAATAGATTCTCATATTACAATTACTACATCTCAAAAGAAAAAGCTGGTCCTTAACGTACTAGTTCAAAAAAACCAGTCTTGCCCACTACCACATATAGGAAGTCTTGCACTATACATCTGCTTAAACTCATTTGAATTTTGCACTTTAACTTAAAACAGCTGAAAACTTACCAAAAAAAGCATCTGTGTTACCAAGTGTGACCACAGTATGCTGCACTAAGAGCTTCCCAGATATGGCTCAATTATCAGAAACATGTATGACTATCAAAATGATTTATTAGGGGAAATTTTAATATTCATACACCCACCCATACTGTAACCCTGCCCAATAACCACAGTAAGAGCTATAAAGCTGAATAACACTAATGGATATAAACTTTGAAGGATATCTTTAGCTCACATAATGACCACACTCATTTTATGCATTAGTCACACCTCTACTCTTCAACAGAAAGTCTAAGACAGACTACCCAGCACACCATCTACTAACACCAGCTGCAAGTAACTCTTCTGTAGCACAGACATTGACACCAGACATCTTTCTCAAATTTTGCTTGCAGAAAACAGCTTCAAAATTTGCACTAATTTAGCTCTTGTTCAGAATCTAAGGTCTACCCATACCGCAAATCTTTAATCCCCTCACATCATCCAGCAGTGTCTTGGTTCTTTGATGTATCTTTAATATGAACAGGCCAGCATAAAAGTTATTCAAGGTAGAATGTTCTCTGCAGACTGTTGATATGAACGTGTGTTCAAGTTCAGGCATAAATCTACAAGAAATCTATATAAAAGTATCCTAAAAATGCCCCAAAATCATGAGTCTTATGCATAATACACACACACACCACCTCACCTGCTTCTTCTCTAACCTGCACAGAACTCTTGCTATAGGCTGATACAACCAGAGCAGCAGGACATAACATTCCAGGCTGTTATTACATACAAGAAAAGCTTTGTGAAGTAGTACCTGTTGTTCATTTCAACTAGTACTAGCAAAATATTTTCAAAGTGACCATTGCACAGATTGGAGGGTGAGAGGATAGGGGCCAATATACTGAAAATACATTTCATTCTATTGATTTTAGTGTCTGGGTTTATTTTCTGGAAAGAAATAAGACACACAACAGCACTTGTGCTCATCAAATAAAAAACTGGAAGATGTTAAAGGCTACAAGTCAGAAGAGCATCAGCACACTTCTGCAGAAGAGCACAGCTTATGCAAGAACCACTTCGTAGGAGTAAACTGAATAGATATGCCAAGTAGCTTGGAAAGATACAAATTAAGTCTGTTTATCATGGTGATGCTGTTTCAGTTGTGTTTTTTTCTCAGGATTGGTGTTGACATAAGCAACTTCAAAGCATTATTCCACTGTTTGCACTAAACAAACCACTCCCCATACTATCCCAGCGACCTCCTTTCTGGGGAGGGGGGGAAACAAGACCAGTAATATTGGTTTTGTTCACTTTCATGAACTATTACTATTACCTTGATATCTGCAAATTAACCTTCAAAAGGTATGAGTTTTTTGGCAAACCAGACACGTCAGATTTTTCATCCCAAAAAAGATGATCAATCTGCTGACAGCACTTTGTTAGGCACAGAACTCATATATAGTCATAGACCTCACAGTCAGTCATAGAACTCAAATTCTCCAACTCATAGTCTGAAAAATGCAAAAGGTGATTGAGCTGAAATCAATTTTCTGCATCAATTACATGCTATTGTGTATTAAAACTTCTAACAGACACAAAATTATCAATTTCACATTAAAAGGACTGACTGGAGTTTCTACAGGGAAAAACTTCATAAGAACAAGTTATGAAGTAGAAAAAACATTTGGCTCCTAAACAAACCCTGAGCCCACCTTATCTTCCTGTTCCACAGCCACACAGTAAGTGCAGGGTCTCATCACCAGTAAATACTGCTTTTTAAACCTCAATCAAGCATAGGCAGCATTAGCACTCAAACATTTCAACTGTCAAAACAGGCTGAACAACAACAGCTTAGCACTACTCTTACTGCTAGTCCAATTTTTGTAATTTCTGGAATAAGCCATCACCAATATGCTTTGCAACCAGGTCCATCAAGTCTTGATCAGCACATTCAACTCTCATGCTTGCTTTCCTAAGGAACTCTGAGACAAGTGAGGCAAGCACAGCTTTGAGGGCTTGCCCCTCTTTTTTTGTTTCAGCACCTCTCCCCCTTCCCTCAGGCAGTCTGCTGCCATGGAAAAAGCTGACTTCAAGGCAAGCATATTCCATTTCCTTCCCCAGGAACTCTGCAGCAAGTTCTTACAACTTCCTCATGAATAACCCAGAGGTGCAAAGGGAATAAGGAAGAAATGAAAAAAGATTGAGAAGATCTAGGACTCATCTTCAATACAGGTTTAAGGGCAGAAAAATGGAATAGGTCTGCAGGTTTATCTGTTAGACAGAGACATCACAGAATCACTATAAAGACCTTTGCTGAAGGAGTGAATGATCCCCATGGGGGGCAGGGGGTTGGGAGTTGTTTTTGAAACTTGAAGGATATTTCAGCCACTTGCATGCAAGAACTTGACTGCTGGTCTCAGAGGCCATTCACCACACAAAATTATAAAGATACCTATCCTCTAAACCCTCATTTTTCATTTAAGGGGCAAGCATAGTGCTTCCCTTTGGAAACCAGGGCCAAACAGTCCCATTTAGTTAGGAGTGGAAGGCCTGGTTAAAGTACTGCAAACATCAGCAGCAGATAGCAGAAAGCAGTTGAACAAGTTGAAGCTTTCTATTCAAGAGCAATTAGTGCAGTTATACTCCTCTTGGCCCAGTCACAAAAGCAGAATGATGTTTACAAACTCTGGAGCCCTAATGGTGTTCGAGGGGAACTCTTTATGAATTAGCCCCACCTGACAATCTTTAGGAAGTCTGCAAAACCCGGGAGTGGGGAGAGGGGCTATTTTTTGCCATGATTAACAGTCAACAGGCTGATATCTCCACCTACACGAGTTTGAACACTCATTCCACTCCTCCCCCAAACTAAGCAAAATCTAAACTGGAGGGGTGTGTATGTGTGTACGCGTATGGGGGTGGCAGAGGGAAATCTAGATGTCTAGACTACTAAGACTCATTTCATTGCAAAAAAGAGCACAAATAAAAACAACAGGTGAATACGAGTCAGTCTTGGAGTTAATATACCAAATTTAACACCCAGGTAGAGACTCATTTCAGTTAAAGAAAATTACCCAGCAACTTAGATGGAAGAATGCTACCAACAACCAGCTGCACGCATCTGAAAGACAAAACAACTTCAAGGAGGGACTCAAAGGGGTATTACAACACCTATTTGGCAGTGCCTAGTGTTTTGTGAAACAGGAGCATGGTGTGCTTCTCTCCAGGGTGATCAAACTACTAGGATCATGGCATACCTTACCAGATGATAGATCTGTTGGAAGATCTTCAAGTGAAAGTTGAAGACACTCTCAACCTCCTGCAGTGGCAGAATGCAGCAGGAGTTTCTCAACATGAAGGGGTTTTGATATATCACAAGACAGCAAGCATTTTAGCTGAGGAGTTCTTAAAAAAATCATCTGAAGTCACACATAAGCTTTAGCTAATGCCTGTGAAACAGTGACCCATTTTCACAAAAGGCCAAAATGCCATGACTGACTAGAGCTCTTCGAGAGAGAACATTAATACAAGTCACCTCAGGCCACATAAAAGCAAACAGAAAGCCCTCTGGAGATCCAACTACATATGAGAAGCTAAACTGTGGGAAGGACTCCACAAGCTTCTTGTAACTAGACAGAAACTCAAAGCAAAACTCAGCCAAGCCAACCTAGTGACAAATGACAAGTCTTAGAGATGCATTTGCTCCCGATACCTCAGTGATACCCTGACCTTTGAAGCACCCTCTGTCAGGCAGCTGCTGCAGCCAGGGCAACAGCATCCCTGAGGAAAAAGGAAGGATGCACCTCACTAACAGTTTTCACAATGCCAGAAACAATTCATTAGCTTCTTATTTAGAGAACCTGAAGGAGATCTGACCACGTAGTACTCATGTGAGGATTTCATCTGAAGAAAAGTTCATCTGCTATCTACTCTCAGCTCATGGGACACTAAAGGTTCTGGAAGAGCCCATCCCTATTTTAAAGCAGTGCCTTTCACCATTACACACACAGCAGCAATGCTAGTCCAGTGGAACACAAGGAATACTTGCTTCTGCTTTTTATAGCTGTCTGCTATTCATCCCCACCCTACTGCATCCCCCCTCCCCTGATTCCAGCATGTACACATCTCTGTACTCAGGGAGATTAAGTTCCAACTATGAAGTCCAAGCTGCCAACTGTGGCCACTTAAATTTGAACAAACACTGAAGGATTGACTTTCAAATCCTTTGTTTTCCTTATACTTTCAGAACTAAACAAAAAAAGCATCAGTGAAAATTCTGCTACTCAGGTACAGGGACTCCCCACAATAACTTGCCTTTGTTGAGATTTTTCAGTAAGAAACAACAATATCAACATTTAACACCAATTCATGCTATCACATTTGTCAGTTTTCTTGAAACATTTCTATTTTACTGCAAATGCATCCTGCCTATGTCAACTCTAGGCACCTGCTCTGAGACAAGTCTCAACAAAAGTACTGGTTTGTAAAACTAATCAACACATCAAGGTGGACATAGAAAATCTTTTCCCCAACTGGATAAGCAAGCTTAATACTCATGAAAAAAATAGGCAATTTCATCTTAGATGAATGACCAGTAACCACAATTTTATTCTAGTTACTAGAATAGTGACATTCTAGGCAGTCTTTAAACTACTACTTAATCTTATTATTTCTCTTTCCACAGTGCCTTTCAGAACTCTCTGTACCGACTGTCATAATGGGAGTATAGTATTGCACATCTCATTATTTTAACTTCCAACCTTGTTGAATGTAAACTAATTTTCAGAGAGCCTCACATAACCCTGAGTTAATGACACTTGTGACCTTGTTCTTCTGTGCAAATCTGTATTGATAAGGTTTCACAAAATACATCTTGCAACTTGCCAGTTCCACAACCAGTTACTCCTTTAACCCACCAAAGCCATCTTGCTTCCAGCTAAGCGAGTTCCCTTCACAAACTCAACACAAGTTCTTTGATCAGATTACATTAAGAGATCTGCCTCCCACTCTCACCCATGTCTTGACTACTTAAAATTCAGATGTCAGTTGGAAAGAGCACCCTGGAGAGAAAGGGAGGCTGGAGAAGAGGGGAAACAACAAGGAAAAAAGATATTCAGTGCTATGACACTGCGATTCTGTAACTGAAGGTGGAGGGAAGCAGTGTGCTTCCCCCATTCTCCCTCTCCCATGAGATGGGTGAACAGCAAACCCCAAGAGAAGGATGTCAGAAATCAAAGGTCCAGAGAAATCCAAGAAGGAACAGTCAAATTATTTCCATGAGAGAAATGCAAGAGTTGGTCAGAACTCCACAGCCTAGAAGAGACACAAGGGGAATATGTGATAGAAGCCTGCAACGGTTCAGAAAGAGACTCTGGGGATGGTTAGGAGTAGATCATCTATTTTCATGTTCTTGACACTATGTGAAAGGCATGAAAGTAAGCTAACAGGAGCCATGGCCAGAAGAAATGAAGCAAAGATGGCACTTTAGGCAGAACTTTGCAAAACACTACATAGGTTGCCTAAATGCAAAGTGGGTTTAAGAGTTTTGTGGGTCCAAGGACAGTGTGGCAGAAATACTTCAGGGAGACCAATCACAGCTGGCTCAGGAAGGTCCCAGGTTGAAAACAAATCTTGGGAGAACAAAGAGCAGATTTCTATATTCTTGCCCTTATCCTCCCATCGCCATTTGCTTACATTCCCTGAACCCTGACTTCTGTATAGGTGCAGTTCTGAAGCAAGTATTTTGCTTTTTCTAATGGCTGACATTAAAACAAGAGAGTACTAAAATAAATAAAACAATTACACTGTAGAATCTTGCATGCCTGCCTGAGCCATTATCATTTATCTCAGGATAATCAAAATTGTGCCCAAGGAGTGTTTGAGGGGAAAAAAAAAGGGAGAAGGATAAACAAAGCACAGTTCTAAATCAGATTTATAATTATAACTCAGAACTCCTCTTTGAAAACCATGACAAAAGAAGCCATAACTGAAAAATCTAATTAGATTCTCCTTTCTGCAATACTGAAATGTCACATGAAATAAAACAAATGCAAAAATCACCAACCCCTGTATGAAATTCAGTCAGGTACCTGTTGCAGTAAACGCAACATATGCTATTCAGAAAAAAAAAAAAAAAAGACAAGCTGAGCTAAAGTTACTAACTGGAGACCCTACTATTTGGAATAAAGGAGGACTGTAGGCTTCTGAAACTTCCCCTGAGGAAAAGGCAATCCAGACAGTCTTTTAATAGTGATTAAAAAAGCATAACATTGTCAACCAAGGCAAGGTAACAGAAATGCTTGAATACACCAACGATTTATCATTTAACTAGAGGAAGACTGACAAGTGTCAAGTGAAATGCTAAGCTTACCAATTTCATAGCAATTTGTCACACAAAAATTCATCAGCACATTTGCAATAAAAATCCCAGTTTAAATATAAGAAAACTGGTACTTGTCTTGGAGAGACTAAACCAAGTTTTACACAGAAAGGTAACTGAAATAATTCGGCAATTCATCTCCAAACTTTAGCTACTCTATTTACATTAGTCCAAACCAATCTCTATTGGGTTCTATATAGCACAGATGAAGGCTGGTGCTCCTTATTAAGCCTCCTCCACTAATAAAGTGATTCTGCACTGTCTGTGTGTGTCACTGAGCCAAGTTCACACCAGCCAGACACGTTCCTCCACACTAGCTGAAAAGCAAGCAAGAAGTACCACCCCCATTAAAAGCTGGTCAGTAACTCAGGCCACAGTCTAAGAAGGAACAAAACAGCTTTCAAAACATCACTCATATACTCCAAGGAGAATTAGGGCAAGAATAGAACAGAAAGGGTGAAAATTAAGTTAGCATGACTGGCACAAAAGCTGTGAAGGCAAGAGCATCTGTGACAGTCTGGAAATACCAGCTAAAAAAAGTGTTAGAACTTTAAAGCTGAAAGGGATTAAAAAGTAAAAAACAGTCACAGGCTTGCTGCAGAACTTCCTGTAACTTGATTGAACTACCCTAAATGCAACACTGCTATCCATAAAACCCATCTTCAAATATTGAGAGGGAGTACTGCCATTACTCAAGATCCCAGACAAACTATAGGAAGAAGCAGACTCTTCAGAGCAAACCAGATTAATTGCCTGGATTTCCAAAAGATGCATACAGATACACTGCATGGATACCTAAAGCACTCCTGATAAAGGGAAATGGTGGATATATCTGCTTAGCCCTTTGGATCTGCCCCAGTACCTGTGTACTTGACAGTTGCTACAGATTCAGCCCAGGGCTCAGGCAACACAGAATTTGAGCAGAGATCAGAATCCTTACTGACCTCAGGAAACGCACCTTAGACCAGAATAAACAGGAGTAGGGAAGCAGGAATTAAGACACAACAAGCCTTCTGAGTCCATACCTATAGAGGCAAACCTGTTTCAGGTAACCTTGTTCATTTGAACTTTTGCACACTGTCCAGTAGGGAAAAAAAATGCCTTTCAGTCAATAAGCACAGAAGACCTTCTGGTTCAGGTCTCTAACAAGTCATGTGGAAAGACTTGCAGAAACTCAATACCATTCAACACTTCACTTTTGTTCCACATGAAGGAAGCCCATCTCACCACTCCTATTCAATCTGCAACCAAGAACACGGCAGATGCATCTTGGAGGTGGCACTTAGATTTGCTGGGCAGAGGCCAAGCATCCTGTAAAAAGCTTTAAGCATGTGGAAAACAGGCCTCAAAAAGGACAGCTCCTCCCAGCTGCCAGCGCACTGTAATGCTCTGTTCATACATGACCACTGTGAAAGAACAAGTGACACTATAAAGAAAGACATGTACACGAAGTAAAATCCTGAAAGCAGTCTTAACAAGCCACCCTGACCATCACTTTGCTTTGTTACAAAATGAGATGAGAGCTAATGATGAGTACAGAATACAGAACAGTTAATATGACCAGCAAATACCAGTGCTCAGAAGAGCCATGAGTCATCCTTCCTACTGCCACAACTCGCCTCTGCTGGTTAATTTACCTAACACATCAATGTAGTCTGATTAAAAGGTAACAAATGTTTAGGTAGCCTTTGATATGGGTGTTAGTGTGCCTGTTCCAATGAGGTTCTGGAATGCACATTGGTATATAAAATAATATCAGCAAGCTTTCCTTCTATACCTCAGAAGAAATTAGTAGAGAAGCCAGACAATCACCGAAACTATTTTAAATGTAACAGCTACCAACCAAAGCAACAGAATTTGGTATGGTACACTACAACCATACAAGAGGAAGAGACAGCATCCCACTATCTTACCTGAGAGCAGTCAAACAGGTATCACACTTTGTACTGTAACTTTCTCTCAAACAGGTGAGCCTAGTGTAACCCCTCCAGGTTACATTTCTGGTTTTGAGAGTTCTAGAGCAGAAGCAGCAGGAAAGAAAATGAAATCAGCCCCACATGTATCAATCCTGCAAATATGCTAGAACCTTAAATAACAGCCTTCTTTTTCATCTTGAACAGGGAGAACCCAAGGTATTGATTTTTAATTAAGATTAGAAATTGAGATTAAATCAAATTATACACAAGAGAGCAGAGCAGCAATTCCAGTAGATTTTTTTTTTTTTGCTAATATCCAATTTTACTGGACAACAACAACAACCAAAAAAACCAACACAAAAAACCCAAACAAACAAAAAACCAAAACACACTGTTTTAGATGGAGGGTCATAGGACTAAATGTAAACAGACATTTTGCCTGATCATTACATAAAAGGAAATAAACAAGCTACATCTTCAGATACTTTCAAGACTTCCCAGCTAATATGGCACAGTCCTCTCCCCCACAGCTGGAGCTAGCACTAGCATCTTCCAGAAATCCACTGAGCTAATCCAATAGCAAAGAACAGAAGAAAGTATTGATGAAATTAGAGAACAGAAAAAAGCCTTTTATAAAGAGACACGTACAACACTAGGAAGACAGTTGGGTACCATCTCAACATCCTTCTATTAGATTTCAGTGGAAGCTGTCAGCCTTGCTACCACCTTTGAACTGTTTCAGACAAACTTGATATTAACCAAGTATCCACATCCTACTCTTTTCCTAAAGTTTTGGAAGAAGTCCAAGATAAATTGAGCCCATTATACATACACTTTCTTGTTGCATTAACGAAAGTGTAGCTAGACTGTCTCTTTTGAAGTGTGTGTAACAACCATGAAGACCCATTAATGGTTAGTGCAAGACTTGTTTTATGCTAATATTTAGAATTCAAAGATGAACTAGTAATTAATACTGCTCTTCCCCTCCCCTCTGCGCTCTATGTGGCATGGATATTAGTGTCCTCTGGGCACTTCAAGCCATGCATCATTATAATTTCAACTTGAAGTCAAGAGGGAATTAAACTAACTATGTAATAACATACTTTAATTATTGTTCTAAACACAGAACACCTGCATGCACTCTTTTGTATTGGAAATATGCATACTAAGAAGGTAAGCAAATACATTAAAAAATAGATATGCCCCCAAGTTCTATGTATGCAAAATTCCCAGGAATAGAGAGTAGTGTTTTAATCTTACCCCTTTTAAATATTGTTAGCTGTTGATAGCACTGCAATCTTTCCCTTTGTTTTTGAAAAAAGCAAATGCCCACAAAACCAATTCCAGCTAATGAGCTAGATGTACAAAGCTAGATGTCTTGCCTTAGGAAGAGGAGATGCCCACACTCAACCTCTGCTCCTAAGGGAGCAGGGATTATGGCACTGTTTTTCTAAGTTCTCTTCAACTCTCTCATCAGTCCTACCCAACTGAGTCACCTCTAGAGCTACTTGGGCAGCAGCAGTCACAGCTGAAAGAGGACAAATGAGATAAAGACTCCACTGGCCCACAGTAATGGCAACCCCTTACTGATCAAATATTAATACAGCTCCAAACAAGACTCATCCCAATGCTGTGGGTTCTGAGCACAGCTATCATTACAGATCTTCTCACCATAAAGCAACACAAACGTCTCAGTTTTATTGCTACTTGAGTCACACAACAGCTTCGGTCAATTTGAACTTCACATTTTCACAAGAGACTTATCAAACAGATTGCAGATCTGCTCATGGCTAGTAACAGAAGCATCATTAATCCACAGGAAAGGGATAACACACCTAATCTGTCCTTCATTTCAGCCCTGAGTGAAACACCAGCTCAGTTTTCAAATTCTGCAAATGGTAAAGAGGTTGGCAGGAAAGCCAACAGATAGAAAACACGTTATTTTAGTTCTCTGTAAATTTGCTGAAGTTGAGCAGAAAAGCTAAGAGCACATGCAAGTTCTTTCATGCAGATCCAATTCATGCAAGGAACTTGAATAAAGGATTAAACACGGACTATGCACACAGTTAAATAGAGCCAAAGTTTAGTTGTGAAAAAATAAGTCTATAAATATGTTCCTGAAACAAAGCCTTGAATCATATTCCAGCAGCAGGAGTGAATCTTCTGAACAATACTTCATGGCTACAGTAAATCTTTATCACATGCTTGCAGCACCAACCACTATATTGTATTTAATTACTCCTAAAAATCAGCTGCTTACAGCAACAGCATACATAGCCCACAATTCCAATATATCTATTTGAATATATGACAACAGATATGGTCAATCCCACCATAACAAAGCAGTAGAATTTTAACAACCAATCATATCTTTCATAAGCTGGAGGGGATCTGATACAGCTTTATACTACTACGACTCAGACAAACCTCACAAATGGGAAGGTCTTTGGAAGGAAAGTGTAACAAGTGTAGCAAAGCACATGAAACAGCCTTTGAAAGTAAGCACCAGCCCTGTAAATTTACTCTAAACACATAAATTCTGAATGCTTCTCTATTTTTCCCCACCCTTCTCCTCCCATTGACATGGATCTGGAAGCTATGAAAGGGAGATTATCTCAGCAAGTCTTCAAATTCATTTCGTTGTTGACCCCTAGTTACTCCTCTGGTGGGTTTCCTCATAAGGATGAATATCAATGGAGAACAGAAAGAAGCCATGTAAAGTAAGCTAACATTACCAAAATCTGGAGACTAATTTTGCTAGTCCAAAGCTGGACTTGTATCTCAAAAGTGGGTACTAATGACTACTTTCCAGTTTCAGTACTTCATTTACCACTCACTCTGCTGTTCTGACTTCTCCAGATTCCTTGACAAGCTGAAGTTTCACAGGCTACCAAACCCTGAAAATCCATCATAAAGGCTTAGGGACAAACGAATTATTGCTGATAGCAAGCTACCACAAGTCAGGACTATTGTTTCCTGCCAGCTTATTTTGTTTTCCTTACATTTGCAGTGATCTGGGAGTAAATATGAACAGCTTGTTAATATGCAACAGTTTGTACTTTTATCTAAGCCCTGTGACAATCAACGAGCTACCACTTTACCCCTCACCTCTTACAGAACAAGAGGGATGTGAAGTGACTACAAGCTATCGAACCATACAGCCCTGAAGTTATCAGGGTTACTTAACAGCAAACCTCAGAAGGCACTCCAGGAGCACTAAATATTTGACAACCAACACCCTAAGTGTGCATCCAAGTCTAAACATTTCAGTTTCCCTCCTTCCTTCCCTTCTTCAATTTCTGACAGGAGAAAGCACCAATATGTATGGATGAATCATGGAAACAATACTCTAAAAACGTCTCCAACAGCCAAATACAACACTAAAATACTTGGGGCGCATATATAAACATATGATTTAAACAACAGCTTATAACCAACGCAAGGGTGCTATCAGGTCATTGTTGTGTACAAAATCCAGTCATTACCGAGGGGCAACAGACAGCTAAACTTGCTCTAAACAGTTCAAGTAAGCATGGTCTGCCTTTCAGACTTTGCTGATTACATGTAGCCAGTTACAGTAAAAATTCCATGTTGTGTTACAAGGAAAATCATGTTATTGTAACATAAGGGAATCAGAACTATCAAAAGCACCATTTTTGGCCCTTTTTTTTTTTTTTTTTTACATGGTGTAAGAGAAAGAAACTGCTGCTGAAACCTATTAAGCAGCAGCATAGGTTACTAAACCAGTGCTATTAAAATTGTCCTCAATCAATAGGAAGAACACTAAGTGGTACCAAAAATTGCACACCCTAGAAAACTTATACTCCAGTCTTGATTGGGACAGATCAATAATTAAGCTATTTAAGTATTTCTCAACTTACTCCTCAAAGCACATGTCAATCAAGTCTTCCAAGTCTGAAGAAGTTCCCTAATTAGAACTTAAGTTCTCCAGGCTGCAATCCAGGTCCTTTTACATTAAAAATGTAGATTGGGTTTTAAGGTAGACATTTCAATTTTACAATGCTATAACCAGAATCATACATATTCAGGGGGGAAAAAAAAGACTGAAAGAATCCTATTTGATGTTTTATGTTAACTGCTACCTTGTACAATAGTTCACTGCAATCTGCATGAACAGAACTGCTTTGGAAGGGGTGAGAAAAGTTAGCTCTACAGCTCAATATTACTATTGCCTACTCACTAAGTCTGAAAAAATTTAAGATCCATCCAACTTGAACTTCAGAGTTATTTAAGTTGTGTGTTCACAGTACTAGAAAAGTACTGAAGAGACTAAAGACCTAGTGGACTATCTGGAACTAGATGAGGCATTGCAACAACAATTTAAGCATAATAATAATCAAATAGTAACATACTAAACAAAACCCAACAGAGCACATCCTGCTGGGAACAAGATATATATATATAAAAAAATCAGGACTTTCAAGCCCGAAGCAGGATGTAAACAGGTTGCAGTTTATGTACTAATACTCCAGTCTTATCTCAGATTAAAAAAAAAAAACCCAAACAAAAAAACCCAAACAAAAAACAACTTCAGAGAATGAGCACCTGTGCATCTGACCAAGGGGCATATAATTGGTTACTCAAGGACTATTAGGCTGTTTCTTAGCAACCTCTGCAAGCTCTAATCAAGTAAGACTAAGATTGTCATTTAGCCTTGAAATGCCTTGCCCCTTCCATCTAATAAAGCATTTTAACTGCTCTTGAGAAGCAAACAGTCATTTCAACCACAGATAAAAATCAGGCTCAGAGTTCTTGTTATCAGAAGATCCTCATGTTAAATATGCTTTTTACATTTTATTTAGCATCTGAAAAAGCAACTAATAAAATAAAAATTGAACTGTTCTCCTTTATATACAAATTAAAGGCTATCTATGACTCTAAAGAAAACCCTTGGAAATAAAGTCTAATAAAAGAGCATAAGGTATAGCTCAACTCTTAAACAACAACAACATTTTATAACTGTAAAACATTCCACAAATATGATTACAAGAAAAATGCTTAATATCAAAAGCAGCAGTAGAGACATTTCAGGTAAACAGCAAGCACTTCTCTCAGAGCTGGGTGGTATTTAAATCTTTGGTGATGCTGAAATGTATCTACTATGTTGCACACATCAGATTTCTAAATTTAAGCATCTTTAAGCAAAATCTGGCCATCAGACCAGAAAAAAAGCCCAAGGCATTGAAGTAAGCAAAAAAATAAACTCATCTGTTTAGTCCTAGCCTATATCACTGCTTGTCTGTAGTATCAATGGACACAGGCTCCACTTAAGACAGCACCCTTAACCATCAAGTTATATATACAGTAAGTTTAATACACAGTAAGCAAAGATACCACAAGTCTACGGTTAAATCAAGGATGGTCACCCCTCCCTGACTCGAGGTGATCTACACAAGAGCCATCACACCACTCTCTTCAGCTCTCTCCATCCCAACAGGTCTCCCTGAGCGTACAGAGGGGAAGGAACAGCTCTCAGAGCCCCATCACCCCGTGGGAGGCAGAAGTTCAGTCCTGCCCAACATGAACTAGCAGAGATGCTCTTAGGTACCCATACTGGTTCACTCCCCAACCCTGGGGGCAGCGGTGGGGTGGGAGTGTTCAAGCCCCACCTGCTGTGGGTGTTCAGCTCTCACGTGAGAGCTGAACATGCAGCTCAAACACACTGAATAAACTTGGCAGGCACCACTGCCAACAGACACCTCTGACCAAAGACTGACCTGTTTTAGACACCCACTAATCAGAAGCCAGACCAGAAGGTGACCATCAAAGGTTTATCACAGTGCAGAAGAGGAAGGGAGGGCTGGAATTACTGCCAAGGAACACTAGCAACCATCCTTCAGGTAAGCAAATGGCTAAGCATTAAGGGGCCAGAAGCAATGCCATTATACCCTTATTCCTCACTCCTTGAAGCAGCACCTCTCCTTCCAAACTGATGCTCCCAAGCTCCTTCCCGATGAGAGGACTATTAGCAGATAGAACTGGAAAGGAACAAGGGAAAGTAAATGGGTGTGCTTGCAGAAAAGTGAGGGTCACTTTCTAGTCTCTTCAGCAGGCTAAGCAGCTCTGAACTAGAGCAATGCAAACAGGACCCACACAGAGTTGACAAAACATTGGGCTTGTTTTCCAAAGAGAGGGGAGGGAAGCTTTCTGGCACACAATAATGTAAAGCTTCTGCGGATGACTAAGAATACAGTGTGATCACAGCTGCTTTATGAACTTAGAGTAGGTTTTTAAGTATGTTCATAGCATGTACTCCAGAGCAAACACTCACACAAATCAACACCTAGAGACAAAACAAGAGAAGTAGTCAGACTACACAAAAAGGATGAATTCCACTCATCTCACCTACACACAGTGACTCAATGGCATTGCTCAACAGAGGGGCCAGACAACCATTGGCCCCCGGGGACAGCACAAAAGTAATTTTAAAGGTTAAAAAACAAAATCACAGTTTACCCTACATATCTATCTCAAATACAATCCTTCTCATGCAAGAAAAACTTTGTGGCAACAATACAGATTATTCTATTTGTTGTTAAAAACTCACTCACTACACCACTTTTGGCATTTTTTTACATCCAGAAAACATAGTTGTTTCCCATAACTTATTGTTAGGCAGAAGCTTAATTTTTGCAGCCTTTGTGCATCCAATGAACTCCAGTAGTAATTCAGAGTGAGATGGACTTTTACAAGGAATACAAGCAGTAGCATCAAACACAGAACATAGCTTTGGCCACACAAAGCTCCTCAACATCTACACTAACACTTGAACTTCACTGGATCGCTCAGGCTGCCTAAAATACAGTGGGAATACAGCCCAATTAGACCAAATATCACAAGTCTGATATAACACAACCAATTATGGTCTTACCCCAACCAACTGTGCTCAAGATAAACCTGATAGTTTAAGATTAAAGCTACAAGTAGCCATGTTTTCAGCAAACCTTTCATATGCAGACTTTTTTGAGAGAACAGCATTTGACACATCTTCAAACAGTCCAGAGAGAGTGCTATAAAGCCTCCAGCGCACTGCAGGGAGTCAAACATGCTCTGCTTCTACTTCACCCTCTTCTCCAGCTCACATCCTCTACTGTAAGAGTAATCCTGACTACTTTAATACCTGTTCCATTTTCAGTCAAAGATTTAATGCCCGCACCAGCTGTGTGGCTAGGAGTGTAGCATTTCACAGATAGGTTGGCTGGAGCACCTTCTGGAATAAAGATTAGAAAGTCAAGTAGAGGTGTACAAGCATACCCAGTCTCAGTGGCTGGGAGGTGAGGGAGTTTGTCTGCAAGTTTTGACTTCAGCCTCAATGTTTCCAATAAATAAGCAGGTGTTTATTTAAGGAAGCTTTCAAGGAGTATAAATAGAAGTGTTCTTTACTATCTGACCATCTCTGTGACATTCAAAAACCCCTCCAGAACTCTGAGGTATAAAGTTTAAATAGTTAGGAGAATACTGTCCTTTGAGGCATATTTATTTCAAAGACATAAGAAATTCTAGATTTAGTGACATCAATGCAAGAAAGATTAAGAGTGCAAAGAGCATTTCTGCTTAAAATTAGAAGACAGATTTCCTATAGTTACATGAAACTTAAGTCTTTAGACTTTCTATTCTGGGCAAGCTGCAAATAGTTGCTGGCACACACAGCATGCCAATAATAAATCCCTTTTTCAAAGAGTGGTTCTGAAGTGGTTACCATTAAGGCCTTGATTCTTTTTTAGAGGTGACACCTGCAGCTGCTATTGAAATCAACTGGAGTTGTCACTACCCAGCACTGCTAAAGTCACTCTCTAAAACATCACTTGATTATCTTTGTTTAAGAAAGAGCATAACAAAACCTGAGAACTACTCTTTGCATTTGTGTAACCTGAAACCAAAGGGATATTGTTTATATAATAAACCATTCCCTCGACCTCTCCTTTCTGATCAAAAAGGTTTCAAGGCAAATACAGTACCAGGCAGGTGGAAGCATACAAATTCCCTAATCTAGCTCCCCAAAACTGAGGAAATATAGATCCATGTTTTCTGATCCACAATATATTTGTCCATGAATTGCAACAAGCAAGGGAGGGCTCTACAAATAAAACAACTGCAGGTGTTTTGGCAAAATATGAAACAGTTTGGCATGGCAGTTCCACAGGAGTCCTAAACTCTGCTGACAAGTCCATCAGGCAGAGTCAGTAAGCATGCACCAAGTTCAAGGGGGGAAAATAAAATAAATAAATAGTCAAGTAAAAAAAGGAAGCTCTGTGCTCTCAACAAAGCCTTCCACCTGGGGAAAAAAAGTTAGGCTGCCAGCAAAGAAGACATTAAATATTTATATTAAATTGTCAATATACAGCTACCAACTACAATATTTTTTCCACACCGATTTCCTCTGCTAACAAGGTGTGATGTGTGTACATTATAACCCATCACCACACCAGGTGAATTTCACATTTTGGCAGAAGGTCTTGCTCTTATTCCTTCTTATTCCCTGCCCTTAGGTCTTGCTTGGAACTGTGCTTTAGCATGCACTTTAATAAAGGGGAGTATGAATGGAGCAAAGAGCAATTAATTAGAGGTAAAGCTTGGTGTGTCTCACTTGATGCTTCATTTGTCAAATTGTAATCTTTTTTATGAAAAAACACACCTACTGTTCCTCTGGTACTGCTATGTAGCAGCACCTTCTCCAGTGCTAAACTTTAACCTGCCTAATTTAAGCATATCTGCCCCGATGGGTTGTCATCCAAGCTGACAGGATGCATGTTGACTCCATCAGGGAGCAGCGAGTAATCTAATCCAGGATATTTTCATTACAAAGCCTCAAGATCCTGATCAGAGAGCAGTGATGGCTGTGTTGAGACAGGAGGTAGACCAACTGTGGATCTACCAAACAAAAATAGACAAGAGCATTTCCTACAATCAGGCTATATCTAGTTCCCTACAGGCACCAAGGATCCCAGACAGTGATCTTCAAGGCTAGATGCCTTCCAGGGCCTAAACACCTTCGTTTTTCAAATTAGAAGGATTGAGAGAGCTCGATGCAGAATCCTAAACCTAAGCAGACAACATGTGAAAGTGCCAAACAGAAAGCTGTACCCATTAAGCAATAAAAGCTGTAAGGTCAAGTATTCCTGCTCAGGTTTTGGCAGGGGAGGGGATGGGTTGCTTTCTAAGAATTTTATTGCTTACTGCTGCAGCCAAGTTATCCCCTCAGCAGTGTTACATATTTGATGGTTCATGCTCCTGCATACGTTTTAGATCAAGGCTGAACCCCTCCAGGCATTTGGATGAGACTCTCATGTGGACTGAATATGGATGAAACTCACACAGAGCCTGGATATGAAAAATATATACATTTTTAATCTGCCTGAAAGTTAACAGTACTTCAGAAGTTTAGACAGTGGTGCTACAATCACCCTGTAAACAAGGAAAAACCTTTCCATAGTACTTACGAAAATAATTAGTTGCACAATTCTAGTGGGGAAGGCACCCTTAACCCAGGCAATTTTTGAGGGCTGCCTGAACCTCTACTACCTCTCCTTCAGATAGGTATACAGAGTCCTAGCTAAGCACCAAGGGAAGGGGAAAAAAAAGAGTTGAAAATGCTTGTTTCTGCTACTTATCTCTAAAGCGCTGAACTCTGAGGTTCACCTGAGGAGTTCAGAGTACGCAGCACTCATACCTGCACTGCACTGACTGTCAATCACACCAGGATCTCAAAAACGGAGGGGCTGAGGGGAGCTAATGATGCATACTGTAATACATGATTTCAACATCCACAACTAGTCAGAACAATTCCTCTATATGACTAATTAACTGAAGTAATGGATGCCATACCAATATTTATGATACAGGAAAAGCTGTGAATTCCCTGAGGGAAAGAACAGGGTGGAGGAAAAAACCACACACACAACTCCATTTCACGCCATCTTGCAAAGGAGTACAAAAAATGGTTCCACATAACCCATCCAGCAGAATGCCTATAACTTCAGAGCATCATTTGCAGCTCTAACTTTCAATTAACCCCAAATCTAAAAGTCTGCCAATAACCTAACAGCTATTGATAAATATTGCTGTGCCAGGTATTTCTGAAGCTTCAGTGTCTGAACAAACAGCTTTATGCTAAAAAAGAAATGCTAAGACTAATGAACCTAAACTGTGGGACTGATCAGAATCAATTCTTCAAAGCTACTTGGAATTCTTCTGTCCTTTTTGTTTTAAAGTTGCACATAAATTTTAATTGCATCATTTGTTTGTTAACAATCTTAAACAAGCATTAAGCTTCAAGTTTTACAGCAGGAGGCAAAGAAATAAATGTGAGGTAGGTGGGTGAAGAAGACAGCTGTATTGTTCTAGCTGTTCCTCAGCCTCTCCCACTGCCAGATTTCTGTGGATGATGTATCCCAAGGTAGCAATTTTAAGAACTTTTTGGCAATATCCCAAGCTCCCTCTTGCAAATCAGAGATCAGACTAATGATATTAAAAAAAAAAAAAAAAGGACAGGAAATAGGAATAAACTGGATAACTGACACTGTAAAACAAACACCAGAAGTCACTGAATTCTGGTACTGCAGCTTTACAGAAGAGACCCTTGTCCAAATTTTGGAATAAAATTTTACTTTGTAAAATTAAAAAAGAAAATCAGTAAACCAAAACAAATTCCTTTTCATGAAACTACTTGCTTTACAGCTACTGCTAACTCAGGACACGGCAATATCAAACAGACTTCAAGAAAACCCTCCCTCAAGCAATTTAAATGTTACTACATTAGTCTCTAAATGAGGGAGTTATTGCTCAGATGAGGTTCAGTAAGAAGTAAACATATACCAATGCTGGCTTTTGTTAGGGTTGGATTTTTTAGTCTTAAAAATCCAAACTAGAACTACTGAAAAAAGTCCTTCTCTCACTGCCAACACCAGAGCAAAATTTATTTTTATCAGAAGTAAAGGGCACAATTTCCAATTCTCCTTTCCAGCATGTTAAATAAGCAATAATTCCATTACTGTTGTATAGCAAAACCAAAAATCATATGAAAAGGCTAAGCCCATATTGTTGTTTCTTGCTTGCAAACTTGAATAGAGAGAGAATATTATTGGAGAATAATTCTGAAATTACCCCAAGGAGTTGAAACCTAACCCAGGAACTCAATATACCTCAAAAGCCCCTTGTGTTAAACTAGCATTACAATTAAGCCTCTCCTTGCAGAGCCTACACAGCTTACGTACAGCTCTGACAAAGATGCTGTGTTCCTCATCAACAGACTCAACATCAAGAGTTCAAGATCTAACTACAACATACAGGAGGAACTTCTTTTCCATAGGTGCATCCACAGACTGTTTTAAGACGTACAACTACTCCAAAACTTATTTTTAGAATCATGGGTGGGCTGGGAGAGTATTCAGTAAACCTTCCAAAAACCAGCTAGCCACCCACTAGACTGCAGTGCCACTGTTTAAATGAATTACAGGCTGCTTTGCGACAGCTGCAAGAAAAATGGTGGAAAAAACCCCAAGTATTTCAATTCCTTTAAAATGCTGGAGGCAACAATTCAAGAAACAGCAGCAGACAGGGCACTGTACTGGAGACACTGCTTTAATTCACCTGCAAGAGGCAGGTCAAACAGGCCTTACTTAGGACCGGGTGAACACAGAACAACAATATCCGGCAGCTGCAAGGTAAGAATGTGCTTATTCCAACAGAGAAAAATCCAAAGAAGGCTGCACCACAAGGATTATCAAACTCTCCTCATGTTTCAAGTAGCAATACTAGAAACTGGCAAAATAAAAGTGTGAGTTAAGTTACCTTTACTTCCTCGCGCAGATAATATATAAAGTTTGAGGTGCTAATGTTACTGAAATCTCCTACTGAAGAGTTTATGATTTCATCAAGCCTCTTTTAAATGGTCAATAAACAGGAGAAAGAATATTAATTATCCCTTTGATCTTATAACCTAAGAGCACAGTTCTAAATAACCTGTTTTTACGGTATTGACTATACCCATTAATAGGAACCTTTCCAAGTTCAACAGGCCACAGAACCAACAAAGGCCATCAAAACACCCCAACCCGGCAACCAGAACTTAAGTGCCTCTGCACAGAAAAATTTATCAGTTGTACTGTATTTTTTTTTAACCATTTGGCTGCTGCAAAACCCCCATCTCCAAATAGCAGTCAGTTCTCATTTCTTAAGGCATGAGCATCAGGTCCCTGGCAGCACAGAAAGTTGACTGATTTATGTGGAGGGGGTTTCCTTTAGCTTGAAACGCAAGTGAAGCGTTTTTGCCCCCCCCCGATCACTCCTAGCTGGCGTTTTCCAAGTAACAAAGATCCTGCGAACTACGTGTGTTTCAGAGAGGTCAGCAAGGGCCATTTCAACTGTTTAGTCACCAGGTGCCAAACGCAGCCCGCAGGTACCGAGGCTCCCGATACGCATCTCCCCCCGCGCTCGGGCACCGCACCACCCCCATTCCTCAGCGCCTCGCAACTTGCCAGCTCCCACCCCGTGGCCCACTTGGAAGGGCCGAGGGCAACAGCTGCGAAACTCCCTGCAGGATCCTACCTGCCTGCAGCCGAGCAGGGAGCCCGGCCTTCCCTCCCTCCGCTCTCCACACCCAGCGCCCCCAAACAGCAGGAGGGATACACCAGCCTGCAAGGACGGGGACCAGCGCTGGCCCCTGCGGATGCCCCATCCCTGAAAGCGCTCAAAGCCAGGCTGGACGGGGCTTTGAGCAACGCGGTGCAGCGAAAGGTGTCCCTGCCCATGGCTGGTGGGGGGGTCAGACCCGGGCGATCTTTACGGTCCCTTCCAACCCAAATCATCGCTTGCGCCCCGCGGGTCAGGCGGCGCACAGGGCGGCGGGGGCTGAGGGAGCGCACCCGAGAGAACCCCCCTCCGAGACACGGAGGGGAGGGCAGGGCAGGTCAGGGCAGCCGCAGGGTTCCACACACACACGCAACCGGTGTTTGCGGGGTCCGAACCGGGCTGCGCTTCGGAAGGAGGCGGCTCCAGCCCCGGCTCCCACAACCCGCGCCGCCTGGGAAGACGGGGAGCGCCGGGCTGGCCCCGGGTGCGGGGTGTCCCGTCCCCGCTCAGGTGCCGGGGTCTCTCAGGTGCGGGGTGTCCCGTCCCCGCTCAGGTGCCGGGGTCTCTCAGGTGCGGGGTGTCCCGTCCCCGCTCAGGTGCCGGGGTCTCTCAGGTGCGGGGTGTCCCGTCCCCGCTCAGGTGCCGGGGTCTCTCAGGTGCGGGGTGTCCCGTCCCCGCTCAGGTGCCGG